>VDFB02026320.1:162580154-162828445 GCA_007258455.2 Sequoia sempervirens | reverse complement strand
AGTTGACCACCTTGTTTAGTTGATAGTATAAATAAGGATCTGATGCTCCTTCTTTGGAGGTTGCATGATTTTATATTGTACTTGCACTCTCAAGTTTTTAGTAATATAGATACATTACTCTTTTGTACTCATGATTTATAGTGAATAAAATAAAGTTCTAAGTGAGATGTAGAGAGGGAGGCACGAAAGGAGAGAGATGTAGAGGGAGGGACAGAGGGTGAGAGAGGTGAGATAGAGAGAGAGAATATGAGTTCTCATTAGTTTTAGAAGATACTTATCTAAGGGGGCCCACTTCATGAGTAATCCATGTCCTTTAGTTTACTATTAGTTTAGTATTACTTGTTGTTTAGTAATTAGTTAGAAATATGGCATCGACTGTTCTTGCAGCCACTATAATTCCATTATGTGACTATTCCTATAGCCAAAGTAGACAGAGTAGTGCTTTGTTTGTTGCTTATATTTTTATTTCTGTTATGCATTTTAGTTTGATGTATTTGTTGATTGATGATTGGAATTTATGGTATTCCCTTCTAAGCAATTTACTTTCAGCATTGTGTGTTCTTTAGTTGTAGAATTAAAATGGATATTTTGGGTTAATAGTGCACATACTATGCTGACCCATTTCAAGTTCACATCCCTAAGTTGACAAGGTAAATGCACCTTCATCATTATTGCAATAGCTATTCAAGTTAAATGTCCAATCTATAAATCATGGTTGTAAGGGCTTAGTTATTGAATCATTGTAGGAGGCCAACAACCCCCACAATATAAGTTTTGAAATTCTTGATAGCTTTGACTAATGCATAGGCTTACTTTTCAATCAGGTCATACTTCAGCCCTATAGCTTGAAGTGACTTACTAAAATATGCAATTGGTTTCTCAAAACCTTCTTGATTTTTCTACAATAAAACCACATCAATGGTGTGGAAGGATGCAAAGGAGAATATTTGAAATTGCTTGGAAAAATCATGGGTCCTTAGAACTGGGCCCTCCTTGATTGCTTGCTTAATATTTTGAAAAGATTTACTTGGCTCTTTACTCCACTCAACTTTCTCACCCTTCTTCAACATTTTTAATATGGGGTGGGTGATTTATACAAAGTTTGTGACAAACTTTCTCAAAAAAATTATTTTCCCAAAGAATGATTGAATGCCCTTTACATCCTTTGGTTGAGGAATTCTATCAATGGAAGCTATCCTTTTAGGGTCAATTCTCACTCCTTTTGACACAATGTGTCCCAAAAAATTTCCTTCAGTGACTCCAAATGCACACTTCTTTGGATTAAGTGAGATTCCATACTTAAGGGCCTTGATAAAGATTTTCTCCAAGTTCATTCAATGATCTTCTTCCTTCTTGGAGTATGTAGTTAAATCATCTTGGTAGAATTTTAGAAAAAGGTCTATAAAGTAAGAGAATGCTACATCCATAGGTCTTTGAAAGGTTTCACCTTCATTAGTTAAGCCAAATAGCATTCTCACATAAAGATAGGTGCCCCATGGAGTTAATAATGCAATCTTATATTTCTTAGACTCCTTCACTTTTACTTGATTGTATCCAAAAAATCATCCATCATTGACCTTCATTAGTTAAGCCAAATAGCATTCTCACATAAAGATAGGTGCCCCATGGAGTTAATAATGCAATCTTATATTTCTTAGACTCCACTTTTACTTGATTGTATCCAAAAAACCATCCATCATTGACAAGAGTTCGTAGCGAGTCATCTTTTACAACATGGATTCCATATTCATATATGGATACTTATCCTTTAATGATGATGCGTTGAGATTTCTAAAATCAACTCACAATCTGATGTCACCATTTTATTTTCTCACTAGCACTAGGTTAGATGCATGAATGCCTAATAGGTTTGATTATTTTGACATCCCTTAGCTTCACCAACTCTTATTGTATCTTTGGTGCTAAGGTGGGGTTAATAGGCCTTTTCTTTTGTCTGAAAGGATTTACATATTCTTTCAAAGGAATTTCATGTTGAAACAACTCCTCCCTATATTCCTTCAAATCATCATAAGACTAGACAAAAACATGCCTATACTTTCTAAATAAAGAAATCAACATTGCTTTAATCTTGGGCTTCATTTTCTTGCCCACATATACTTTCTTAGGAGCATTTTTAGTCCCTATATTTACCTCCTCTAGGTATTTTGGATGTGTGGCATGTTTTTTAGCATTGCTCTTGGTAGGTCCATCAAAAACCCTTTCTAAAGCCACAAGATTCTTAGGGATATTGTTTTTCTTGAGTTGAATGATTTCACTGCCAAAAATTGTATCCTTTGCATCCATTGTCTCAACAAAAGCTATGAAAATCAATCTCCTGATGTTCATAAGTTGGTCTACACATTTCAAAAACCTTAGAGTGTCTTCATCGTCATTGAATACTTGATAGTTTTGTATGTTGTTAGGGATTAAAGGCCTTTTCTGTACCTCCACTTTGGAGATACCAGCAAAGGTTATCTCATCAGGCTAGAGTGCAATATTTGCAAGTAAATTTGTTACTTGATTTTGGCATCTTCCTAGCCAATCAATTCCAAAAGAGTCAAACTATTCAATGGAATCCCAAATGAAATTTGTATATTTTTTCAATCTCATTTTCTTTGATGTAAACTTGGATCTAACCTATGATATGACCAATTCAGAAGCACTGTAAAGTTAGGAAATCTCACATACCAATTGTAACCCTTAATTTTCAAAATAATATAATAGAATAAAATAATCATAAAAAGGTGTAGAACAAGAGAAATGATTAAATTACTTTTATCACTTTAATCAAATGGAATAACATACATCAATGAATCAAATTAAAATATAAGAAGGCCACACCTTCATTAGATTTAGCCACATAGGCTTACACATGAATTATCTTAGCAATACATGTAAATTCAATTGTTGTAATGCAAATTAAAGAAATAGAAAGATCATAAATGCATCCATAGAGAAACCATAACACAAATATTTTCATGAGTAAAAAACCCTTGTATGGATGAAAAACCACTCGTAAAAGTGCCTCCATGGCTTAATGAAATACCTCACTGGCAGAGCCTTATTGGCTACAAAATCTTAATTGTTACAAGATGCCTTACTAGTAATGATACAAGATGCCTCTCTGGAAATGATCATCCTATCTACCTGACATGACCGTTTACAACTTTAATACAAAATTCCAATTAATAAAGAAAAGAACTAGTTAAGATCACATAGTTCCTCTACATAACAGTTATCTTCTAAACACTTCCACATTTCATATTCTAATATTTAGGAATTTTAACATATAAATAGCCCATTTTCTTGGATGTAGCTACAAAGTAAATAAATTTGAACACAAATACATATATATTACTGAAATGAGTTCTAGAAAATCATATATTACTAATAATAATAATAGATGTCATTAATTTAAAATAGCAGATTAACTTGGTTCTCTTCACTTATAGTTACAATATTGTCCATAGTTGAACTAATCATCTATCACTCTAATAATAATAATATTTTCTCATATAATTAGTTAGCATCATATGCCTCTATACCTAACAACTTCATATGGGAACCATAAAATGGTATCATACCTTCACTAACCACTATCTGGTGAGGAAGAATTATAAAAAATAGGGTGATGTTATATATCAAATTCTATATTCAAATCATTCATACCTTGGGCTTATTCCATAATGCAATCATATGCTACCATAGACTAGAACAAATCTTTATGTATATTTATTGTTCCAAATTATAGCTATGAAATTTATCAAATGACTACTTTAAGTTAAAGAAAGGGAAGAAAAGAAACCATTGATCTCAAATGTGCTATAACTCTCCCTTCTTACAAATAGATATTCAAAGGTCTTAAGGTAACTACCTAATCATTAATATAAAAAGGAAATTATTTCAATTGTGGATCTATTTAAAAAGTTAAAGATTATTAAGGAAAGCAAATGATAGACATAAATCCACAAAGATTGTCTCATTCAAGTTGGATTTAAATAAATACATTCATTCATGGACTTTGAAGCAAAGCTAGAAATTATTAGCATCTTTCCACCATAATGACATGTATATTTAACATGGATGTTTCATTTTGAATGCATCCTTCAAAAATTATTTTACCAACTTCTTTCTTTCATGGATCAATATGCTATACACCAAAGATTTAATATTATTTAGTATTTTATCTATCACTCCAGCTTCCTCTCATTCTCAGTAAGTGACAAAATCTACAAAGGAATTCTAAATAGAAATACAAATTATGTATTAAACTAAATCTCTTGTTGTTAACTGCTTTAATCAAATACATGCTTAATTCAATTAGAATTTCCCTGTTTCAATTGGGATCATTCCAACAAATAAATTTCAACAAAAAGTAAAATAATAGAAGTATAAAAGATGAGATCAAACAGAAAGGGAAACCCCATTTATAAATCATTTTACTTTTTTATTGAATGTCAATTTCTACATATAATTTATAAAGTATAGTTTTCAAATTGCTACCAAAACCTATCAACTCTCAGAGCTAAAAAGAATGGTCATGCTTTCAACAATGTTAATACTGAATCTAACAAGAAAAACTCAAATTAGGTGTTCCCTTAACTTATAATTTAAGGGAATTTAGGTCTTCCCTTAACCTATAGAGAAAGGGAATTGAGGATTTCCCTTGACTATCAGGCAGAGAGCCTTTAGGTGTTCAATAAAGATTAGGAAATTGAGGTGAATAATTTCATTTTGACCTCATAATTCTTTCATGTTTAAATTCTTAGGTTTGGAAAAGAGGTGGACACCTTCCTAAAAGAACTAAATTATGATTGATCAAACTGTAGTTTATATTTTCAAGTGTTGCAACTATGATAAATTGTCAGTAGAATCAAGGAGGGTATTTAAATTATTAAACTTCCTATTATGTTCAAGCATTGTAGCTAAGACAAGTTAACAATGGATTCAGAGAGATTATTTTAAAGTTGCCTCCCATTGGGGAGGTTCTTGCTTGTGGGGGCAACATCTTCTAGGTGGGTCGTAGCCTATGGAGGGTCCTGCCCTCCATAGGGAAACCTTCCCTTGTGTGAGGCTCGTCTGTGGCCAAAAGCCCTCACAAAAACTCAATGAAAATAAGATTCAACTGAAATTAGTGGCATTCCTTCAGTTTTGAATTAGATTCAATAAATTTTCATTTAACATTCAGAAATTTATATACATTATAGTAATATATATATATATATATTATATACAAGATAATTTAATTTGGAACACTGGTAAACAACATTTCTACAATTTATTTTTAAAATAAATTTCTCTTCAGTAAAAGATTCAATTTGCATTAAGAAATTAATATAATATACTCACATTCAAATATATACGAATATATACGCATATATATATATATATATATATATATATATATATATATATATATATATATATATATATATATATATATCTTAGGAGGGTAGGAAGATACATGTTTATACCATGTTGGATCAGAATTTTGAACAAAAACACTCTAATATGAGATTACAATCAATTGGGAATTAAACATAAGAATTTCTCTTGTCCATGACACATTTATTTTCTCACACATTTGAAATCAAAATACAAAGGAAAGGATTTAACAAACCTGGATTTTTCTTCCTATAGAATTCCTTCTCCTTGTTTTCCCTTCTTTTCTTGCTTTTCTTTCCCTTTTTACCCAATTGAATTCATCGTGCTTCAGAAACCCTCTTCTTGGCATCCATATTTTCAATTACTTTTGCAAAGCAATAAAGAATATTTAAAAATAAAAATAAATAAATTGTTTTTCCATTAATGAATTTGGGTATGTGGAGGATCATCATGGAAAAAATAGGCCCTCAAGTGGTAAAAAATTTAGAAAAATCAGAGTTAGGAAACTTGATGTAAATATTTGAATAAGTTATCTATATTATTTCAAAAATATGTAAGAATAGAATCTGTAGCAAATTGAATGTAGTTTCTAAACTAGAAGGTTTGTTTACAAAAAAAAAAATCTTTTGGTGAAAATTTTGAAATTTCAATGCAGTGGTATTTAAATTTTAGGGAAAAAATAAGTAGGTGTCTATCTAACCACCCTAACCACAATAAAATGATAATATTTTTTTATAAGATTTTAGATATAAGTAGAGGACTCATGCCCTAATGTGATACATATTTTTTGTAATTTTTTTCCAAGTAAATTATTAATTATGTTTTTTAATTATAACTTTTTAAAAATATAAAAGATGTCCTGACCACCTTAACATGGTCAAAACTTCATGAAATTCATTTTTCTTTTTAATCCTATAGTATGTGAAGTATAGAATGTGAAACATGTTTTGATTCAAAAATGTGATACCATTTGAAAGCTATAGATGTTTTTCAATCAACCTATCAATTAGGACTTTAGTTGTAATTTGAATAAAAATGAATAATAATTATTTATTAAATTCAAAGTAAAGGATAATTTATATTGTTGGAAAGCCGAGAATATCCTTTAAAACCCTTTGTTTCATCAATTTTAGTTAAAAAATAATCGTCACCACATACCCATCATATTGCCACTTTTTGGCCCATCATGATCCTACACATACCTATTTCCTCCTTTTAAAATTTTTCTTTTTAGTTTTCAAAAACCTAATCTTTAAAATGAAATAAAAATAAATTTTCTTTTTATGCACCATATTTATCCTCCACAAATAATTGAAGAATTACCTTTTTAATTGCAAGCGAAAAGTAATTATTCTCAATAATTAATAAGGAGATACCATTTAATTGCATACAAAATAACTATCAATTACAACTAAAATAATTATCATAATTAATAAGAATTGGCAATTAATTGCAAAGTAAAATATTTAATTAAAATATAATTAATTTTTTGATTTCTTTGCACTTTTATTTTTCCACAATTATTTTAATTAAACATTGTAAAATACGAAAAATAAAAATAGGGGTCATGACATCCTTCCCCCCTTAAAGAATTATCATCCTAATGATCAACTTAACGAAAGTTAAAATTCCATACCTCTTTAATTTTGTTTTACCTTAGTGTCAAAAGCGACCCACCTGACAAGATATCATTTACTTCAACCCCCTATTTGTTCATAGCAACAAAAATTCTTGTGGCTAGCATCCCTACACTTACACACCTCGTTAGCACATCATGGCTTCATCTATTCCCTCTATTGATCTTATCTAATAAAACCATGCATCTAATTCATTTATTTCATTCAAGCTTCTATATCTTATTCAAAAAAAATTCATATTCAACGATATTTACCGATAGAAAGAAATAGTTATGTTCATTTAGTCAACATGCCTACACATATGAGATGTTAGAATAATTTCCCCTGTGATGGTAAACAAGCCTCCCATACTACTGGTTATCATCACTAACAAAAATAAATATTTCAACAATCTAAAGATGACAACAATTACAACATAATCTTCATTTTGATCAACATAAAAGATAAGAAGATCAACGACATGATCATCAACATCATTAGAAACGTCAAAGATAAGAAGATTACTTACTAATATGAAAGGTTCAAGTTGATTACCATAGCAACCCAGAATACCAAATGTTAGGAAGACCATCAAGAGGTCAATACTGATTCAACCAGTTACTAAATCTCACCACAAAAGTAAATCTTAATCTATAATCCATGTATAATATTTTACCTTTATACAAATGCAACAAGATTGCATCCAAGAGAAGTTCATTACATCAATTGACTAAACTAGCCATACAATGATCCATGCAATTATACATATCAATCTTTTGAATTACATAAAGAAAATAAAATATTTAATTCAATCTTTAGCTGCCATAAGCCAATGGTCTTCACCAAGCTGAAGGTCAAGAGCATGGGTAAGGTGATTTTCCCAGCCAACCATGAAGCATAACACTTCCCCAAGATTCTTCCTTGTTAGTGTAGGTTTTTTAATATTATTTTTCCTACACATTATTAAGCATACCTTAGGTTATAGGAGATGTGGTTCATGTGAGGACACATGGCGTAATCCATCGATTACATGTGTTGTTCCCACTCACACTTGGGTGGTTGAGTTTCACACCCTCTTTTGGCCTTATATGCCACCTCACAAAACCACTCATCTGTCTCTTTTTGAGTAGGTTATGCCACCTATTTGGCATTTTCCAAGTAGGCATAACTCCCACCTAATTTGGTTATTTGGGAGTTATTACCCCTCTTGGAATTATTTGCCCATATTCTACTATATATTCTGCACTCACCTCTCCCTCTTATCAAGTTTAGATCTAGCTCCTATCTAGTCTAGATGATTTCATATTAACTCAATCAATTCAAGGGAGAGTTGAGGCATATTGTATCATTTAGTGTGTGATATAACATCATTTTGTTATTGCACTATATTCCTGCATTCTATCTCTTGTTGCTCTCATGTGGAAGTTTTATCTTGGTTTTATAGGTGATCCTGGGTGCTCGAGTTCATCAACAACTCTTACATGGTATCAGAGCTATATCTCAGCTCTTACATGGTATCAGAGCGTCAGATCTGCAAGCCCCTTCTCAAATTTGAGAGATTTGTGAGTTTTTAATCAGTATTGCAGGTTGCAGCATGCCTTTACTTGTCTTAAGTAGTTGATTCTACTTTTTCATGCTGTTTTTTGGTTGTTGGGGTCGTTTTATGGTGCTAAAGGCGTTTTTTTTACACTAGATCCATATTTTCTGTATATTTTAAAGAAAATCCGCCATCTGGGTTTTGTTCATAGCAGAAAAAAATCATCTGGGTCATTGCTAGTTTCTGCATACAGGTTGTATATTTTGCAGAAATTAAATTGGAACATTTCAGCAGACCCCCTCTCCAATTGCATTTTTGATTTTCTAGTCAATCTTTGGAGGGCCATAATTCAGTCATACGAGCTCTTTTTTCAGAGCAATTTTTTTTTGATTTAGGTTAGAATTTCACAGGCTTTGCAGTGGTATGATCCATTTTTTCTCAAGTGATCTGAATTTTCCAGAAAATCAGTTTTATCAGCAGATCTGAAGGACAGTTCTCATTTTTGGAACTTCAAATGGCTATAACTTTCACATATGACCTTGGATCGAGGTGATTCTTTTTTTGAAAGTTGATATTTTTTTGAGCACTACACATTGGTGCTATTTTGAGGTTCTTATTTTGAGATTATTTTATACTTTCAGTATTTGGGTCCAATTTTGGACATTGTAAAACTCTGGAAAATAACTCCAGAATTGTAAATGCACTAATTATAAAGTGCCACCATTATATTTTTCTGGGGGGGTCATGATTGAGTGAATTTTTGGGGGTAATCTTGTAGTTGATTCTTTTGTGTTGACCATTTGAGGAGGTATCATGGGTTTTTCTATTCATCCTTCCGTGGTAATGTTGAATAAGGATAATTATGAGTCTTGGAAGAATGGAATCCTAACACATCTCAGGTGGCTTAAGCTCTTGCCATACCTTTATGGGCTCATACCTGAACCAGACACACCTTGGAAGCAATCAGTTTGGGGTAATAATAATGATCACATTATAGGATTAATTGGTACATATATTGGTGTTGATATTTATGTGGAGATCTCACATATTGAGTGCCCACACACACTTTGGACCAAGATTTGGGAGATTTTTGGAGACCATCATATCTCTCCATTCCCAGATGATCCTATTGCAGATTGTTTAATTCCCCTTGATGATGCTTGATAATATACCCTATGATGATGATACTTTAGAGGAGCTTGAGGATAATAAATGTCTTGAATGTCTAGTTGACAAAGAGACTTCTCTTCTTGCTTCTCCTCCTCCTATTGAGATCACATCCTCATTTACTATTGCATCTGAAGATACTTGTGTTGCTACATTCATGGCTTCTTGTGATTCAGTGCAGCAGGATACACATTGTCTTCCAGATATAGCTACTTCAGATGACTACTTGACAGACATTGCAGGTTTGTTCATAGAGTCTCATATTTCAGACTTGGGAGACACTATTCATGACATTCATCTTCTCTTTGATGAAGTTGATTCTTCTTCAGTTGTTGTGGAGGAACCTTTGGATCCTCTTGTTCATTCTCCACATGATCATTCATCATAGTTTGGCATGATTGTGGATACTTTTGAGCAGCATTTGGAGGAGCCACATTTGTCTTCAGAGGAGATATCTTTGTCTTCAGATTTTGTTCTACATCCATCTCCACTAGGTTCTGGATTGTCATCTTCTGCAGTGTGGCCTAGAACACTTGATTTGATGGTGACAACTTTTAGCATCGACGTGGGGACACCTAAACAGAATTCAGAGACATCATACATTCTTCCTTCACATTCCTTTCAAGAATGGGAAGATATCTTGCATACATCCTTGGTTTTCTTTCTTCCTAAGGGGAGAAATAGTGTTCAACGATCTTGGATCATCTTCAGCTTCTTGTGTCGAGCATTCACCAACAATGCAGGAGATTCTACATTGGGGGACTATATGGTCTCTCTTCTTCTCTCTTGGGGGAGAGTTTTGTCCTACGGGTTTTCTCTTTCTCATGTTTTGAGAGGTTTCATCATTGTACATGGGTACCTAACATGGCCTAGTAGTCGGGACCCATATTTGCATCTTTGTTCTTTCTCACCCACCTAAGCTATGCTTAAGGGGGGGTGTTAGTGTAGGTTTTTTAATATTATTTTTCCTACACATTATTAAGCATACCTTAGGTTATAGGAGATGTGGTTCATGTGAGGACACATGGCGTAATCCATCGATTACATGTGTTGTTCCCACTCACACTTGGGTGGTTGAGTTTCACACCCTCTTTTGTCCTTATATGCCACCTCACAAAACCACTCATCTGTCTCTTTTTGAGTAGGTTATGCCACCTATTTGGCATTTTCCAAGTAGGCATAACTCCCACCTAATTTGGTTATTTGGGAGTTATTACCCCTCTTGGAATTATTTTCCCATATTCTACTTTATATTCTGCACTCACCTCTCCCTCTTATCAAGTTCAGATCTAGCTCCTATCTAGTCTAGATGAGTTCATATTAACTCAATCAATTCAAGGGATAGTTGAGGCATATTGTATCATTTAGTGTGTGATATAACATCATTTTGTTATTGCACTATATTCCTGCATTCTATCTCTTGTTGCTCTCGTGTAGAAGGTTTATCTTGGTTTTGTAGGTGATCCTGGGTGCTTGAGTTCATCAACAACTCTTACATTCCTAACTTGAAGAACACTTGGCCTTGCATGAGGTGTCGTGAAACCAATAATAATAGGGTAAGAGGGAAACTCTTGATGCATGCCTGATGCCTTATATGCACTCTTATACTAGAATGGACAGATTTCTTACATACAGGATGTGGCAGAGAAACATATAACATATTAAAATTCTAGGCTTTCATTATCCATCTATTTCAACGATACAACTCACTTTGGCCAAAGCATATTAAAAATTTTGGTTGATCTTCGAAAAGAAGATCACCTTCTTTGTTAATCCACATTCGACATCCCATCCCAGAAGGTAAGCTTAAAAATTATTACACACATCATATTTAACAAGAATAATTTATATCAAATTGCATAATATAGGGACCAAAGGTTACAGTAGTGCATAACACACACATAAGTGCACATAAAATGAATGAAAAATAAGAATACATAACCCCTAGTGTCTAACTCACACAAGGTATGAATACATAGTTTACTTGTAGTTCCTCACTTGCACAAATATGGAACATGTCTTGTATACAATGTGCATTACTCATTCAAATTTTCATACAGTGAATATGGTATGTGCATCTCTCAGACAAGTGCATTGCTCTCACGAAAGGTGAAATATGCACAAATTATAGTAGTGTAGTTATAGTGATCATTACTCGATACAATAAACACAATGAGTATCAAAAGAATATCTCACAAACAAATACAGAATGTAATAATTACTCAATTTCTTTTCCCACACAAAGGAATCAAGAACTTACTCTAGTGCATAACTCACAAAAGAATAAAAATGATATGAAATATGCATCACTCACATTAGTATGGTGAACATTTCTAGTTCAAGTATAGATATAAGTACATTTAAGGAAAAAAAATTCTATGATATGCATACAATCATTCATATAGATGTGTCACTCACACAAAGCACTAGTATCATTCTCATATAGTGCGCATGTACGAGTAATTTCACTAAAAATAATCAAGAAGATAAGGTTCATCACCACAATCACTTTTGCTTTGTCTAATAGACATATCAAGTTATTTATCAAATCAACTTCTATCATGAATTACCAATGAAGATTCGCAAGAAATCAAAACCTTGCATTTCAAAAGATCTTGTGGATTATGTTTGATCCAAATCATGTAAGAATATGACATTGCTCAGCAATAAACTTACCTAAAGCTTGAACATTCTCTCCTTTAAAGCATACTTCTTATATTTCCTACCTTTGAGAAGGCTCAACCGATATTGATCCATTATTATCAACTTAATTTACTCATTTTTCCTTCTTCCTTTCATCATATTTTTTTTTCTTCTTCCCTTGTATCTTATAAACTCCTTCCTTCCTTTATGTCATCAAAGAGATCTATCTTCACTATATACTTCTCTTATTAATCCATTTTTATTGCCACATTGTCATTTGAGAGTTGTCACCATTTAATATCTAGCTTGGCTCACTTCAAATTACTAAAAATGTGGCTAAGGCAAAGGGGCCTCACTCCTCTAGATTACGGAATAATCAAACTACGCCTAAACTTCTAATCAATTCCAACAAACCATTAAAGAATCACCCATAACTAGGGTTCTCTATTCAATACAACAGGTTCCTACACTATAATACAACCTAAGCATTGAAGACTTGATGCTTGAGTGTTGAACCTGAGTGCTTTGATACCAAAATGTAAAGTTCAAAAATATCACATACTAATTGTAACCCTTAATTTCCAAAATAATAGAATAGAATAAAATAATAATAAAAAGGTGTAGAACAAGAGAAATTATTAAATTACTTTTATCACTTTAATCAAATGGAATAACATACATCAATGAATCAAAGTATAATATAACAAGGTCATTCCTTCATTAGATTTAGCCATGTAGGCTTAAACATGAATTATCTCAGCAATACATGTAAATTCAATTGTTGTAATACAAATTAAGGAAATAGCAAGATCATAAACACATCCATAGAGAAACCATAACACAAAGATTTTCATGAGTGGAAAACCATCGTAGGGATGAAAAACCAGTCGTAAAAATACCTTACTAGGGCTTAATGAAATGCCTCACTGGTAGAGCCTTACTGGCTACAAAATCTCAATTGTTACAAGATGCCTTACTAGAAATGATACAAGATGCCTCTCTAGAAATGATCATCTTTTCTCCCTGACATGACCATTTAGAACTTCGATACACATTTCAAATTAATAAACCAAACAACTATTGTCGATCACATAGTTCCTCTACATAATGGTTATCTTCTAAACACTTCCATGTTTCATATTATAATATCTAGGTCTCTTAACATATAAATATCCCATTGTCCTAGATATAGTTACAAAGTAAAGAAATTTGAACACAAATACATATATAGTGATGAAATGAGTTCTAGAAAATCATATATTACTAATAATAATAATAGATGTCATTCATTTAAAAAAGCAAATTAACTTGGTTCTCTTCACTTACAGTTACAATATTGCCCATAGTTGAACTAAGCATCTATCACTTTGAAAATAATAATATTTTCTCATATAATTAGTTAGCATCATATGCCTCTACACCTAAAAAATTCATATGTGAACCACATAATTGTATCATACCTCCACTAACCACTATCTGGTGAGGTAGAATTATCAAAAATAGGGTGATGTTATATATCAAATTCCATATTCAAATCATTCATACCTTGGGCTTATTCCATAATGCAATCATATGCTGCCATATACTAGAACAAATCTTTATGTATATTTATTGTTCCAAATTATAGCTATGAAATTTATCAAATGACTACTTTAAGTTAAAGAAAGGGAAGAAAGAAGCCATTGATCTCAAATGTGATAAAACTCTCCCTTCTTACATATAGATATTCAAAGGTCTTAAGGTACAACTACCTAATCATTAATATAAATAGGTAATTATTTCAATTGTACATTTATTTAAAAAGTTAAAGATTATTAAGGAAAGAAAATGATAGATAGAAATCCACAAAGATTGTCTCAGTCAAATTGGATTTAAATAAATGCAACCATTCATGGACATTGAAGGAAAGCTAGAAATTATTAGTAGTTTTCCACCATAATGACATGGATATTTAAGATGTTTCATTTTGAATGAATCCTTCAAACATTATTTTACCAACTTCTCTCTTTCATGGTTCAATATACTATACAATAAATATCTAATATTATTTAGTATTTTATCTATCACTCTAGCTTTCTCTCATTCTCAGTAAGTGACAAAATATACGAAGGAATTTTAAATACAAATACAAATTATGTATTGAACTGAATCTTTTGTTGTTAACTTCTCTAATCAGATACATGCTTAATTCAATTAGAATTTCCCTATTTCAATTGGGATCATTCCAACAAATATATTTTTTTTTAAAGTAAAATAATAGAAGTACAAGAGATGAGATAAAACAGAAAGGGAAACCCCATTTCAAAATCATTTTACCTTTTTATTGAATGGATTTCTACATATAATTTATAAAGTATAGTTTTCAAATTGCTACCAAAACCTATCAAGTCTCAGAGCTACAAAGAATGGTCATGCTTTCAGCAATGTTAATAGTGAATCTAACAAGAAAAAATGAAATAAACATGGTTTTTCCAGTGCCAATGATAAAGGAAAATTCACCCAAATTTATCAACAAACTTTCTAACAATTGTAATGGATTTTTAGTTCATTCATAATAATTCCTCACAAATAAATTGATGAATTCTTCAATGATTACTTGTGCAAGGAAAAATAGTTCCTAAAAAAATGAAGAGCATCAAGAAATGGATCGAAACCAAAATAAAGTAAAATAAAAATATTTTATTTTTAGTATCATGTATGTCACAATATTCAGTAAAAGAAAAATAACAAATAATTTAAATAATTTTAGAACAATTCAAAGCCAAAAAAGAATTTGATACAAATTATAGAACTTTCTATATGCGCAGAGGTTTGAAACTAAACAGAGCGCAACAACCAAAGCAAGCTAGGGAAAATAAAATGTTAAAGTTTACATGGTGGCAACAAGAGGCCAGCAAACCCTCAATGGAATTGCACTACTTGTGGAGGGAAGCACCCTCTTAATAGGCCACAACCTATGGAGGATGCTACCTTCACAGAGTAGCCATGCTCATAGTGGGTGTGCGGCTAGAGGAATAGCCTTCACACTATTTAAAAAGGGGCTCCCTTATAGTGAGTTTCCCAATTCTAAATGATTCTAAAACCAAATAGAGTATGATTCTCTTCTTCATTTGAATATTCACAAGTTGAGGTCTTCCCTTAACTTATAAACAAAGGGAATCAAGGATTTTCCTTGACTATTAGGCAAAGAGCCTTTAGGTGTTCAATCAAGATTAGGAAATTGAGGTGATTGATTTCATTCTAACCTCATAATTCTTTCATGTTTAAATTCTTAGGTTTGGAAAAGACGTGGACACCTTCCTGAAAGAACTAAATTATGATTGATCAAACTATAGTTTATATTTTCAAGTGTTGTAACTACGATAAATTGTCGGTAGAATCAAGGAGAGTATTTAAATTATTAAAATTCCTATTATGTTCAAGCGCTATAGTTGAGATAGGTTAACAATGGATTTAGAAAGATTATTTTAAAGTTTCCTCCCATTGGGGAGTTCCGTGCCTATAGGGGCAATGCCCTCTCTATAAGTTGGAACTTGCTACCCTCCACAACACAACCTTTGCTTATCGAAGGCTCGGATGTGACCAAAATCCCTCACAAAAACCCTATGGAGGGTGTTTCCATCCACAGCGTAGCCTTCCCTTATGGGAGGCTCAGTTGTGGCCAAAAGCCATCACAAAATCTCAATGAAAACAAGATTCAACTGAATTCAATGGAATTCCTTTAGTTTTGAATTCGATTCAATAAAATTTCATTCAACATTTAGAAATTTATATACATTTGCACCAATTACTATATATTTATAAATAGATATTTAGATATATATATATATATATATATATATTAAACATTACAGTAAAATATACATATTATATAAATGATAATTTAATTTGCAACATTGGTAAACAACATTTCTACAATTTCTTTTTAAAATAAATTGCTCTTCAGTAAAATATTTAATTTGTAGCAAGAACGTAATATAATATACTCACATTCAACTATATACGGATATATAGGCATATATATATATATATATATATATGTATATCTCATAGGAGGGTAGGAAGATACAGGTTTATACTGTCTTGGATTAGAATTTTAGATAGAAACTCTCTAATACGGGATTACAATCAATTGGGAATTCAACATAAGAATTTCTCTTCACCATGACACATTTATTTTCTCACACATTTGAACTCAAAATACAAAGGAAAGGATTTAACAAACCTGTATTTTGCTTCCTATAGAATTCCTTCTCCTTGTTTTCCCTTATTTCTCTGTTTTATTTCCCTTTTTACCCTACTGAATTCACCATGATTCAGAAACCCTCTTCATGGCATCCATATTTTCAATTCCTTTTGCAGAGCAATATAGAAGATTTAAAAAAAAAAAACAATTGTCTTTCCATTAATGAATTTCCTCCTTTTTAAAGTTTTCTTTTTAGTTTTAAAAAACCCAATCTTTAAAATGAAATAAAAAATAAAATTTCATTTTATGCATCATATTTATCCTCCACAAATAATTGAAGAATTACCTTTTTAATTGCAAATGAAAAGTAATTATTCTCAATAATTAATAAGGAGATACCATTTAATTGCATATGAAATAACTATCAATTACAAATAAAATAATTATCCTAATTAATAATAATTCTCAATTAATTACAAAATAAAATATTTAATTAAAATATAATTAATTTTTTTATTTCTTTGCACTTTTATTTTGCCACAATTATTTTAATTAAACATTGTAAAATATGAACAATAAAAATAGGGGTCATGACAAGGACCAATCACTTTTAGCTTTTTTATCCAATTTTATTTTGGTAATATTAACCTTTGCAACAAAGTTTCATATTCTACCACTTTCTCTTTCCAAACAAATGACAGAGTGAATGAGAACTTAAATGTTCTACCACTAAGAGAAACAAGTATTATCCCTACACCAAATCCTTCCTTGGAACATGTACCATCAAAATACATGGTCCATACATCATCATTGTCTAATAACTTCACTATCTCTCTTTCAATTATAGGTTGCCTATCACCTTCTCCTGGTAACTCTTCTATTTTGAAATCATTGATGCTAATGTCTAAAAAATGAATTCTATCCTCTTTAGGAGAAAAATCAATCATGTGTGGTACTCTTGATTTCCTAACTAGTTTGATGTCTTTTCCATCAATGGTGAGTTTGAAAAAAGATATATCACATTGCATATTGTCCCCCATGGAGGCACTCCATCTTTTTGACAATAACATTCCATAATTTGGTGGGATGTCCACTAGTATCATACTCATTTTGAATTCCTTTTCAAGGAATGCAACTAATTTGTATGGGAGTTCTTTGATTACCCCAATTATAGGGACTTCTCTAGAATCCATAACATAGCACTTTCCATAAGCACTATCTATCTTCAATCCCATCTCTTTCATGATCTCAACATAAATTATGTTGGAAGAGGCTCTTGAATCTATCATACAATTTTTTAGGAGCTTTTCATCAATAATTAAAGTTATGAAAATTGGGTCTATGTTACTAGGACAGGCTATAATCGTGGTACCCAAGTACATTTGAGGTATTTTAGTAATCACTCCCCCAACTTCATTTTCTTTCAATTCTTTTCCACTCACTTTGTGTTGATTAGACACCACTATCTAATTGTAGGATGAAGTAGCACCATTGAGAAGAGCTATTGACTTTTTTTGTGCTCCTCAATCCTCATCATCTCAAGCAATGGGGCTATAAATTTAACTTGTGAAAAAAACTAAAACATGTCAACAAAAGTGTACTTAGGTAAAGCATATGGTATCATACCTTGCTCAATGTTTTTCTCCCTTTGTTGCTAATTTTTTCCCTTCACCTTAGCCTTAGCTTCCTTCTTCTCAAGTTTAGAATTATGCTTTTGTGTCTTTGTATTCACAACAGGAGATATAACTTCTCCATCAACATTATTTTTTAGTCTTCTTTGCCCAAAATTTTTCCACTTTACCATCCTTGGCTTTAGCCTCATCCACCTTGTTTCCCACCTTTGATCCTTTGCCATTTTCATTTTGTTCCTTGATGAAGATACTGTCAACCTTTCCTTGATCTCCACCTACAACTATGTTTCCCAAGTGGTAAGATCTTGCATGTGTGAAAAAAGCTACTGTCAACTTTTTGATCTCCTTATTCTAATGTCTTCTCAAAGATACATCATCCTTAGTTGTCTCTAATGTGCATGCAACATGATCACTATCATTACCTTTATCAAAGAGAATTTTTTTATGATATGCATTGGCTCTATGTATTTGAATATCCACATCAAGTTCATGGGGCTCCTCCTTAGATGAGCATTCACCATTAGCAAATTCAGATCTATTCATATTGACATTAATTTCTACATCATGATCATGATAGGTTTCATAACCTTATGATGCATCATGTTCAACTTCCACCAATTTTACAATTGCGCTTTAGTGAGAAGAGTGAGGCAATTGACAAACCATGCACCAAAGAGTGTCATCAACAAAGTTAGTAGAATGCTTCTATAGAGGATCATGTGTAACCTGATCTTCTCTATTTTCTTTATTAGTGTGGATTGGTTTTCCATTCTTCTACTTGGTATTGTAAGGATAATCTTGGAGTCTTAATGGCTTCTCTTTTTTGAAAATGTTGTTTATCACTTCCAAGCCCCTTTTCATAATTATCCAATCTATTATTGACATCCTTTATAGAATTAAAAAAAAATTCTAATTTTTCTTCAATAGGAGATCCCTTGCCTACAAATCCTTTATCATTCTTAGGATTTTTCAAGCTTTTTACATCATCCCTTCTCCCTACCTTTCCTGATGCTTTCCTATTGATTTCAATGTTTACTACAGTCTTGAAGGAATCCCACACATTGTTAGGGTTCTTATCTACCAGGTGATAACTCATTTTAGCATCAAAAGTATTACAGTAAGTGATCAGGTAGGTATCATCATTTGGTCTCAAATTATGAGGCAACCTATTCATTTCCTTTTAAGATCTAACACTAAAATTATAAACCATTTCATTAGAGCCCTTAGAGATCTTGTATAATTCATTTAGCATAAACCTTGGGTCAGGCTTATCACCATATTATTCTCTAAACAAAATTTTAAACTCCTCCCATGATCAAATGCTTCATGTAGGAAAACTTCTATAACATTCTGTAGAATCCTCATTCAGTGATTGCATGAATAACTTCATCATCACATCTTTATCAGTAACCTCAAAATAATCCATAATGTTATCAAATGATTTCAAGTGATCTTCTCCACTAATGGTGTTGTTACCAGAAAATCTAACCAACACAATCCTAATATCACTAGGGATTGGGTTAAGGGTTTAACCATAAATCCCATCAAAACATAAGTTCCTATACATGTTCAATTGCATGGGTCTTCTTGTAAACTCATCATTCTAATCATTATGAGGTTCAACACTGCTTTGGCTATTGGATTGCATTTTATCTACTCCATCTCCACCTCCATTTCCATTATTACATCCACCTCCAGTTACACTAGCATTCTAATTTCTAGATTGATTGTTTCTATTTCAACCACCCCTATGAGGGATATTCCCACCAAATTAAGAATTATGAGGTTGGGATGTAGGGATAGAGTGACTAGAATTAGTAGTAGTATTCATGCCTATTTTTTGAGTTGTTGAATGGGAAGTGTTATGAGAAGTGGATGCATTGGGATCAAGAATTGAATACTTAAGGAAATAAATCTTTCTTTCCATCTCAACATTTGTATCTTGAATATGCATCTTGTCCAGTTCCTTTTGTAAATTTTCATTAACTATATTCTCAAATTTTCAAGGTCAATGGGTGCATTTGAAGGGACAGAACAATTATGAGCACTTGTGGTAGAGGTTTTTGTGATGGAGATGCTTGGGTTTGCATTTGGGATGACTTACTTGGGTTGGCCTATGGGTTTTCTTCTTGTATATATAGGCTTTCACAATCGTGTAGTAGCAGAAGGTTCTGAGACTTTGGTTGTCATAATGGAACTAGTATACATGTTGGTAGCAGTTACTCCAATAGGAACATTTACCTTCATATGGTCTACAACCTCTCTAACAATCGGTTTAGAGAAATATTCAAGGAGTGGTTCTTCATCTACCATTTCTCTTAATTTTTCTACTGTTCTTCTTAATTGATCTCTTTGGATCATGGAAACCATTATCTTTTTCTCCCTTTTCTTTTTTTATTTCTTTCTCATCTCATCAAGTTTTAATGACTCTTCTTGAAGCTGTGTGATATCATTTAACATCTCTTTAGGATCTTCAAAAGTAACTTTAGATTTAGATTTCCAAGTCACATAATTTGTGAGATTAATTGGTTCCTTTTGTGTAGAAGGTTTAGGAGTCCTACTACTAGATCTTCCTTTGGGATTGAAGTTTTTCTCAATGAAGACATAAGTAGTTTCAGGATTAGCACTTCTACCTACCCTATTTGGATCTAATTGTTTGTCCCAAAAGTTCCACCAATGTGTAGGTTCTTTTGAAACATTAGGACTAGGGTAGGCTATGTATTATTAGTAGCAAGAAAAGTTGTAGCGAGGGCTTATTCATTATCATGGGGCATGCCATATTTATATACTTCTTTATCTTGGACAACTTCATTAGAATTAGAACCTTCAGGTATTTGAGGATTAGTGTACTCACTTATTTGAGCATATTTCTCCTTCCATGATGTCTTGGATTTGTGAGGTACCTCCTCTTCTCGCTTTCTTTTAGGATGTTTCTTCATGTTGCTTCTCGTTCCTCTCATTTTATTCAATATAACTTCCTTATCTACTAGGCTCACTTTCTTATGATGAATGCAATTACACTGGCATAGAGACTCAGAATCCCCAACAAAAAATTATGGGAGTTGTGAAAGTATTTATAAATCTCAAATAGATTTGTAGGAATTTTCATATATGAAGGCTTTGGACAGAGAATTTTAACAATTCAAAGGAACCTTGAAAAAGGGAAGAAAAATTTTCTTGGATCTTTGACTAACCAAACTCATTTTGACAAATGGTATGAAAATTCAACAAAATTTCTCATGGATCTCAAACTAGAGACTTTTCCTAATCTTGTTCCCCAACAAAGTCTCCAATTTGTTCGTTATTTTTAATGAGCCAAATTGATCTCACAATATAGCCTATGGAATTGCCATTTTCCAATGGTGAGCTAATTGGAGGGATTGACCAACGAGCGAATGAAATCTTGCAAAGTTTTTCCTCCTCCACTTTGTGCTCTACAAAATCTAGGAAGGTGGTCCCATATAATGTACCTTAAGATCCTCTATGCCAATTAACCTTGTACACTATAAATAATAGATAAACCCTATACATATTTGCTTGACAATTCAATAGCTGCAAAGATCCAGAAAATTCTTACATATTAATTGTTTCAAAAGAAACAGAAATGGTAGACCTTGACTTGACATACATTTCAATAATAATTTTAAAATATTTAGTTATTTGAATGTATTTTTTGTGAAAGATCGAGAATATTGTAGTACAAATACAAATACTAGGACAATTCCTAGATCTAGGGTACAGAGTCTAATATAATGCAAATAAATTTGAAAAGAGGTTAACACTTAGCATCACATAGCTTACATAATGCTCCATTATAACATCATTCTCAATTACTCAAAACTAGAACTCATTATCATATCATAGCACTCAAACCATTTAAACCTATGATTTCATCTAAGCAATTTAACCAATTCTTTGACTTAGGATAAAGGAAAAACCATACATTCATCGAAATCAATAAAGACCATTGAAAAAACCCTTGATTAATTCATTGATAATTCAAATGATGAGCACATAAGGTGAGAATTATCTTTGAAGATATGTCATTACTCACATTTCAATGCTAGTACTGTTATGAAAACTCTTTATAGAAATAAAAGACTCATAACCTAAAATGCAGACTCTATTCTATTCTTTGTACTCACACTTTAAAGAAATTTCTCTCTGAGATCAATCAAAAACATGTGCAATTGGCCCTAAAATCCCTTTTATAAAAACAAGGTATAAAAACAAGCTTGAGGCAAATGTACACATGTCACTTTTTTATTTGACATTTACAATTACATTCAAAAGGTTGTTATATTTTACAAAACTCAAGATGTCCATATGAGACAAAAACTATTTCTCAGTTCCTAATAAAGATATATCCCACCTTCCAAAAGGACCTTTAGCCACTGAAGATTTTCATTCCATGAGCAGAACACCTTTTCCATGTGCTTCCAAAATTTGAGGATGAAAAGCAAGTGAACCGTAGAGAAAATAGGTGGGGGGGAAATCCCACTTATTCTCCTTAGGTCATTCAATAATGTCCTAGGATCCCAAATTTGATTGAATATCAACCCAAAGGGTGAGTCAATTCTCAATGAGGAAGACCTAGGAGGGGTTTCTTTAAGCTTTGAGGGGTTCACCACCAAGAGAAATCTTGGAAAAGACACTTTAAGATTCAACTTATAAAACCTAGTAATGCAAGCCAAATAATGAGTGCAAATGATGAAATTAAGCTAGAAGTTAGGGTATGTGTACCTAGGAAGTTTGGAAATGTAATCAACATTCTGAAAATGTAAATTTTTTGTCAAAAAGTGCTATGGAGGACTAAGACGCCCTTACTATTGTCTTAGTCTTGCTACTATTTTCAAGACATATGCAGAACCTTTGGATGCCAAAACAAGATCTAAAAAATCTTTGCAAAAATCCACTTGGAGGACTAAGATGCCCTTGCTACTGTCTTAGTCCTGATATGAATTTTTGAAATCTTCAAAATTCATCCTAAGGCTTGATGTTTGTACTTCCTTCTTCTCTGATATCAGGTCCTAAAACATCTAGACTTGGCATGTAGGTGAGTTTTCGTGAAGATGAGAACTTTGCACTTCAAATGATCTTCAAGTCTTCAACCTAAATATATAAACACAAACAAGCAAGAGAGGAATTTTTTTTTTATTTTTAGTAAATGGTGGTTTTCCTTGGTCAAACCCCTTGTAGGTAATTATACCAAATGATGAAATGAAGCATGGAATCTGAAATATATAAATGATATCACCTTGAATGATGCGATGTGAAGAAAATATGCAATCTACTATGTAGTGGCCATGAATAATGTAAATATTGGATCCTTGGATATGATGTGAATAATGGTTGCAAGTAGATCTTCAATGCTACATCCATAATCTTGGCTCAACAACATGAAGGGATGCACTTTATGCAGGAGCATCCACTGGTGTAGGGTAATCTTGCATCACCCAAAAAAAAAAATCTGTATTCTCTTTAGTTTTTTGAGTCCCATGATGGAACTTAAGGGGTATAAGACTGTTAGGCATTAGAAATGGTTAAAAATGAGCATTTACTATTTTTAGTAAGTTGGTCAAAACGGGCTCATATGGATGTGAAATTTTACCCCAAGAAGTAGAGCTAAAAAAAAATTCTGGTCGTGAAAGAATCACCTCAATACCCTACATGATTTTGGAGAAATTAAAATTTTCATCCCAAGAAATTTCTCCAATGTAGCTTCAAATTCATATATAAAACTTTGGAGGCCCTTAAACAACTCAAAAAGTGGTTAAATCGACCTACGATGGGTTCATGTGTCAGATCTCATCAAGAGATTTCTAACAATATGTAATAATAGTGAATCATACACCTGAATCAAAAGTTATTGTCTTGTGAAGTTGGTTCTCTAAAAAGTGAATTATATAAAATTTTCTTCCTAGGCCAGAAATCGAACGGTGGGACTTTTGGCATCGAAATAAAAGGGGAAATTTGAACTTTCTAAAACATTCTAGGGTGGTTATTGGGGAAAATAAAAAGGGCTAAGTGGGGGTTTTAGAAGGCAGCTCTAATAGTGCAGATTGTTGTTCCAAATAGTAGTTTTTCTTTTTAGAGTTGATTTTGTTATAATGAATCAAGCCCATGAGGTTGTAGCATGTAAGCTTTGAATTTGTAATTTCATTTTCTAAAAATAATTGAAAGTGAGTCATTTTTCTTTCTCACATCTTCTCTATTGGTATTTATTGTTGTGATTTTTGTGGGCTTTAGGCAGTGTATCCCTCATTAAATGTTATCAGAGCAAGATTTCCTAAGCCTGTAATAGAGCACCGAACATGAGGTAGTTGCAACAAGACTTGTGAATGTTGGTTGAATTCAAGATGCCTCCAAGATGTGTTGAATATGGTAGAGGTGGAGGTCAAGGTAGAGGAGGTTTACCTAGAGATGAAATTAGAGCCCTTAGAAGGAAATTAGAAACCTTGCAACAAGAGGTTCGAAGAAGAGATATGCAACGAGACAAAGATGAGAGTGAAGATGAAATGAAAGAGGAAATGGAAGAGGAAGAGCAGGATCGAATGTATCTTTGAGAAAGAAGATTGTTGCAAGTGATCTCAAGATTTGGGAAGAGACCTAAAATGGAGGTTTCAACTTTTAGTGGAAATCTAAATCCTAAAGAATTGATTGATTGGATCAACGACATGGAGGAATTTTTTGAGTTTAAGGAGATTGAAGATCCTCACAGAGTGAGGTTTTCAAAGAAAAAATTGAATGGTCACACTAGTATATGGTGGAAAGAGTTTCAGTTAAAAAGTGGAAGATAGGGGGAAGATAAATTTCCAGATGGGATAGAATGGTGTCAAAATTGAAGCAAGAATTTATTCCAATTGATTATGAATTGGAGCTGCTCAAGAAGATGTAGAGCTTGAGGCAAGGGACAAGGATAGTGAAAGAATACATAGAGGAATTTCACAAGGTCCTGATTTGAATAGGACATTCTGAGGAAAATAAGGAGAAAGATTTCCATTATATTAACAGGTTGAAGCCAAGAATATAGAAACAATTGACACTAGCAATAATGACCACCATTGAGGATGCTTACCAGTTTTCTCTAAAGGTTGAAGAATGTATGAACAAGAGGTTTGAGAACAAACAACAAGGTGGAGGTCATGGAAGAAAGACCGATGGATGGTCATATGGAGGTCGAAATGAAGATAAAAAGAATGGTAAAGGCTCCAATAGAAGCCAAAACCAAAAAGGAGATGACACCTACCGTCCTCATGATCAAAATAATGGAGACCAAAGAGGAAGGGGAAGATATAGAGGAGGACCAAGAAGAGGAGGCTTTCGTGGAACCTGTTTCCAATGTGGAGAAGAAGTACATAGAGCCTATGAGTGTCCTCAACATCAAGGAAGGAAAAATAGAACACCTAAGGGTAATGCATGATTTTCACATGTCGATGAAGATGTTGAGTCTTCACATTATGAGGATACAAAAAGAGGAGAGGTTCTTGTTACTAGAAGAGCCTTACTGAATGAGAAGAATGATCCAACTCAAAGGAAGAATTTTTTTTGCACTATATGTAAGTGTGAAGGTAAAGTTTGTAATGTTATTATTGATGGATGTAGTACTGATAACCTTGTTTCAGAAGAAATGGTTAGTAAGTTACAATTGGAGATGAGAAGGCATCCAAACCTATACCAAATTGCTTGGTTGTAGAAGGACCTTAAAGCCTTGGTAAATGAACAATTTTTGGTAAAGTTCAAGATTAGAAATTACAAGGATGAGGTATTGTGTGATATTATGCCCATGGATGTTTTTCATATGTTGTTAGGTAGACCGTGGCAGTTTGATCAGTGAGAAATACATGATGGACATGCCAACACCTATTCTTTGACAAAGGATTGAGTTTGTCATAAGTTGAATCCCTTGAAAGAGGAAAAGGAAAAGGTATGTAGTAATGCAAGAATTTTTTTGGTTGATGGAAGAAAGTTCCTAGAACGTATGAAGCATGAGCATATGTGTTTTGCATTGATCCCTCGAGTTGATAAAGAAGATACTACTGAGGTACTTGTAGAGGATTTATATTTTTTGAATGAGTTTTAGGCTATCATTTTTGATAATGTACCTAAAGTATTTCCTCCAATAAGAAAGATTATTCATTAGATGGACCTGATTCCTAGAGCTATTTTTCTAAATAAGGCAGCTCATTGTATGACTCCAACAAAGAGCAAAGAGTTGAACAAACAAGTGCAAGAGTTGTTGTGGTAAGGATTGATTTGAGAGAGTTTGAGTTTGTGTGCAGTACTTGTAGCACTAGCACCAAAGAAGGATGGGGAATGGTAGATGGCATAGACTTTAGAGCCATCAACAAGATCACCATCAAGTATAGATTTATGTTGCCAAGAATGGATGACATTATGAATTGTTTGAGTGGAGCTGAGTACTTAACGAAGATAGCTTTGAAGAGTGGATATCACCAAATCTGGATTAGAGAAATAGATGAAATTAAGAAAACCTTCAAAACCAAGGAAGGCTTATATGAGTGATTAGTCATTCATTTTGGGCTAACCAATGCACTAAGCGCATTTATGTGGCTTCTATGAATGAGGTATTGAAAGAATATTATGGAATTTTTTTTATTGTTTATTTGGATAATATTTTGATTTTTAGTAAGACATTGGAGGAGCACTTGATGCATATCCAAATAGTTTTTGAGATGCTGAGGGAGGAAAATTTGTTGATTAATTTGAAGAAATGTAGTTTTGTGAAAAGAGAGTTGGTGTATCTGGGATTTGTTGTCTCAGCAAAGGGTCTCAAAATGGATCTAGAGAAGGTGAGAGCTATAATTGAATGGCCTACTCCATGGAGTTTTACAGAGGTAAGATCATTTCATGGTCTAGAAAGTTTTTATAGAAACTTTATTAAGAATTTCAGTAGTATTTGTGCATCTATAACTAAGCGATGAGAGGGGATAGAAAAGAGTTAAAGTGGACTATAGGAGCAGTGAAAATTTTTGATATGTTGAAGAAGAAATTTATAGAGCAACTTGTTTTGGAACTTCTAGATTTCAATAAGTTCTTTCAGGTAGATTGTGATGCTAGTGGCACTGCCATAGGAGTTTTTTCAAGTCAATAAGGTAAGTCTATTGCCTATTTTAGTGAGAAGTTAAATGATGCTAAGAGGAAATATTTTGTCTATGATCAAGAGTTTTATGCTATAGTTCAAGATTTGAAGAAATGGAGACACTATTTGTTTCTAAAAGATTTTTTTTATATAGGGATCACTAGGCTTTGCAGTATCTCAATAGTCAAGGTTCAAGCTGAATAAAAGATACTTAAAATGGGTTGAGTTTTGTAGAGTTATACTTTTGTTTTGAAGCACAAGAGTTGAAGGTCAAATAGAGTTGCAGATGCCTTAAGTAGAAGGAAAAAATTGTTGAGAGAGTTGAATATAGAGGTTGTTGGGTTCAATGAACTCAAGAGTTTGTATCCAGAAGATCTAGACTTTGCAAAATCTTGGAAGGCTTGTTTGGAACCTTCTACATTGGATAGGACAAGATGGTTGAATTTCTTAATTCAAGATGGGATGTTGTTTCTAGGAAGCCAATTGTGCATTCCAAGGAGTTCTATGAGAGAGAATCTAATCAAGGAGAAGCATAGTGGAGGAGTGACTGGACATTTTGGTTGAGATAAAACCATTGCTATTGTTAGTGAGAATTATTATCCACCATGGTTACAACAAGATGTGAAGAAGTTCTTACAAAGTTGTATAGTATGTCAGATGGTGAAAGGAACAAGTTAGAATACTAGATTGTATCAGCCATTACCTATACCTTAAAGGCCATGGGAGGATATTAGCATGGATTTTGTTCTTTTATTGCCAAGGACACAAAGAGGGCATGATTCCATATTTATGGTAGTGGATAGATTTTCAAAGATGGCACATTTCATCCGCATCATAAGATCAATGATGTTCTTGTTGCAGAGTTGTTTTTCAGAGACCTGGTGAGACTACATGGTCTACCAAAGAGTATAGTTTCAAACAAAGATACCAAATTTGTTGGTTATTTTTGGAGGACATTATGGAAGAAGTTGAAGATAGATTTGAAGTTCAGTTTTGCACATCATCTACATACTAATGGACAAATAGAGGTGGTGAATAGGAGTTTGGGAAACCTGTTAAGATGATTAGTAGGAGATAAACTAGAGGGATGGGATTTGATTTTACCACAAGCAGAATTTTCATACAACAATTATTTCAATAGGAGCATTGGTAAATCACCATTCTAGATTATATATGGGAGTAGTCCAAGAACTACTTTTGAACTAAGAAAGATGGATAAGGGGGAGAAGAGTAGTGTTGAGGTTGAATATTTTGCTAAGCACCTGAAGAATTTGCACGAAGAGGTGAAGAAACATATCAATAAGATGAACTTACAATATAAGGCTTAGAAAGATCACAAAAGGATGCTTAAGGAGTTCCAGGTAGGAGAAGAATTCATGGTTCATTTTTTAAAGGAAAGGTTTCTAGTTGATACTTACAACAAGTAAAAGATGAAGAAGTTTGGACCATGCAAGATCCTGAAGAAGCATGATTCACAAAATGCTTATGAGGTAGAGTTTCCTAGTGGAATGAACATTTTCCTATGTTTAACATTGTTGATTTGGTAGAGTATCATGAAGGTGATATAGAGGAGGGACCTATAAATGAATAGTTGAAAATTCTAGCACATACTTTAGAGAAGGAAGAGATAAATCTTGGATAGACATGTGTGCATAAGCACAAGAAACAAGCAATATGCAGAGTACTTGGTGAAATGGAGAGGAAGGCATGTTGAAGATTCATCATGGTTATTTGAGGTTGAGGTTAACCATCTTGGTTTACCTCTAACTCCTAAGAAGTGAGAGGGTCACTTTTAAAATTACCCTAGGTGTCTGATGCAAGAGCATCTAGTGTTGTAAGGAAATCTTGCATCACCCAAAAAAAAATGTTTTCTTTATTTTCTTTAGTTTTTTTGAGTTTGATGATGGCACTTAAGGGGTATAAGACTGTCAAGTGTCAGAAATAGTGAAAAATGAGAACTTACTATTTTTAGTAAGCTAGCCAAAATGAGCTCGTATGGACATGAAATTTTACCCCAAGGAGCAAAGCTGAAAAAAGAATTTTTGGTTGTGAAAGAATCACTTCAATACCCTACATAGTTTGGGAGAAATTAAAGTTTTCGTCCTGAGAAATTTCTCCAATGCAGCTTCAAATTCATATATTAAACTTTGGAGACCTCGAAACAGTTCAAAAAGTGGTTGAACCGACCTGCAGTGGGCTCATGCATCATAGAGCTCATCGAGAGCTTTCTGAAAATATGAATTAATAGTGAATCATACACTCAGATCGAAAGTTATGGCCCCATGAAGTTGGTCCTCTAAAAAGTGAATTTTATAAAATTTTCTTCCTAGGCTAGAAATCAAACGGTGGGACTTTTGGCATTAAAACAAAAGGGGAAATTTTTAATTGGTGAAAATAGAAAGGGTTAAGTGGGGGTTGTAGAAGGCAGCCTTGATAGTGTAGATTGTGGCTTTGAATAGTAGTTTTTCTTTTTAGAGTTGATTTTATTGTAATGAATCAATCCCATGATCTTATAGCATGTAAGCTTTGAATCTATAATTTCATTTTTTGAAAATAATTGAAAGTGATTCATTTTTTTGTCTCACATCTTTTGTGTTGGTATTTGTTGCTATGACTTCTATGGGCTTTGGGGGGTGTATCCCTCATTAGCACTAAACCCTTAACATGGTGCTTGAATCTTGATGATGACTCCAAATGCCTAATGACTTGCTCTTGAATGCTCTTATGGACTCCAAATTGCTATTAGGAATGCTCTCACAAAAGACTTGATTGAAAATGAATGAAGGAACCTTGTATTTATAATTATCTATGCTTAATATCCTAAAATTACACCACAACAAGTCGAAATATGAATTCATTAATTAAAGGAGGCTAAATTCTGCCAAAATTTAAAATTAAATCCCTAAACTACCTCAAGGGGGACTAAGACAGCCTAGGTGGTGTCTTAGTCCCGAGGCATGAAACTTGGGGCATAGACTTCAAAAAGGGACCTATTTAGGTGTTTTCAAAATTAGGGTCACATGACGTTTGGGGGACAAAGATGTCCTAGATGGCATCTTAGTCCCAACCCAAAAAATTAGGGACACTCGGAGAAAATCATTGAATTATCATTTACCCTTTGAAGTATGTCAGGATTAGACAGGAAAAGATATAATTCATTGGGATCGTGGATGCAAAATAGGACCAATTAAGACATAAATAAGGATAAAAAAAGCAAGGAAAACCCAAAAAATTGTGAAAATGCAAGTGTATGCATTTTAAAACACTACAACATGAAAATGAGAAGAAGAGAATACACTAAAACACTCCCACATCAGCAGCCCATGTTGTCATCAATTTGAAATGAGGAGGATACAATATCTGAATGTTGATATATCAAAGGCATAATCTATAATATTTCTAGGACAAGTATTTTATTCCTCCTTCTATGACCATTCATACTATAGAACATTACTTGTTGAAGACATAAACTCAAAATTCATCACAGTCTTTCCACTACAACAACCTACAGGTCCAAGAAATCAGCATACCTAGTTTTCCAAAACTCAAAATCTTCCTTAGAAGGCTAATTAAATGTCATGACCTCATCTTCTTTAATCCTATATTGGCTATATTTTATGACCACTTGGTTACCCTCATTATCAAACTCCTCAAGGAAAATAATTGTGTGAGTGAGATTTTCCATACTTCTCTTCAACATTTCCACATCAACTCCATCACAAATCAACATTGTTTGACTTACTATCACCTTTCTTTCTTAATCCTTTCAATACTATAGAGGTTTGACTTCACCAGCCTCATCCAAGATATCAAGGATCAAACTGAAACTCCACTCATCAAAATTTTGCACCTGCTCCCTTATTTTAATTTCCATTGGTTCAATTAACCCCTAATATTCCTTAATTCCATTTATAAGTTTGAGGGTTGGGACAATGAGGGATGGTTGATTGGTATCAAGCTTTGATCAAGTAGCCATATCTCCCAGTTCTTGGAATCTAGGGATCCATTTTTCCATCAATGGAATGACAACCTCCTTATCCCTATCAAAACTCCTTATTGCACCAAACATGGAAGAATAATTTGAATCAATACTAATTAATTTTCTCTCAATCCCTTTATTCAAGTGTTCCAATACAACTGAACATACAATCTTCATATTCCTTTGATAAATTCATTTGAAAATTTTTGACACTTCTCCTCATAAGTCTTAAGTTGTTCCATTAATTCTTCCTTTATGATTTCCTTTGTAGGAGGTGCAATTGATGTACATGGAGGTGACTTTGCAATGGGCACATCACTAGGACTAGGAGGTACAACCTTAGTTGAAGCTGGGAGAGGTGATTGAGTAAGAGAAGATGTTGTTTTCTCTTGTGAAGATGGAGGAGGGAGAATTTCTACTTGTGAGGGGCCCTATGCATGCACTGATTGAAGCTTTTCTTTGAACAATGCAATCCTAAGATGTATCTCAAAAATATTTTTGTTGTCCCTTATTCTATTTAGCTACCATATCATTATAATTGGTTATGAATTGTTCCCTCTTCTGTTAAGGATTCTACTATGGCTCTGATGAATTGAGCCACATTCACAATCAATGTAGTAGCCTCTACTATAGTTGTATCAAATACTCTTTTTATTACCAACCATCCTCTCAAACCTATAGCTAGCTTTGCAACCTCTAGCTTGTTATTATTTGGGGTTAGGGCACAAATGGCCAATGTGTCCCATTAAGAATTGAATCTTAATCCCTCTAGTGCTAATGTCACTTCTTCCTCAATAGTAAAAATAGAGGCATCATTACTTCTCACTCTGTGAAAAGCAATAATTGAGGCAAGATCCCATTCTAGAAATAATAGCACACCCATTTTTCTAGCCATCTCTCTTCCCTCAACTATTGTTATATCATAATAATTAGCTCTCACTTCTTCATGAACCTTGGCCTCTATAACTTATCTTGGCAGCTCAATATTTTCAATCTTTGTCATGTCTATAATTTCAACATATTTATCTTTTCTAGCCCTCTAGGTATACTATTGTAAAGCTTGTGTTTTAACAAAAGAATCATCATTCATAAAATTTTCACATGTCTTTTCTCTAACATCATCAACATTGTTTATCCCACTTAAATCAGCTTTGCTCAATCTGAGGCTAAATCTTTGTGGTACTATGTCCCTTGGGGGAGATGGCATAGCTTTCCTCATCTCATCTCTAGCAACAAAAATCTCTTCATCATATTCATCTATGGGATAATCCACAATGCCACTTGACTCAACCTTTTTCTTCATTGTTGGTGGATCCTAAGGAGGAGATGCTTCTGTAGGTGGTGAATCCAAACCAATGATTTGTGGAATAGATGAATGTTGGGGTGAAGGTGGTGGGAGTTGTTGGTGAAGGGAAGATTCACTTGACCCCTCTGGTTGGGTAGGGGAGGCATTTTTTCAGCTGATTCTTTACAGTTCTCTTCCTCCTAGCAAAGACATGAACCTTCTTTGGTGACTGGTATGTTGGCCTTTCTTCTACCATAGGGGATTTCTCCTCATCCTATTCTTTAGAAACCACATCCTTTCCTTTATCTTGGATCACTCTTTCCTCCAAATTTTTTAACAACTTTATCAAAATTCTACAAAATTGCTTCCACTGTCAATATTTCATTCTTTATATCTAAGAGAGCTTTGAATTGAGAATCTCTTACCCATTTTTCTCTCTTTGATTTTTCAAAAAAGATCCACTTCAGATTTCTATCCTCTTGAATCTAGAAATAAAAAATATTTCCGATAATATCCTCAGGGAAATAGAGGTTATGAAAAAAAATTTGTCCCCTCACTATGTCCTTTAGCTAGACCATGCAGCCTTTTGGATCATGATTCCTATGTTCTCCCCACTTCATTCCATATGTCTTGAGCTTATCAATGATATTATTCCATCCACAATTTTCATGAAAAAATCAAAAAATATAGTGTATGTTGGAAAGAAAGTTCCCTTTCTCATGTTGACCAAGTGATTTTCCTCAACATCTCCAAGTTGCCACATAACATCTAGGAATTCAAACCTCAATGGTACATCTATGGGGAGCACATGAGGAGTCTTATTTGTACCATATACATGGAGAATTTTGAAATCCTGATAAGGAATCACATACCCCCAATTTTGATCAATCCACAAATCTGATATCCTCTCCTTAGGCCTAAGGAAATCATGCAACTTAGTTGGAATTCTTGGCATATCATGAATCAAAACTCTCATCAACTTAAACAAAAAATCTTTGAGAAGACTACAAAACTAGATTTCTACTCATGTCTATCCAAAAGAGGGGTGCATGTTTGGACAATCATATCAATTTAATTCACCTATCTCTTCAACTCCATATCATTCCCAAAGAATTCATCACCCTTATACAAAAAAATATGCATTAACAAGGAGTACCACTAGAACCTCACTCCGGTCTCACCATTCTTCAAAGCTACCAAACCCTTATGTATTTCCTTTGAAAAATAGGTAGAAAAACCCTAAGAATTATTGATTGTTGGGTGTTGTATGTTGCAAAACATATACATAGGTGCAATTGGCATGCTTGAGGCTAGATCAAATCCCAAAATCTGACAAAGGGAATTATAATATTTTTTGGAAATAGATTGCAAATAATTTGATTGGGAAGGGTTTCGTGTTAAATGAACCTAACACAATTCTACTTCCTCCCTTTCCTAACACGAATAAATGTGTCAGTACTGAGACCTTGAAAGTTGGTCTCACCTTTTCATTTTCTTCTCTTGAAACTTCTTTTGATCAATCTCCTCCATCTCATCACTCTACTGGTTTAATCTAAAAACCTTTGTGAGCTCTTCCCTAATAATTCAAACCATTTCCTTACTAGAACATGTTCTAACTAGCCTAACAATAGGGGTATAGTTAGTTGCAATAGCTATGAGGAGATCTATGTTAGGTTATATATTTGGGACAATCAACTTCCCCATATCCAATCTCCATGGGTTGCAGATAGGGATCTAGGAAATTATGTTTCTAAACCAATATTGAAACAATGACCATCCTATTTACAAAAATGTGGCATTTTTAATAGCACATTTTCTATCGACAATGTCATATTTAGTTCAAGGTCCTTAAAACATATGGTTCCCAATGACATTTTCATTTGTTGAGGGATTCAATTGGTCTATTAGGTCTTGGACCAAAGGTCTCTTTCTAGAATTAAAACTAGGGGGTTGGAATCTTGGTGTCATTTAACATAACAACCAACTCAAACTAGGGTTTCATAGACCTAAATAAGGGCTTATATTTTAAGCAAATGGGTAACATAATTCAAGCAATTGAAATTAGTTTGACAAATATCAAACCTTAAAAGAAATACCATAAACCTACTCAAATTATGGAAATAGTAATACCTATAGAAATTGCAAGGAATCATGTTGCAACATCTTCTGAATGCTTTGGAAGGCTTTCATGATTGATATTATGCCTTAAAACCATCTTTTATGGTGAAGAAAGCATTCAATTTGGTAGAAAAGCATCAAATCCACCATTACTGCTCGCTCGTGCAAACTAGAATGGCTCCATGATGTCAATTTAGCAACTTTAAATTGTACTTATTGATTTCCTTGTGATGTGGATTGATGTTCAGCCTAGATGAAGTCAAAGAAGTTTGAAAATTTTACCTTCTCTGACTGAACATCAAATCAACCACATTTTTTCCATGTGCACACTCTCCTTACTAGCTCGACAACCCCACAACACTTTACAAGTCATGGGAAATTCCACATGGAAGCCACCCACTAGTCCTCTAAAATCTACAAGAATTTGATCGATGGTCATGGGATAGCAGGCAACAGTCTAGATTCATTCAATACATTTCAATGTGTACACCTTTTAACTCTCAAACCTATGTCCGGGTTGTTATCTTCATTTCATGATGAACGGTCAAGGTTAAAACATCTCACCAAAATTTTATGTACATGCACTTTAATCCTTTAAGTAGCTTACTCTTTAGTGCTACTATAGTCGCTAATGATATCTGATCAAATATTTCAAGATTTCTAAAGTCCATTGAGCATCATGAATGATTCCATGTTGCACACACTTGCTATGCCACTGAGAGGTGAGATTGGCCTATGGGTCTGCTGTGGGCTAGTAGGGAATGACCAAGATTTGATCCTCTCGATGCATCTAAACCATTGATTTTAATGTCTTTCACCATCACTACCTTGAAAGAAAGGTAGGACCCACCATATAGTGGACATATGTCACCTCACCCATTGGCCCACTGGGTTTTTTTCATGAATATTTTAATGCCACGAGCTAGCATGCAACCAATGAAATGAAATCAGTGGGACCCAACGACCATATCTTAAGGGTTTTTAATCAACACATACAATTAGCAAAGACTTAAGAGGGTTCATTCATTAGGTTCAAAAGGTAAAAAGAATTAGGAATTTTATGAGATCAAACTTAGGATATGTGACAAATATTTCAATGATTTTCAAGCCCACACAACTATAAATGCAGTTTAAAATATTCAAGATAGTAGTGGCTAATTGAATTAGGAGATGGTGTTGGTAATAAAATGACTTAGATGACCTAAGTTGTAACTTGAATTACCAAGAACAGGATAGAAAAGGCTAGCAAAAGATCAGAATGTTGGCCAAAGTACTTAACACATACCTAAAGTTTTTTGAAGAGTTGAAGGTATAGAATGAACCCTAGGATGCAAGTATACAAAATCCTAGCCTAGAGGATAATGGATTAGAACCAAATAACTAGCTAGATATGGACTTAAAACTAGTGGAACACAAAAAAAAAAAGGAGTTCCACCATACTATATCTTACTTTCTATGCAACAGGATCCCAAAGGTTGTATCCTTTCACACCATAACTATATCTGATGAAAATACATTTCATATCCTTGTTCTCCAACTTTCTTCACTTATTCTTTGGCACATATGCATATTCCTCTCAACCAAAAACTCTAAGATTTCTTAATGAAGGCTTGTGACCCAACCATGCCTCTAAAGGTTTCTTATCAACAAGATCTTCAACCAAAAATATTTATTCTAGATCAACACCACTCAACATACTCCTAGCCTTCTCCATCAGTGTCATGTTAATTCTTTCTACAACATTTTGTTGTGGAGAATATAGAGTTGTATTTTGTCTATGAATACCACAATATTTATAGAATCTATAAAAATAATTAGAGAAAAAATCAACTACATTATCAATCCTCAAACATATTATTTTCTTGCTAGTATGAAACTCAACCATTGCTTTAAATTTTTTATATCAACTGGAAACTTCAGATTTACTCTTTAGAAAATATACCCATGTCCTTCTACTATAATCATCACTAAATGAAGCATAATATGTGGATTTACCAATCAAAGGATCATATACATGACCAAACACATTAGAATGGATAAGATCCAATACACCACAAGATTTATGAGAACTCAAGTAAAATTGAATGTAGTTTTATTTTACATAAATGCAATGCTCACAAAAAATAAATTTAAGATTAAAAAACAAACAAACCTTCAACAAAGTTTTTATTTTTTAAGGTCCTTAGACTCTTTTCTCCAATATGGCCAAGTATCTAGTGCCATAATATATTTTTCTATGTAGGTAACTTTGATTCAAAAGAAAGAGCACCCTTGTGTGCCTAGAAGCTTTGACCATCTACTGAAGGTGAAACCCTCACCTCTTCCAAAAACTTGCTTTTCACATAACTACTATTGCACTCAATAGTGCATGCATCAAGCTTATACAATGTGTCAACCATCTTACATATTGCATCATAAAATACTGCTTGCACACTATCATAACCTAATTTTTATTATATTTAAATTATAATATGAGAAATTGAATTATTGAGGAAAAAAATCTAATTTTAGGAATGGGGTGGCTAAACATTAATGACCATCAGGATTCAAAATGGCCCCTCTATTGGAGGTGTAGGGAAAAGAAAAGAATGAATACCATATTGGGAATCGCATGATTTTCTCTAGCAGTGGAAGGAGACAAACTATGATGACAAAAAGAAGAGAAAAAGTAGGCAAGAGATTGGAAACAGTGAGAAAAAGAGGAAAAATGATAGAGGGAAAATCTCACAACTTGAGGTAACCTAATTACATGTGAAATATGTTTGATGTCATTTAGAATGCTTATCAAATTGTATCTTTTTTCCTTACCCACAACATTGATCTCTCTTTGAATGGTGCAAAAACCATATTTAGGCTATGTTCAGTAAATTCATTTGTTACATTTGATTCCTAGGAGACATCGAAATATGGATAGAATACTTTATTGTCATATGGCCAAATTAGCCTCTGTCTACATGTAATTCTATTTAGTTGTATTGTTGATGACGTAATGTCCTCCGTGTTATGAATTTATGTTCTTCTCTATCGATCCTTTAATTCCATGTGAAATGAAATGCCATGTACATGGCTAATTGGCTAAATGTTGAAGGTCACATTTTCCATATATTATTTGGTTCTTTTAATTGTTTCCTTCTCTTAAGAGAAGTGGCAGCCCCCTGCTGATAAGATTTTGATTATGTTCTCAGCTTGGCTTGACTAGATGGCTATACAGTTCCAATGCAAGAAATAACCATGATAAAGTTCATAGAATGATGGGGTGGTAGTTGCTTGGGTATAAACCAAGTCACCTGATCATAGTGATTGATGGGAAAAAAAAATAATCATCTTTCAAGATGAAGCTCAATCCTTAGGATCAGATTTCCTCAGTTTTCTATTAAGAAGAGCATTTGGACATTCGATAGAACACCCCTCATCTCCCTGCATATATGCAATGACTCGCATAGGATTGATGTACAATATGTTACATGCATGAACCATTTCTTTGAAAGTTTTCTATGAATATGTTTATTTAACTAACCAATGAATAATTCAAGCCAATAAATGGCATTCCTTCTAGGCTCAGCCTAAGTCAATGTTTGTGATAGAATATAATGGTCATATGACTTTTATTCATTCTTAGAATGACTATGGTTGAATTTTGAATCCATTATAGTCACCCTTAAGAGGAAAACTAGGGTCTTTACCAACTCGAAGCAGTGATAAAATTGTTCCAATTTGTATATGGTTGGAAATGACATGATTTTTGTTCATTTTTATTGTTTGCACAAAATGAAACTTTAGTATTGTTTGGTTTATGTTGTAATCAAAATGATAGAATAATTATTTTCCATATGATAAACTAGATAACTTGAAATAGATATTAGGACATATTGACACAGTACTTTGGAAACTACTCCAAACTGTATTTATTTTCCATGGCTCCAAAAAACATTGTTTTGTTATAAACAATATCTGCATGGTAGCAAATAGTATCATTTTGTTATAAATAGTATTTACATGGTTGTAAACAACATCATTTTGTTATAAAAAGTATATGTTTATCTATAAACAACATATTTTTGTTATAAATAGTATGGTTTTGCTACAAATAGATTTGTTTTGTTACAAACAACATATCAATTTGTAGAAACTGTTCAACAATTTTTTTTTTAGTTCTTCTACTTCTTGTAATATTGACAAAAGATATGTCAGTCTATATCCTTATTTGTATGGAATTCAATCTGATATAATGGTTTTTATTTTAGAATATATGCACAAATTAATAACATAAGTTGTCACATATATGTGTATGCACACATTGACCTTTGTCTTGGTACATATAGATAATTATGGCATACCATCTTTTGTTACTTATCTATTTATTCTTAAATGAATAATAGATTACATTGAATGTAATCATGTGACATGAGTTTAAAAGGAATGGATAATGTTATGATCAATTCCATTTGAATGATTTTTTATTATTATTATTAAGTTGAGGAAATAAGTAGAATAAATTAATTTCCATAGATATGTGTTTAAATAATATTCTCTTGTTTGAATAGGACAACAACACTTAAGTAGAGTAGATCACTTTGGGGTAGATGTTGCTAGAGGCTAGATAGTTTCTAAGAGATAACTTTGTTGTTGAAAGTTACCTTGTGAAATTGGTATTCAATTGGAGTTCAAAGAGTGTTGATTCTACTTTCTCCAAAACCTATCTTTTGATGTTACAACTCACTTTTAATGAGCTTGTGTTAACCTTTCTAATATTAGATGTCACCCCAATCACATTGGATGGAATGGGATCTAGCATCCTTGTTGATGTAAGCCCACTTATGAGAGTTATGCTCCAAAATGGTGGATAGTAATTGAGTAGATATTATATTCAAATGTATTAAGATGAATTGTTATGTGTTCCAAAGGTGTCTACCTAGTAATATATAATTATCCACTCAATTCAGATAAGGTAAATTTGGACTGGATAGAAATGCTCATTAAGATAATGAACCTCAAACTCCTATTATATTTTTTAATCTTGTCTTAAGACTATAATAGAAAATGAGATGAATATTATGTTTTGAGTAGAGTGAATTCATATGAATCTTTGTATATATATATATAGATATATATGTAGAATTTGAGAAAGCCAACTTCACAGAACTTGAAGATCACCTACATGCAAATAACTTGTCATAGAAAGGAATAGATGAAGAAAAAAAAGAAAAGGGTTCTCTGAAAGCTAAAGATGCATTAATCAGAGAATTAAAAATTACAAAGAGATCAATCCTTAAGAGAACCATAAAGTGAAAACCCTAGGAAGAGGATTAAATTAGCATGTGACAAGTGTCAAGATCATAATGAATGAGACAACATGAGTAATTTAATAATGCATAAATAAAGATTTGTAAGTTTATCTTAAGTGAAATAAAGTAAAGGAAACTTAATTAATTAATCAACATGATTAAATTAATCAAGTAAACAACCTATTACTCTAACAAACCCCTTAAGATGAACTTAGGGAGAAGTTAAGAAACTAAGGACAAAAATCATGAAAGCAAAGATGGGTCCTGGAAACTAAGGCCAAATGAGGTATCTAAGTACAAAAGTAAATGATATCTCACAATAGGAGAAAAGGACAATACCTTGTGGGGAAAATTCTCTCCAAAAGATAGAAACACAAGACATGAAGAACATCACTAAAGAAGGAAGAAGCTACAAACAGTTGTCAAAAGATGACTGCTATGGTGCCAAAGAACCTTTTCTAAAGATAGGATGATCATAATCAAGAAGAAAACAATATGCATGAGTTCCCCCAATGACACTACTCAAACAATGATTGAAAATACAGATGGAACATGGTTCTGTACAAGTGACCCCAATGACACTACTCAACCACTGAAATTTGAAAATATAGGTGCCAATAGTTTGAAGAACATTGGTCAACTGAGAATGAAAGATTCCTTCCAAGGTGAAAATAAGGAAGCATTAGCATGAAAAATATAATAAACCCCATAATGCTAATTGGGAGAGCCTGAAAGATCCACTGAAATGTTGTGTAACACCCTATAGTGCATGAAGGAGAAGAAACAACATTTGAAAGTGCACAAGAAAGCACCAACAATTGAAAAAGTGGTGTGCAAAACAAAGCACACATGCATGAGGCTAGAATCATATGTATCAACTATTGTTGTGGAGGGACACTAATCAAACAAAGGTGTGATGGAAAAAAAAGGCACTACACAACCCCCATGGCACTTTATAATATAGTGTTAGTATAGAACATGACACAACCTTATGTGCAAAATCCCCCAAAATACATGTACAATAGTGTGTCACTTTATCTCAGTGTGTTTACATAGAAGATTGCTTACAAATGATGCTCATAATGCCCACAAAGGATAAATTACTAGAAATACATAAAGAACAGCCAAAAACAAAGCAACCCATGCAAACAAGAAATTCCCAAGAGCTAATATGTCCAAATAATTCACTGGTGTGAAAACACAAAAAATTGAATAAAATGTACCTGGAGTGAAATCTAGAAAAATTTCATGGATGGAACTTAAGAGCTCTGAAAGATGATTCCAATGTCGCTGAGATCGTGAAGAATGGAGAAACTAGTCAAAAGTTACGAGCTTGGGACTGAAAAGAACTCCTTTCATTTCAACAGGCTATAGAATGCACCAACAAAAAATATAAGAAATGAACCCACACCACTTGAAATTTGACGGAATTAGCTTTTTGACAATATCTCATTTGCCAAAAAATGATATAGTATGCCCAAGTTACGGCCAGAAGAAAAAAATAGCTCCCTAAAGGCCAAAGAGGGATCAAAGGGGCCATATGTACAATTTGTAATATTGATGTCAGCATGATGTCATGCTGACATCAGCAAAATATTCCTAGAATATTCTCCTATGACAAAAAAATGGCCTCCTCTGGAAAAAACGACCAGCAGAATATTCTCATGCCAAACAGAATATTCTCCAGTCACTGGTAAAAGGCAACTAGCGAAAAAAATTGCCAAGAAATGTGGGAAGGTCACTATTCTAGAAAAATGTGCTACTAAAGGAGTTGAGACGCCGCCCAGAAAATAAAGCCGAATAGTGGAGAAAGAAACTATTGGCATTTTTCCAATCGTCCGCAGATGGCTGGGAGTCACCATCAACTGGTAAGGGATGTTAGTGCTAACGTAGGCATACAGTATGGGCCTGTAGGAGTAAGGCCTACATAGTGATTAAGGCTAGGACATGTAATAATTTATTTTTCTCGATCCACATGCACAGAAGTCTGTATAGGAGCAGTACAGGCCCTGTGTAAAAAAAATTGCCTCTTGGATCAATTGTGTCTAAAATGGATGAATGAATAGTCATTTCTATGGTTTTGAGCCACTACAAACTTAATTGTGAGGTTCGTTTGGACTCAAAAGGCTCCAATTAAATAGGTATTCCCTAGATAAAAAAAAATGCAAACCCTAAACCCTTGAAGCTCCAAAAATCCTTCAAAACATGAATAGGAAGCAATAGGTCTGGAGCTGTGATACCGTGTAGAAGTTGAGAAAGACAACTTCATAGAACCCAGAGATTATCTGCATGCAAATAACTTGTCACAGAAAGGAAGAGATGGAGATAAAAAAGAAAAGGGTTCTCTGAAAGCTAAAGATGCATTAATCAGAGAATTAAAAATTACAAAGAGATCAATCCTTAAGAAAGGAGATCAAAACCCTAAAGTGAAAACCCTAAGAAGAGGATTAAATTAGCATGTGACAAGTATCAAGATCATAATGAATGAGACACCATGACTAATTTAATAATGCATAAATGAAGATTCCTAAGTTTATCTCAAGTGAAATAAAGTAAAGGTGGCTTAATTAATTAATCAACATGATTAAATTAATCAAGTAAACAACCTATTACTCTAACAAAATATATGTAAATGAAATTTTCTTGGTTGCATTCCTTGATGTATTTGAAGATTCATTCTAGAAATGGCATGATTGTTGGACAAAATTTTTATTATGATTCTGGTGTAGGTGCACCCAAGCATGATCATGCCTCTAAGAGGCAACTTCAAATCTTTGAATTAAAAGTGTTGATCTAATGTTGTAAGAAGGTAAAATAGACCATTTTAAGGTTTTAATAGGTTATAGTTCATCATTTTAGGGTCATTATATGTTAAGTGTTAAAAAAGTTGCAAAATTGGAAATATTATCAAAAGATGTAATTGCAAAAATGCAAAAATTTCAAATACAGGAAGGTGAAGATTCAAGGTAGTTAAATAGTTAGTTTTAGGAATTTGATAGGCTTTATAAAGGCATGATGTAGCCTCTTACACTTCAAGGAAGGTTGGGAGTTAATAAATGAAGAATAATTTTAATGAAAAATACTATTTTTCTGTCATTTTCCTATGTTTTCACTATTTTCCAGGCTAGTGTACGGCTATATTTGTGCAAGTAACCTTTCCTCCTCCATTGTATATTATAGCCCTATGAGTCTAGTTTATTTACATTTTTTTTAATTAAAATCCACGTAGATTTGAAGAAGTTATGAGCTTTTTCCTTCATGTGGGTCAAAACCCTATTCTAGGGCAATAATGTGCTTTTGAAATTAAGTTTCTCCATTTTGCACCATTGGAAATTCCTAAAATTTGGCGAGTAGAAAGGTTAAAGTGTATTTTAAAATATTCCCAAGTTACGGGCAGTTTTGGTTGATTCAACAAAGCCCTAGGTCTATATTTTGTACGAAATTTTGGAAAATAATAATTTTTTATGTGTTTTAATTGGAAATGGTAAATATTCTTTGGTGGCAGTGATTTGAAAAGGTTGTAAAAGTGTTATGGTTCCTTCTTTAAATCGGGTTTGGTGATGTATAAGTTTTTTAGTACATTCTTTGTATACTTTTCTGATAATTGCAGAGTTATGATAGTGTTGTATGGAGATTAAATAAGTTTTGAATGTGGTTTTTGAATTCTCAATGGTGTCATTTTTTTCAAAAAAATTTAGAAGAATTAAGAGCCATCTCTTGATAAGGTTTGCTGATTTTAAATGTTTGAGCCCTTGGATTATTGTTTGGCCTACGATGGTAGATTAATGACAACCATCTTTTGAAATCCAAAGTGAAGGTTTAGGAGTAGATTTTGATAGATGTCACAAATGAAGTATGGGAAATGTCTTAGCAATGTTTCATAGGTATCTTTACATTATGTTGATGCCTTGGGTAAAGAGAAATAGGATGGGAATGGTGTAGTTGTGATTTGATGGGGCCTAAAAGGGCTTAATTGTTGTTTTGGACAGTCAACTTTGTAAATGCAAATGTTTGAGAGTTTGTGTTGGGAATAGAGTTTGATTCCATTGTTTTGATGATGTCAAATGTGTTTTAAGGAATCTACAAGTATTTGTATGCCTTAATCTCATATTGGTCATGTGGAATCAAGTTTTTTTTGTGAAGTGAATGTTGAGTTGAAGAAAGTTTTAGTTGAGATCTTGTCAAGTGATTTTGGTTTGTTTCAGTTGTGGTCCTGCATTGCATCAGTTTGGTATCAAAGCTAGAAGGCTCTGGGAAAAGAGATTCAGTTTTGTTGTTTGTGAGTTGTGGTTGTGTACTGGTTGAGAAGATAACCTAGCTATTGCTAAGAGAGGGCAGATAAAGTTGAGAAAAGTGACTTGTAAAGCAAGGAGAGACTTGCTTAGAGACCATATGAAAGATGGAGATATTAAGAAGGAATTTGTAGGCAGAGGAAGAAAGAAAAAAGAGGAAAAGACAAGAGAAGATGGATAGAGAGATAGTTGAATTGAAGAAAGAGATGAGAAGGTTGCATGAAAAGTTCTAGGAGTCCATGATGAAGATGGAACAATGGATTAGACAAGCAACAAGTTGGAGTTTGATAGTGAAAAGGAAAGTGGTATGGCCCATCAAAAAGAGTCAAAAGAAGAAGAAGACAAATGAAGATGAAAGAGGAATATTTTCAAGATACAAAAGAAGAATTCAAGGATGAAGTTAGTGTGGTCATTCCCAAGCATGAAGGTGAAGATAAAGTAGAGATAATGTACCATATCTCAAAGGAAGGAGATATTAAGTTGGTGTCAAGATTGGATGAAGAAATGATCAAGGATGAATTGGTCCTGAAGATTTGCAAAGAGTTGAAGAAAGATGGAGTTATTTTGGTAGAAATAGTGTATTATTTATTTGTTATGCTAATGTTTTGGATAGAGAACAATTTTCAGTTCATGATGTTGTAGTTTGGAGCAAGAAAAAAGGAGATTGAAGCATATCAGGACATGAAGAAGTAAATTCACAGAGATAAGATGAAATGGAAGCTAGTTGGCATAGACCAACTCAAACCAAAAGTGAAGATGAAGTGGAAAGGCATAAAATACTAGAGGGAGGATAATATAATGATTTAATCTAAGATGACTTGGAATTCTTTTTGGATGGAGAGAATGGTGTAGGTGCACCAAAGCATGATCATGCCTCCAAGAGGCAACTTCAAATATTTGAATTTAAAATGTTGATCTAATGTTGTAATAAGGTCAAATGCACCATTTTGAGGTTTTAATAGGTTATAGTTCATAATTTTAGGGTCATTAGGAATTAAGTGTTAAATTTTTTGTAAAATTGGAAATATTGCCAAAAGATGTAATTGCAAAAATGCAAAAATGCCAAATAGAGGAAGGTGAAGATTCAAGGTAGTTAAAAAGTTAGTTTTAGGAATTTTATAGGCCTTATAAAGGCATGATGTATCCTCATACACTTCAAGGAAGGTTGGGAGTTAATATATGAAGAATAATTTTAATGAAAAATACTATTTTTATGTCATTTTTCTATGTTTTCATTGTTTTCAGGCCAGTGTATGGCCAAATTTGTGCAAGTAACCTTTCCTCCTCCATTTTAGATTGTATCCCTATGATTCTAGTTTATTTTTCATTTTTTATCATTAAAATGCATGTAGATTTGAAGAAGTTATTGTCATTTTCCTTTAGGCGGGTCAAAACCCTATTCTAGGGTAATAGTGTGCTTTTGAAATTAAGTGCCTCCATTTTGAACTGTTAGAAATTCCTAAAATTTGGTGAGTAGAAAGGTTAAAGTGTATTTTAAAATATTTTCAAGTTGCGAGCCTTGAATGTTTGGTTTTGGGCTGATTCAACAAAGCCCTAGGTTTGTATTTTGTAAGAAAATCTAGAAAATAGCAGTGTTTTCTATGTTTTGATTGGAAATGGTAAATATATTTTGGTGGTAATGATTTGAGAAGGTTTTGAAGGTGTTATGGTTCCTTCATTAAATTAGGTTTGTTTATGTATAAGTTTTTGAGTATATTCTTTGTATATTGTCTTGATAATTACAGAGTTATGACAGTGCTCTATGGAGATTAAATGAGTTTTGAATGAGGTTTTTGAATTCTTCAACAGTGTCATTGTTTTCAAAAAGTGTTAGAAGACTTAAGAGTCATATATTGATAGGGTTTGGTGATTTTAAATGTTTGAGGCCTTGGATTATTGACTGACCAATGATGGAAGATTAATGACATACATCTTTTGAAATCCAAAGTGAAGGTTTAGGAGTGGATTTTGATAAAATATCATGAATGAAGTATGGGAAATGGCCTAACAATGTTTTGCATGTATCTTTACATTATATTGATGCCTTGGGTAAAGATAAATGGGTTGAGAATGGTGTAGTTGTGATTTGATGGGGCCTAAAAGGGCCTAATTGTTGTTTTGGACAATCAACTTTGTAAATGCACATGTTTGAGAGCTTGTGTTGGGAATAGACTTTGAGTCCATTATTTTGATGATGTCAAATGCGTTTTGAGGAATCTATAAGTAGTTGTATTCCTTAATCTCATATTGTTTGTGTGGAATCAAGTGTTGTTTTTGAAGTGAATGTTGAGTTGAAGCAAGTTTTGGTTGAGATCTTGTCAAGTGAGTTTGGTTTTCTTGAGTTGTGGTCCTACATTCCATCAAATTCTCCATGTAACAAAGGTAATGCTTCCTCATAAAATTCATTGAACATGTTTCCTCATGGTAATTGGATAGGAGGTAATGTGGTAATGAATTTTTTTTATTAAGAATGTATACTCATATATATTACAATATATATGTATATACATATATACATGAGCTAAACCTTCTTTATTTATATTGCATATTTTATTCACTTCCATGCTAGTACTTGCATGTTCTTACATTGTATCCACTTCATTACTTAATATGCACTTATGAAAATATTTTTGGATGCATTTGCATGCAAGTAGTTGATGCAGGAGCATCCAATGGTGTAAGGGCAACTTGCATCACCCAAAAATAGTTAAATTTCAAGTTTCCCATTTTTTAGATGTTTTTACATTTTTGGATACCCTTTTTGTCATAATGAAATTCCCAATTTATGGTTTTTATTTTCTATTCCTGGGTTGAAAGATATTACAGTCTTAGTTTCCCATATTTGCACCTAAAAATCTTCTGAGTTAGATTTGAGGCACTTAGATTTCCCAGATCAGCCCCAAAACTTGCAGAAATTGGCATAGCTAATTTTGAATGCGTTCTTCACTTTGAGACCTTTCCAACTGTTCAAACGGTTCGCAAATTGGAGTCTCGGATCAAAAGTTATGGCCCCGGGAAGTTGGCGCACTTTCTAGAAGTTACAATTGCAAATGTTCTTTTGAAATTTGAACTTCAAGTTGTAATTTTTTGGCGCCAAACTACCTAAACTCAAATTTGAATGTTGTTTTGGCTCCAAACTAAAGAGGAGCTCTATTTATGGGCGGGTTTCTAATTTTTGGGTAACTGTTTGGGGACAAGCTCACATAATGCGAAAGGGTGATTCTGTAGCTTTCTGTAACTTGCATGTCTTGTAGAACTTGGGGATTTGAGGTCCTCTACATGCAAGAAGCTCCATTTTTTGAATAATAAAATTATTCTCTTGTTTGTGGGTTATTTTCTAAGTCTCGGGTTGCGCCTTCATCAAGTGGTATCAGAGTGAGGTTTTCTTGAGCATGTGGACAGATCGTCAATCGTGAGGCAGTTTGCACCAAGACCATGGTTGTGGGTCGAGGTCAAGTAAGATGCCTCCAAGAGTGATGCCTGGTAAGCATGGTGGTGCCAGAGGTAGTCGAGGCGGTAGAAATACTAGTGGAAGAGATGCATTGGCAGCCCTCCAAAGATAGATTGATGTGTTACAAGAGCAGTTGAGAAGAGGGTTAAACCTAAGGGAGGAAAGTGAGGATGAAGGAGAGGAAGAAGGTTCAAATGTAGAAGAGCAAGAAGAAGCAATTGATCAAGACCAAATGCATCTAATAAGGGCCATTTCAAAGATCGGGAAAACACCCAGAGCAGAAGTCCCCAATTATTCCGGAAGTCTGAACCCAGAAGAGTTAATCAACTGGATCAATGAGTTAGAAGAATATTTTGAGTATGAGGAAATAGAGGACCCAAATCGGGTTAAGTTTGCGAAAATGAAGCTGAAGGGCCATGCCAATATTTCTTGGAAAGAGGTCCAATTGGAAATAAATAGAAAAGGAAAAGGAAATATCACCAGATGGGATCGCATGGTAGAGAAACTGAAGAAGCAGTTCATACCAGTGGACTACGAGTTAGATCTGTTGAAGAAATTGCAAGGGTTGAAGCAAGGAAGCAGATCTATGAAAGAATATACTAAAGATTTTCACAAGATAATCATCAAAATGGGTCACATAGAGGCCAATAAGGAGAAGGTAGCCTGATATCTTAATGGGTTACGACCGAGCATTCAGGAGGAGTTAAGCCTAGTCAGAATGACCACCATTGAGGATGTGTATCGCTTTGCTCAAGGTGGAAGAGAAGTTGAACAAAAGATTTGATGGCAAGCAAAAGGGATGAGGAGGTCACGGGAAGGGGTAGTGGAAGACCTTCAAAGCCGAAATGATAATGAAAAGAAAGGTGAAGATGTGGGTACCAGCCAAAGCCAAAGGAATGACAACTTCTACCACTGTGATGAAAACAAGGTGATCAAAGAGGTAGAGGACAAGGGAGATATGGACAAGGATCTGCAAGAGGTGGTTTCAAAGGAACATGTTTCTAGTGTGGTGAAGAAGGGCATCGAGCCTATGAATGTCCACAACACCAAGGAAGGGCAAACAAAAGGCCAGAAGGTCGTGGAAGGGTTACGCATGCATATGAGAAGGCCCAATCTGAACATTCAGATGATGCTGAAAGGGGAGAAGCCCTAGTGATTAGGATAACTCTGGTGACTGAGGAAAAGGAACTAGAACAGAGGAAGAATATTTTTTACACAAGGTGCAAGTGTGAAGGAAAATGTTGTGATGTCATTATTGATGGTGGGAGCACCGATAACTGCGTCAGAGATGGTCACAAAGTTGAAGCAAGAGGGAAAGGCACCCCAGATTCGGATTGCCTGAGCAATTTTGGCCGCTGATCATTGCTTAAGTTCAAGATCGGATATGATGAGATATGGTTGTCCAAAAGGCAAGTATTCTATGGATGGGGTTGGAAACCCTGAAGGAGACCGAAGAAAAGGTATGCAGTAGTGCTAGAATTTGTTATGTAGATGGAAGAAAATTTTTAGAAGGTATGAAGCATGAGCGTGTGTGTTATGCATTGATTCCTAGAGTGAGTAAGGAGGATAGTGAGAAGGTTCCAAAAAATGTTTCTAGGATGTTGGATGAGTTTTACCAGGGTTTACCAATAAGGAAGATCAATCATCAGATTGACTTGATTCCTAGAGCCAGTTTGCCAAATAAGGCAGCTCATAGAATGACTCCAGCAGAAAATGAGGAGTTGAACAGACAAGTTCAAGAGTTGTTGAGAAATGGTTTGATATGGGAGAGTTTGAGTCCATGTGCAGTACGTGTAGTACTAGCACCAAAGAAGGATGGAGAGTGGAGGATGTGTACAGATTCCTGAGTCATAAACAAGATAACAATCAATTACAGATTTCCCATGCCAAGGATGGATGACTTGATGAACTATTTGAGTGGAGCTCAGTACTTCACAAAGATTGATCTAAAGAGTGGATATCACCAGATCCGGATTCAAGAGGGAGATGAATGGAAGACTGCCTTCAAGACCAAAGAGGGCCTGTACGAGTGGTTAGTCATGCATTTTGGGCTAACCAATGCACCGAGCACATTCATGCGGCTCATGAACGAGGTACTAAAAGAATTTATGGGAAGTTTTGTTATTGTGTATTTAGATGATATTTTGATTTTCAGTAAGACATTGGATGAGCATCTGATGCATTTAGAGCCTTTGAGAAGTTAAGAAGAGAAACTATTGATTAATCAAGAAGTGCAATTTTGTGAAGAGGGAGTTAGTGTACTTGGGGTTTGTTTGTCTAGCAGTAAGGTCTCAAGATGGACCCAGAGAAGGTGAAGGCTATTCTGGAATGGCCTACCCCAAGAACTGCTACCGAGGTGAGATCTTTCCATGGCTAGTTTTTATAGAAAGTTCATTAGAAACTTCAGTAGTATTTGTGGACCCCTGACCGAAACAATGAGAGGAGATAGAAAAGAATTCAAGTGGAGCACTCAGAGCGCAAAAGAGTTTTGAATTGTTGAAGTAGAAGGTAATAGAGCAACCTGCTCTAGCCCCTGCATTTCAACATGGTGTTTCTGTGGATTGTGATGCTAGTGGTTGTGCCATTGGAGTAGTGTTGAGCCAAGAAAGTAAGCCCATTGCCTATTTCAGTGAAAAGTTAAATGATGCCAAGAGAAAGTATTCTATATATGATCAGGAATTTTATGCAATAGTTCAAGCATTAAATAAATGGAAACATTATTTGCTCAAGGAATTTTTTTCTATATACGATCATCAGCCTTGCAATACCTAAATAGTCAGGAAAATTAAATTGAGGCATATGAAATGGGTAGAGTTTTTGTAGAGTTATACCTTTGTTTTGAAACATAGGAGGGGAAGTCAGAATAGGGTTTTAGATGCCTTAAGTAGGAGGCATACATTGATGACAAAGATGCAGATTGAAGTGGTTGGGTTCAATGAACTTAAGACACTGTATGTAGAAGATCCTAATTTCGCAGAGGCTTGGAAAGCTTGCAAGGAACCTGTACAGTGGATGTGACAAGGTGGCTAGATTTCATAATCTAGAATGGCATGTTATTTAAGGGAAGTCAATTGTGTATCCCGAAGAGTTCTATGAGGGAGAACTTGATAAAGGAGAAGCATAGTGGAGGAATGGTAGGACATTTTGGTCAGGATAAGACCATTTCCATTATCAGTGAGCATTATTATTGGCCTTAGTTGTCACAGGATGTGAAGAAGTTTGTACAAAGTTGGAGGGTATGTCAAATGGCTAAAGGAGTGAGTCAGAATATAGGCTTATATCATCCCTTACTTATACCAGAGAGGCCATGGGAGGATATAAGTATAGACTTTGTTCTTGGTTTTCCAAGGACACAACAAGAGAATGATTTAGTCTTTGTGGTGGTTGATAGGTTTTCGAAGATGGCACATTTCATTCCATGTCAGAAGACCCATGATGCAGTCCACATTGCTAACTTGTTCTTCAAAGAGGTGGTGAGGCTACATGGTCCGCTAAAGAGTATTGTTTCAGATCGTGACACCAGATTTGTGGGGTACTTTTGGAGGACCTTGTGGAAGAAGCTGAAGACAGAGTTGAAGTTTAGTTCTGCACACCATCCACAAATAGATGGGCAGACAGAGGTTGTTAACAGGAGTCTGGGTAACCTACTGAGATGTTTGGTAGGAGATAAACCCAAGGGATGGGACTTGATCTTACCCCAGGCAGAATTTTTTACAATAATTATGTCAAAGCACTGTAGATCAATCGCCTGATTGGTGATGAAGTGATGGTCCACTTGAGGAAAGAAAGGTTTCTGTGGGAACATATAACAAATTGAAGATGAAGAAGTTTGGTCCCAGAAATTTTGAAGAGGCATGATTCAAGGAATGCATATGGAGGTAGAGTTGCCGATGGATTCAACATTCGTGGTTCAACATTTCGATTTGACAGAGTATCATGAATGTGGTGCAGAGGAAGTACCAAGATGGAACAGTGTGGGATTCCAGTACCTACTTCAGAAAAGGAGGAGATTGAAGAAATCTTGGATAGTCGGTGGGAAGGAGTACCAGGAACATAGTATGAAGAATATCTGGTGAAATGGAAAGAAGGCCTATTGAAGATTCATCCGGTTGCCTAAGGTAGAGGTCCACCATTTGGGTTTTCTCCACATCCGAGACGGACGGGTCACTTCAAATTACCCTGGTGTCTGATGCAGAGCATCCATGGTGGGAAATTGCATCACCCAAAAATAGTTAAATTTCAAGTTTCCCAATTTTTTAGATGTTTTTACATTTTTGGATACCCTTTTTGTCATAATGAAATTCCCAATTTATGGTTTTTATTTTCTATTCCTGGGTTGAAAGATATTGCAGTCTTAGTTTCCTATATTTGCACTTAAAAATCTTCTGAGTTAGATTTGAGGCACTTAGATTTCCCGGACTGGCCCCAAAACTTTCCAAAATTGGCATAGAAAATTTCAAGCACGTTCTTGACTTCGAGACCTTTCCAACGGTTCAAACGGTTTGCGAATCGGAGTCCCAGATCAAAAGTTATGGCCCCGGAAGTTGGCGCACTTTCTAGAAGATACAATTGCAAATGTTCTTTTGAAATTTGAACTTCAAGTTGTAATTTTTTGGCGCCAAACCACCTAAACTCAAATTTGAATGTTGTTTTGGCTCCAAACTAAAGAGGAGTTCTATTTATGGGTGGGTTTCTAATTTTTGGGTAACTTTTTGGGGACAAGCTCACATATTGCGAAAAGGTGATTCTGTAGATTTCTGTAACTTGCATGTGTTGTAGAACTTGGGGATTTGAGGTCCTCTACATCTAAGAAGCTCCATTTTCTGAATAATAAAATTATTCTCTTATTTTTGGGTTATTTTCTAAGTCTCGGGTTGTGCCTTCATCAATAGTCATGTTATTTTGATAGAAAATTAGTACTTTCAAAGATTACTTATTGTTTAAAGAAATGATGGACTTAGCAATGTTGATGGTAATCTAACATGAAGTCTTCATGTCTTTGTAAGAGCACAAATGTTGAGTATGATGTTATTTTGGTGTGAGTTATGTGATGATCATGTTATGATTAGATGTTGATATGACTTACTACACATATTCCATTACTTCTATTCAATATTGCACTACTAGTTTTCCTCGTGTTGGGTTCGGGTATTCATTGATGGACCAAAGAATTCTAGGGAAGTGTTTCACTTCATGGTAGGGCATAAACATTCTCCCACAATTTTCTCACCCTCAATATAGTTGAATAAGTTCAAGGCCGAAGGAATCCTATCAAGAAGGCACAAGTGTTCAATATATTGAATAGTTTTGTTAACAACCAAGAGGTCTATTGTAAGGGAAATATTCCCATGTGAATTTTCCTTATAAATTACACATTTAATTTAAATTAATATTTCAATACAATTCTCTATCTTTTTCTCGTGCATTGGACATGTGTCACCTTTGTATGCATGATGATGTGTAAATTGTGTTTTTAATTAAGCCTAAGTTATGGAGGTTATTAAATTTTGTATCAGATCCTAAGGTTCAATGTTAGGACCTTGAGTTCGCCTTGTGTAGTTGCAACACTTGATTGCATGAACCTCCTAGGAAGTGCTTAGTGCATGATGCATAAAAAATTCGATAAGAGTATTCATGTAAAGAGATTCTTTTATACTTTTTCCACCTAACAGGAGAGTGACGATGTTCCTTATCTTAGAGTTATTAGAATCAAAATTAAGTCACTCTCAGGGTAGTGCTCTTGGAACATAAACATGTCATTAGGAAGATCAATTTTGATCAATATTTGAGTTGGGAACCATCCTAATTATTTTTAGTGCATGACCTAAATCCTTGTGTTCTTAAGAAGGTGTCTCTTGGGAAATTTTGATAAATGATTGCATACCTTATCCATATGATGGACCTACATGATTGATGCCTTGTCCTTTTATTTGATAGTTATTGCCTTGTATCTGTTGAGATTTTTGGATAAGATTTTTTTGTGCAAGTTTTGGTCCTCCTAGATGTTAGGATCCACTAATTATGTTATTTACTAATGAATATCCTAGAAGAGAAGGTACCATGAATGGTGACCTAAAATATTTCCAAGATGTTTCTTAATATAAACACAACATGAGAAAACTAAATAGATTATTTGTATTATGATATTTCCTTTTTAACTAGAAGGAATATTGAAAACTAGAGTAAGATGAAGTAAAAAATTTGGTCTTCAAGGCTACATTAAAATACCTAAAAGGTTGCATTAAAACTTCCATAGTGCCTTGCTTTAAAATATGTTTGTAGAAATGAGCATAAGTATGCATGATAACTTAAGAAGGAATTGAATGAATTTAGGCATCCTAAGGTTATCCATTGCATGAAAAGAACATAGTTATATAGAAGAGCATGTGAATGTCATACTAACCATCCATTATTTGTAAAAGTTTTTCCAATTTTTGCATGGTGCATACCAGTATGATAGGAGTTATTTGTTGCATGATAATAGGAATGCATGAGATGGTTAGAACATTATTATTTCTTATATATTTGATGTACATGTTACCCCACTCTTGTAAGAATTCATTTTTGTATGCATGAATGAAAATGATAAAATCTATGAGAGGTTGACCTGGCAAGTCACCCAGGATGGTGACATATGTCCTTAGATTGCATTTTCATAATGTTTTGTGTAATTGATGTCTAGTAGCATCTTGAGAAAGTCGATATGGGTTTAATGAGTTATTTTGTGCCTATAGCTATAGTTGGATAGTCTATCTTCTTTAATGAGATATTGTGTGGTAGAATGAATCCAACCTCATGTGTGACCTTTTGTTTTGCAAATTGTGATGATTATTTTTGACCCTACCTTGCAAGTGGGGGTAACTAAGTTATAATATAAATTGAAAGTCATTGAATTTAAGGACTTTTATATGTTAACATATATAAGTATCTAGATGTCATTATATTAGGATTGTGATAGTGACTTGAGATGTTGATTGTGTAGACCCTTAAGTGGGTAGCTCTTATGTGACTAAATGAAATGCCATCTCTTGCATTTGAGACAGTGTGTTTTTTGTTTTATACAATTGCACAACTTCTCTTTTGAACATGTAAACAAAGTGACCTTATATTAGGATTCTTGGAATCCCATATTTGAATATTATGCTTTGTATCATTGATGTAAAAAGTGAATTGATTAAGAGGTAAATTGAATGCTCAGTCAAGCTATGGCATTTGGAATTTAATAGACATATTATGTTACAATGGAAAATAGGTGTGTAGAATTGTCTTTATTCATAATGTCAAATAGATGGGAATAATACCTTTGAAATTCCTAATGTTATGATTGACTAATGAGGTGAATCTAACTCTTGCACATAATGTGGAAATCCTCTTTCATATGACTTATTGTATTACATTTAAAGGAAATGTTTGAGTATTGAAAATGAATGGAATAATTTCTTGATGTATTAAACCATTGCATGAATGTGTGCAATTAGGAATGATTGATTTGTGAATTTGATTGAATATGTTCTCTAGAACACCTAGGATGGAAGGTGTCGTGTAACGCTCTACTCCCTCTATGTGATTATTGTGATACATAGACACGTGAAGTGTTTCAAATTGATGACTTATTTGATTCCTTTGATGAAATTTTTCTTGTGTTGTAAGGACCACCCTTTGTACTTTCATTTTTTTCTTATGAATAGATTAGTCACCAATTCTTTGATGATAAAATTTGTGAACCTTGGTTGTACTTGATTCACTATTGGAATTGTCGATGTTGCTTAACTTAGAGTTGAGTTTGATGACTCTTTTTCTAAGTTTATTCTTGAATGTTATGGTGACTATTACAAATGTTTGACATTGTTTGTCCTATATCATGTTAAGTGTTGTAACCTATAAGTTCACCATGAACAATGATAAAATGTCAAGGGCGTAAATTCTAGAGAAATGTATCAATCTTGACTATTATCATGATTAAATTTTTCTTACAACCTTATGAATGAGTGGCATGTGTAATACCACATATGATAAAAGACATAACATGCATTGTATGATATGCATTGAGAAGGCTTAAATTTCTCTAAGTGATTGACATAACGTATTATCTCCATTCATGCACAATGTGTTAAATTAAGAAAGAATTGCTTTCTTTATAAGTATATTTGTTGATATACTTGAGTGGTTTTATCTTTGGGATGGGTTTTGAATGTGGAACAACAAAGAAAGGTGATCCTCTTTTCAAAATCTTCCATTTATTTTCAAGTGCTTTGGCCAAATCCTAGACCATTGAAAAGGATGGTTAGCCTAGCACACTTTATTGCTATAATTCTCTATCACATCCTGTAAAGAGACATTGATAGATCATAGATGTATATATGCATATGTAGATATTACAAGCATGCACCAAATTCCCCCATACCCCAAATATTTCAAGGTAGCTAGGAACTTCACATAGGGATGGTAGATGTTCAATTAGGAAGAACTTTGTGGAAGTATAATCACCATGATTGGGTGGAAAAGCACCCAAATCAATTTATCATCATTTGACTAGCCACGAGTGGATTGATAGTTAGTAACAAATGATAATTAGTGACTAGCCATATGTGGATTGATAGTCAAGTATTTCATAGATTATGTTTGGCATACCATTGCTTGATTACTCCTTGTATGTGTAACGCTCCGCCATGCGAACCCCAAAGGACAAAAACACAATAATTACAGCACAATTTTTTTTTAAATGCACATAACATACATGTAATACACATCAAGTCATAACATGAATTTCATTTAAATAGATTCATTAACACATACATCCCTTGGGGTACATGAGGAATCATTACGCGACTTAGATCCATACAACAACCATAAAGAATAAAATATAAAGATATAAAGTAAGCATTAACAAATATAACACATACAAGATGATCAATGATAAGAAACCATCTGAATACGCAAATACATCATATGCATGATCATCCTAACACATTGAGTAACAACTGCCATAGCCAATATCCACACCAAGTTTAACATTTCATTACAGTACAATGTTTAAGAAGTACAATGATACAAAAGTGTTCCAAATATGAGTGAAACCATCACCAGATAGCATGATGCAAATGAATAGATGAATACAAAGTATCGTAACTGGCTCCAAGACAAATACAACTCTGGAGTCACTGCAACAGCACCAATCCACACCTCTCAATCCTCAGCTAGGGACCCAATGGGGTGCTTGGCACGTTCCACCCGACCATGTGAGTCCGAAGACCCACCCCCCGTGCTAGGAGCTAACAAGAAAGAGACCTCAACCAAGAACATCCAACAGAGAACCACAAGACTCAACGCCATACAAAAGTATCATAAAACTCAAGGATTACAATTACATAATCAACCACATCCAAGAGTCAACATAATAACTTAAAGTCATAAGTCTCATCACCTAAAACAAAGCAATAGCCAATAAACAAGGAACCAAAGGAAGATCATAAAACACTTTCAAATCAAACTGAATTAATAAACGTAACACAATTCTGATTCACAATGACACAATACAATAACATCATATCACAGTACCATAAGAGTACAAGGTCAAAACCCAAACATCCACAAGATTTATACAAGACCATAGAAAAACACCATAGATAAAATAGGGTAAAATCATAAATCATTTCAAACAACTATGTTTCATCAATTCAAGACAAAGACCCACTTCCAGAGGATTTCCAAAGAATCAACATAATAAGGAGTGTTAGAGGAGAGTGTCATCGCATGGCTTACATGGATTATCCAGACTACTACTAACGCAAGGCGCCGCCTCCGTCTACTGACGAATTATCCAGACAAAACCGAGCGCTAGGAGCCGCCTCCATCTATGGTTATCCAGACTACCTGTCTCAAGGCACCGCCCCATAGGGTTGCTCATGCGGATCCGTTACCCTTCGCGAAGACAAGGCAACGAACATGCCAACCACGGCCTTCTCAATCCCCTTTAGCCTGTGATAGCACTAAACGACGGATGAGGCATCAATTATCTTTTTAATGTGATTCTACCCACCCCCTAATTAATTATTTAAATTATCACTTATTAATTTCACTCTAACGAGGGCTATCCTGGCGCCCCTTTGTGCGCCGACCACCCACTTAGAGCCACTCTCACTCTAGACACTCAAAACATAAAAACCAAAATCCAAGGGTTGTACAACATAATAAGAACATTATATCACAATAGAGCAGCATGCAAGGCATTACCCATCTTTCCATAAATACATAATCAAAATCTCAACGATTCATGTACAACCCATTTAAATTCCCAAAAATCAAGGCACTTGCCACATCAAAGCACATAGAGAGAGAACATTGACCAACCATAAAAAAACAAGCCTCTGGAAGATTCTCAAAAAGTTACACTAGGGTTTCCCCATGAAAATCTGACAACAATAAAAGCAAAACCTTGAAGAACTATTTTCAATTCAAATAAGATCAACAACTCCATTAAACAACATCAACAACTTCGATATGAACTAAATCGGACATCCAAGGGAAACCTCTATTTTCTCCTCTCGGAATACTCATAATTTCAAAGAACTTTTCAAATTTGACTCATTAACACTCAAGTAGAACAATCAATCATGACAAAGTTAACATTAACCAATTTTCCACTTAGGTAAAGAACAAAAGAACACATACTGGTTCCCAACGAATAGCAACATAACAAAATGAGAGAAAATCTCCAACTCAAAAATCAACTCAAGAAAAGTCACATTGAAAGGGTCTATCAAAACAATCCATGAACCATACATTCAAATACGATATAACCATTCATTCAATAAGAAGTAACTCGAAACAATCTAATAAAAACATTATTTTAAAGATCAATCATTTCCAACATTTAAGGATATCGCAATATTGCGAATGAAGATATAATCTGATGTTATAAGCCACAAGACACTAACTCTCAAGCATACTCTTCCAAACAAAAATTAGAACAATCATGAACAATAATACGGGTTCCCATTTTACACACACATAATTACATACAAGGACCATTAACACATCAACCTTGAAGAACACTATCATAAAATGCTTACAATGAATAGGCCATCGAGACATCTCCATAAATATCCCACAAATCACACCCATCTTAAAACAATTACATAACACTTAAACCAATAATCAAAACACTTTGTTTAAAACAACAATCACTCACACCTTATAACCATAAAGACATTCCTTTAATTTGGGCATTATTTCAACGTTCTTATCACTTACTTTAAGGTATCCACTTAATTTAATTAAGAGAGTATTTACTATAAATAATTATATTTAAAATAACTATATCATTTATAAGATAACCAACTCCATCGACTATTTAATATGAATCCTAATTATAACTTAACAATGGAATACTAAGATGACAATTACAACTTTATTATAATCCTAAGGTGACGATACTAATAAATTATTTCACATAGTAGTTTGATAAATAATTATTATTCACAGACTCATTAGATAACAAAAAAAATAATTAAAACTATTTAACATTTAATCAGTATCATTTAAATTAATTAACCTATGAACCTGAGATTTATCCTCACTAAAAAAAATAACCTTATCATTTAACCTTCAAGTAAAAGAAACTATGTAAATATAGAATCACTTATCTCCTTTAGTGAACCCTAAAACTTAATTAACCATATAAAGCGATTTACTTTAACTAAATTCACAGTTCATTTATCTACAATAGAATTAAATACCTAATTCAATTTTATTCCATTAAAATATTTTGTTAAATAATATTTTACTAAACAACCTATCGAAATAACCATTTTCTCTTTAATTATTTACCTAATTCATTCCCTAGCACAATAATTCACAAGTAATTGTAGCAATATTTTATTCTACCTATTTGCCAAGAGTATCCATTAGCCAACCTAAAAGCATGCGAGGAGTTAGATATTAAGATAACATTTATTTCATTCTAAAAGAAATATAAAACAATTAAAAGATATCATGAAATTAACACTATAAAATTAAATCACCAATTAAGAGAACATGTAAGAAAATTCAAGATATACTTTATATTATAATTTAAATCTCACGTTAAAAACTTTTAACCTATCTTTCCATTCTAAATTAGATACAATGATTAAAAGAACATATGTTTCCTCAGACAGAAGCAGCAAGGTTAGAGTGTTGGATTGGTAACAATAATAATAATTAAAAGGTTTTATAACAATTTCAAAATATATATTTATATCGATATGTTGTCTAAAGAATCATTTTTCCTAGTTTATTAAAAAATCTACCTTAATCAATAATGATGATATCCTGATTATTTAATACAATATATCTAAGGTAAATCTACGATGCCAACAAGAAGATATTGTAATTACAATATTCCATCAAGTGTTAACAATATCTTTCTAAACAAATAATTAACTGAATCAAAACAATAACATGAAATTCCGGTATTTGTCAATTTATATTAAGAGTCTCATATTTCTAGATATATATATTTTATGCATGTGCAATTATATTGTTGAATCCTAATTTCGATAGAAGTACTCATAAATCACAATAAAGCAACCATTACAACTTAGATAATTACTACATGTGAGACGCCCCAATTTGGACTTGAGTATAATTATGGTGGAACACATAACATCCATTAGTGAGATCCAAAAATAAACAAGTTATTGCTATTTTCCATGATAGCCCTAACCCCTTGCTCATATTCTTATTCTTCCAAGATTGACAGTGAAGAAGTTAGGCGGAAAGGATATAGTTTGGCAAGGAATAATATGTCATGGACGAAACGTGGAAAGAGGCATTTACACCAATGGATTAAGTATTGCAAAGATACGAGTATTAGATGACGAGCAAGAATGATAGATGTAAAAGTTGGTAAACTGAATTAACCTTCATAAAACCATTAAATTTGCAAGGGCAGATAAGCATTACATAGGGAAAGACCATATAGTAAATGAAAAGAATGCAGTGAAGGTAAAAGTTTAAATCGGGAAATGCAACGAACATGTGTAAGTGCAGGTATCAGGGAGGTTATATAAATTTAGATTACCAGACTATGTGAAGGAACTCATCTAACACTATATCCAATAACATCAATTTCTCTCAGCTTCGACTGAAAGGAGGTAACTGGCAAGGCTTGAAACATTGCGCAGACCAAGAGAATTAACTAATCTGCTCATTGGTCCTCAATTTCTTTACTTGAACCATCTGCTCATTGACGGCATCAGAGAAGACACACGAACCAAGCTTCCTCCAAGTTTGGGATGGTTACGATTGCAAAGGCGTGAGAAGCCAGTCTTGCGGACAACATTTGGGATTTTGTTACTAAAATCTGAGGGTTTATTTAATTCTATACACCCTAAGCGTTGCGGCTGTGACAGGTGGCCAAGTATAACAGAAAGTGAATATTGGAATTTGGAAATATCGCCATTTACTTGCATTATTACCAAATCCTGAATGTTCTCCTCAAGACTAAAGAGGAGGAGACAGGTGAGACGCAAATACACGGCTTAAGATAATGAGAATTGAAGTGCAATTTTTCTGATTAGAGGCGAGTTTCCAGAGACGTGCCCCAAAATTGAAGTTTGGAAATTAATCTTCATGTCACATCCCCATTAATGACTTGCAGGGCATGGAATGGGGCCGACCACGCCATTATGAAGACATGGTGATCTCTATTTCTTGCAGGAGGATTGACCTGTGACAATCTCAAGCAATCCGAGTAATATATTTTTCTATTTTTTTTAATTTTTATTTTTTATCCTCAGAGGATAATGGAGAAGAAGAGTGCAGGAGAGCGAATGAAGGTGTTTGGTGGTGTGATTAAGGGAGTTGGGCAGGTAGAAACCCTCCCTATTATGTTAGGCACTAAAATTTTGCTTGCTCTTGAAATTTGGTGTTAAAATTTCCATATATATGTTTCTATTCCGGAATTCTTAAGGTTGAGAAGTTTAGTTTTCATCTAAGGAAGCAATGTTGAGATATGAAAATTAAAATTCAACATAGTATCTAAAAGCAGAGGTTACATACCCGCATTGTATTCAGCGATTCATCCATATACCAAGCCTGCGCTGCCTTTCTCCCCTGCGTATAAACTTAAATGAAAGTTATCTGGGTTTTCCATTCCATGCTTCGCCATCCATGAAGATAAGTGCTAATCATGCTAATCTGAATGTGAATACAGATTTGTTCTATAGAATAGAAGCCCAACATAATGAATTTTTTTTTTTACGAATCTAAATTCTTACTGATTTATGGGTGTTCAATTTCGATTGTGCCAAAACTGAAAACCTGTTGTCCCTTCAATCCCTAACTGAATGCCTTTTCACATTCCCCATAACCGAATTTTGAAATAATATTTCTTTGCATGTTAATTATTTGTTTCACAAAGAAATAATAATAAAAATATTATTTTTATTGCATATTTATCCTCTGAAAATAATAATAAAGAAGTCATTTAATTTTGTTTACTATACTATTATTCATTATTTTATAATTGACTCCCTTAATATATGAGCCAAAATAGATCAACTATTAAATTTTTAATAAATATTTAATAATTTAATCTTTCTTTTAGTTATAATAAAATATATATTTATTTTAATAATTATTTTCACCTTAATTTATTTAAATTAAATAAATTATTAGCAATATTTATTTAATCAAAGAAAATAACAATAAAAAAAATTAAAATCAAAAGATACCCTATCTCCCACAATTGAAAACAATACAACGATATCACAGACGGAGGGACACTACAGTATGTTGCACTATCACTAGTATGAGTGTTGTGCTTTGTAACATGTTAATATATGAATGATACACTTGCATATGAGAAGATGTAATAGGTATGAAGTTATTTCTCATCTTGTGATTAAATCTATTGGATTGATTATTGTTACTTTTGACTCATATGCATTGATGACCTTGAATCACAAATGAGTCTCTATATGAGATTAACTTTGTAAGGACAATATACGCTAGATGATTGGAGAATGTGTATAGTTGGTCTATGGATGCAAGGGAGTATCATTTATGAAAGAAGGTATGTGGATGAAATTTTTTTCATTCACTTATAATTGGTCAAGGTATGATCTAGTGAATGACAATTATAATTTGGAATTTTAGTCTTTGCCTTACAATATTGACTTTCCTACAAGGTGCTAATATTTGCATGAGCTAGAAGTAGTACAAGTGTGTGTAAGGAAAGAAAAGAAGATTGAAGATGAAACATAAGCAACTTGGCCAACATAATGAAATGCCAAGGTATGGTAACCACAGGTAAATGTGTGCATGAATATGATTATGAAATTATGCAAAAAAATGTTTCTAATGTTTAAGTAGTGAGATGATTACATCTTGACTGGATAAGAAGAAGCATTAAGGATAATTCCTAAATTTTATTTTTGATTTTGGGTACTAAAATGGACTAAAGTGTGATGATTTTTCCACGAGTGCCACAAAAAGATCAACACCTTCGTGAGGGAAAGAATATTGTTGGAGAAGAGGTAAATTGGATTTGTAAAGTTGAAAGGTAGTAATGGAATACACACACACATTTAGAAAGTGATGCATGGATGTTCTTCCAATGAGTGTGATTATCTTATTTTGAATGTGCATGTTGTATATTTTTCAAGTGAAAATTGGGGTGCATTTAGTTGATGAAAATGCATATCATGTCTTGTATGAGTCTTAATGACCATGTTTTGGATATAATGATAAACAAAATTAAAAGTACTTGTTGGCAGGTTGTGGTGCCTCAATTACTTTAGTGATTACTGAGTAAGACATTGGGATGATGTCTCTTCCAAGAGGGGAAGGATGTCATAACCTAATTTATATTGTATTTAAATTATAATATGATTTAAATTGAATTATTGAGTAAATTCAATATGTTGAGTGATAAAAAATGATATATTGAATTGCATTGAAGAAAGTTGACAATCTTTTTTACTTTGAAATCGAATTCATTAAACCATTACTATTGATTTCAAATAATACTTAAATTTAGGAATAATGCAATAGTTGCCTACATTTAAAATTAAGGAAAATATTCAAATTTTATGAATGGGGCAGCTAAACATTAATGTCCATCAAGATTCGAAATGACCCCTTTAGTGAAGGCGCAAGGAAAAGAAAAGAATGAATAGCATATTAGGGATGGCATGATTTTCTCTAGAAGTGGAAAAAGACAAACTGTGATGAAAAAAAGAAGAGAAAAAATAGGCAAGAGATTGGAAACAACAAAGAAAAGAGGAAAAATGATAGAGGAAAAATCTCATGACTAGAGGTACCCCAATTGCATGTGAAATATGCTTGATCTCATTTAGAATCCTTATCAAATTATATCTTTTTCTCTTTCCCACAGTATCAATCTCTCTTTGAATGGTGCAAAAACCATAGTTAGGCTATGTTCAGTAAATTTATTTGTTGCATTCAATGACTAGGAGACATCAAAATATGGATAGAGGGTATGTGCAGAATCATGATGGGTATGTGTAGGGTATGTGGTTGAAAACTATTTTTTAACCCAAAATTGATGAAATAAAAAGGGTTTTTAAAGGAGATTCTTAGCTTTCCACCAATAAAAATTATGCTTTACTTTGAATTTAATAAATAATTATTATTCATCTTCTATTTGAATTACAACTAAAGTTCTTATTGATAGGCTGATTGAAAAACATCTATAGCTTTCAAATGGTATCACATTTTTTGAATTCGAAACATGTGTCACATTCTATGCTTCACATGCTATAGAATTAAAATAATAATAATTTCATGAAGTTTTGACCTTGAGTTAAGGTGGTTGGACATACAATTTTTTTATATTTTTTAAAAGTTGTAATAAAAAGCTCATAATTAATTATTTACTTGGAAAAAAATTACAAAAAATATGCATCACATTGGGACATGAGTCCTCTACTTATATCTAAAATCTTATTAAAAAATATTATCATTTTATTGTGCTTAGGGTGGTCATACAAAGACCTACTTCTTATTTTTTCTCTGAAATTTAAGTGCTACTCCATTGAAATTTCAAATTTTCACCAAATAGATTTTTTTTTTTAAATAAACCTAGTAGTTTAGAAACTACTTTCAATTTGCTACATATTCTATTCTTACATATTTTTGAAATAATATAGATAACTTATTAAAAAAATTACGTCAAGCTACCTAACTCTAATTTTTTTAAATTTCAATGCCACTTAAGGGCTTGTTTTTCCATGATGATCCTGCACATACCCTAGAATACTATGTTGTTAGATAGCCGAATCAACCTCTCTTTGCATGTAATTCTATTTGGTTGTATAGTTGATCATGTAATGACATCTGTGTTATGAATTCATGTTCTTCTTTGTCGATCCTTTAATTGCATGTGAAATGAAATGCCATATACATGGCTAATCTGTTGAATGCCTGGAAAGGTCAGTGTTTCCATATTATTTGGCTCTTTTAATTGTCACCTTCTCTTAAGATAAGTGTTGAGCCCTGTTGATAAGCTTTTGATGATGATGTTCTTAGTTTGGATCGGTCGAATGGCCATACATTTCCAATGCGAGTGATAACCATGAAACCATTCATAGAATGATAGGGTGGTAGTTGCTTGGGTATAAACAATGTCACCCAATCATAGTGATTGATGGGAAAACTTTTTGTGTTAATCATCTTTCAAGATGAAGCTCGATCCTTAGGATTAGATTTTCTCTGTTTGCTATTAAGAAGAGCATTTGGAAATTTAGCAGAATTCCCTTCATCTCCTTGCATATATTTGATGATTCGTATAGGATTGATGAACAATCAATTGCAAGTATGAATCATTTATTTGAAAATTTTATGTGAATATGTTTATTTAATCATTTGATGAATAATGCAAGTTGATAAACAACATTCCTTCTAGGGTCGGCCTATGTCAATGTTTGTGATAAAATTTAATAGTCATGTATGACTATTAGTCACTCTTAGGACGAATTTGGTTGAATTTTGAATCCATTATAGTCACCCTTATGATGTAAAATTAGGTCTTTACCAACCCAAAGCAGTGATAAAATTGTTCCAATTTGTATGTGGTTGGAAATGCCATGATTATCGGGTTCGATTTTATTATTTGCACAAAAAGGGACTTTCGTATTGTTTGATTTATGGAATAATCAGAATGACAGAACGATGATTGTTCATATGATAAATTGGATAGCTTGAAATAGATATTAGGACATATTGACATAGTACTTTAGAAACTACTACAAACTGTATTTATTTTGCATGGCTGCAAATAACATCGTTGTAAATATAAACATTAATTCTATAGATGCGAACAACATTTTTTTGTTATAAACAGTATTTGCATGGCTGCAAATAGTATTGTTTTGTTATAAATAGTATTTGCAAGGCTGCAAACAACATTGTTTTGTTATAAATAGTTTATCTTTAGCTATAAACATCGTTTTGTTATAAATAGTATGGTTTTTCCGTGAATAACTTTGTTTTGTTACAAACAACATATCAGTGTGTAGAAATTGTTCAATAGATTTGTTCTCAGTTCTACTTCTTGTATTATTGAAAAAATATATTCCAATTTGTAACCTTATTTGTATGGAAGCCAATATGATATAATGGTTTTTATTTCAGAATGTATGCACAAATTAATAGTTCTTAAGTTGAAACATATATGTGTATGCACATAGACCTTTGTCTATGTACATACACATACTTGTGACATACCTTCCTTTGTTCCTTATCTATTTATTCTTAAATAAATACTAGATTATATTGAATGTAATCATGGGACATGAGTTTGAAAGGAATGGATAATCTTATGATCAATTCCATTTGAATCATTTTTCTTATTCTTATTAAGTTGAGGAAATAAGTAGATTGAATTACTTTTTGTAGACATGTGTGAAAATAATATTCTCTTGTTTGAATAGGACAACAACACCTAAGTATACTAGAGCACCTCAGGGTAGATGCTGCTAGAGGTAGATAGTTGCTAAGAGATAACTGTGTTGAAAGTTACCTTCGGGAATGGGTGCTGAAATGGACTTCAAAGAGTATAGGTTTTGTTTTATCCAAAACCTATCTTTTTGATGTTGTAACTCACTTTTAAGATTTGAACTTTTGTTAATCTTTCTAACATTATATGTCACACCAATCATGTCAGACGAAAGGGGATCTAGCTTCCTTGTTGATATAAGCCCACTTATGAGTGTTATGCTCCAAAATGGCAGATATTAATTGAGCAGATAATATATTCAAATGCATTGAGATGAATTTTTATGTGTTCCAAAAGTGTCTACCTAGCAATGTATTATTATCCAATCAATCCAAATAAGGTAAATTTGGACTGGATAGAAATGGTCATTAGGATAATGAACCTCAAATTCCAACTATAGTTGTTAATATTCTCTTAAGACTATAGTAGAAAATGAGATGAATATTAAAGATTAAATCGAGAGAATGCTCATGAACCTTTATATATATATATATATATATATATATATGAAATGTTGTTGCTTGTATTCCTTGATGTCTTTGAAGATTTGTTCTAGAAATGGACTGATTGCTAGACAAAAGTTTGATTATGATTCTCCATGTAAGAAAGGTATTCTTGCTCATAAAATTCATCAAACATGTTTCCTCATGATAATTGGATAGGAGGTATGCAGTAATGTAATTATTTACTTAAGAATGTATACTTATATATATACCCATATATATGTATATACATACAAACATGAGATATACCTTCTTTATTTAATATTGCATATTTTATTCACTTCCATGCTAGTACTTGCATGTTATTACATTTGATCCACTTCATTACTTGATATGTACTTATGCGAAGATTGTTGGATGGACTTGTATACAAGTAGTCATGTTATTTTGATAGCAAATTAGTACTTGCAAAGATTACTTGTTGTTTAAAGAAATGATGGACTTATCAACGTTGATTGTAATCTAACATGAAGTCTTCATGACTTTCTTTGTAAGAGAAAAAATGTCAAGCATGATGTCATTTTGGGTACTGTGCAAGAGGGTATGTGCAAGATCATCAGGGAAAAAATAGGCCCTTAAGTGGCAAAAAATTCAAAAAAATCAGAGTTAGGCAACTTGACGTAAAAATTTGAATAAGTTATCTATATTATTTCAAAAATATGTAAAAATAGAATCTATAGCAAATTGAATGTAGTTTCTAAACTACTAGGTTTGTTTAAAAAAAAAAATCTATTTTATGAAAATTTGAAATTTCAATGTCATAATACTTAAATTTCAGTGGAAAAAATAAGTAGTGTATGTTTGACCACCATAATCAAAATATTTAAATGATAATATTTTAGATATAAGTAGAGGACTCATGTCCCAATGTGATGCATATTTTATAAATTTTTTCCAAGTAAATAATTAATTATGAATTTTTACATAACTTAAAAAAATATAAAAACTCGTATGTCTAACCACCTTAACTTGGTCAAAACTTCATGAAATTCAATTTTCATTTTTTTAATCCTCTAGCATGCAAAGCATAGAATGTGACACATGTTTTGATTCAAAAAATGTGATCGTTTGAAAGTTATAGATGTTTTTCAATCACCTATCAATCAGGACTTTAGTCATAATTTGAATAGAAAATGAATAATAATTACTTATTAAATTCAAAATAAAGCATAATTTATATTGGTGGAAATCTGAGAATCTCCTTTAAAAACCCTTTTCGTTTCATCAATTTTGGGTAAAAAAAAATTCATCAGCCACATAACCATCATATTGCCACTTTTTGGCCCATCATGATCCTGCGCATACCCAAGATCATCATGGAAAGAAAAGGCCCTTAAGTGACAAAGCATTCAGAAAAATTAGAATTAGGAAACTTGACATAAAATTTTGAATAATTTATCTATATTATTTCAAAATTTTGTAAGAATATAATCTATAGCAAATTGAATGTAGTTTCTAAACTACTAGGTTTATTTAAAAAAGAAAAATCTATTTGGTGAGAATTTGTAATTTCAATGCAATAGTACTTAAATTTGAGGGAAAAAATAAGAAGTAGGTGTCTATTTGACCACCCTAACGACAATAAAATGATAATATTTTCTTATAATATTTTAGATATAAGTAGAGGGCTCATGTCCCAATGTGATGCATATTTTTTTGTAATTTTTTTCCAAGTAAATAATTAATTATGAATTTTTAATTATAAATTTTAAAAAATATAAAAAATCATATGTCTAACCATCTTAAATTGGTCAAAACTTCATGATTTTATTTTTAATCCTATAGTATGCAAAGCATAGAGTGTGATGCATGTTTTGGATTCAAAAAATGTGATATTGTTTGAAAGTTGTAGATGTTTTTCAATCAGCCTATCAATTAGGACTTTAGTTATAATTCAAATAGAAAATGAATAATAATTATTTATTAAATTCAAAGTAAATCATAATTTATATTGGTGGAAATATGAGAATCTCCTTTAAAAACCCTTTTCGTTTCATCAATTTTGGGTAAAAAAAAGTCGTCAGCCACATACCCTACACATACCCATCATGTCACCACATTTTGGCCCATCATGATCCCACACATACCCTTTTGGTGTGAATTATGTGGTGATCATGTTATGATTAGATGTTGATATGACTTCTTACACCTATTCCATTACTCCTATTTAGTATTGCATTGCTAGTTTTCCTCGTGCTAGGTTCGGGTATTCTTTGATGGATTGAAGAATTCCAAGGAAGTGTTTCACTTCATGATAGGGCAGAAACGTGCTCCCACAATGTTTTCACCCTAAAGATATTTAAAGAAGTTCAAGGTCAAAGGGATATTGTCAGGAAGGAATAAGTGTTCAATATATTGAATTGTTTTGTTAACAACCAAGAAGTCTATTATAAGGGAAATATTCCCATATGAATTTTCCTTATAAATGGCACATGTACTTTAAATTAATATTTCAATATAATTCTCTACCTTTTTCTTGTGCATTGGACATGTGTCATCCTTGTATGTGTGATGATGTGTAAATTATGTTTTAAATTAAACTTAATTTATGGAGGTTATTACACACACCCACATCTATTAGTTTGCTAATAAATACTAGATTTCATGTTAATCTAGGGATATGCAACACACCATCAATCCTTTTTATTCTACCACTAGGAAACCTAATTTTAAATTTACCATGACCAACAATATTTAAATAAGAATTATCACCCAAGTACACCTTACCTCCATCAAATTATTCATATTTAGAAAATGAATCTCTATTAAAGGTCATATGAAAAGATGCACCTAAGTCAATTAACCATGCATCATTATCTACACGAGTTTCTAAACCTGCAATGAAAGTGTCACCATCTTTCTTCTCGAGCTCATAATCATAATCAAATCTCTTATTTTTCTTCTTCTTTTCTTATTTTCATTCCTTATGAACATGTCTAGGCTTACTATAGTTCCAACAAATAACTTTGGACTTTCCAAGAGATTTAGATATCCCCTTGGACTTGGATTTTTCATGCTTCTCATTTTTCTTACCCTTTTCCTTAGATCTTCCACGAACATTTAGGGCCTCCTTGGTAGTGATGGATACGTTCCTCCTCATCTCTTTAGAAAGAAAAGAACCCACCACATCTTTAGTGTTCAGAATAATAGAAGTACTCACAATATCCATAACAAGAGAATCCCATGAATCAAGTAAAGAACAAATCAAGATCTAACGTTTCTCCTCCTCATCCATTTTGACACCCACTAATTCCAATTGATCCACCAACATATTGAAGGCTTGTAGGTAGTCTATGATTCATCCACCCTCTTCCATTCTCAAGGAATACAATTTATTCCACAAGAAAATCTTACTCACTAAATATTTGGCTTGATAAATCACACCAAGTTTCTTTTGTAGTTTCTATGTAGAGGTCTCCTCATGGATATTTAGTAAAATAAAGTATACCAAGCATAGTTTGATTAGACCCTTGGCTTTATGGTCCATAACATCATATTGAGTAGCTTGAGTAGGGTCTGCAAGCATTGAAACATTCTCATCAACAACATCCCACAGATCTCGATCTATCAACATAACCTCCATCTTCAGCTTCCACATTTCAATCATATTTCTAGAAAATTTATCCAACTCTATTCTCCTTGATGAAATTTCTAGTGGAAAATTCTTGCAATAAGATCACAAAGTATCTTCTACACAAGCTCCCACTCAAATCTAGATTAGTTCAAAAAAACCCAACAACCCACAACTAAACAAAAGGTGATCGAGCTCTAATACCACTTGTAAGGAAGCTAAGGTAGCATAAAAAATTCCTACACTAATCTTGAAAGGAGAATAATGAAAAAAATTACATATCTTTAACATTTACAAAAACTTGAATAGAAATAAACATAAATATCCTGCATACCACAACACAATGATTTACATGGGGAAAACCCTTTCGAGAAAAAAAAACCCACACTCTAAAAGTCACCCAATATATTATTTAGAAATCACTAAGATTACAATATACTTGCACAACAAGCTTCTCACATGAGTATCACCAACTAGAGATCTAGAGACAATACAACCATTATTAGAATCCCATAATAAATTTTCATCTACAAATGTAGTAAAACATCATCATAAAATAGGGTTACCTTCTAGGGCAAGACAAGCCAACAAAAATATCCACTATTAGATCTAAAGCATAATAATTAATGGTTTAGATAAATACAATATATCATTTATTTAATGTATGTCATCCATTTAGAAGTTTTCTAAAAAAGTTAACAACAAATTGTTTACACACATCCCACTCCTCACCACCACCCCATACTCCTATTGTATATTACACTTATTGTTGTAACTAGGATATATATATATATATATATATATATATATATATATATATATATATATATATATATATATATATATATATCTATGTATATATATATATATGTATGTATACATATATGTATGTATATATATATGTATATATATATATGTATGTATATTTATATACACTATTAACAATAAACCTTATATAATTGCAAGGTTGAGACACAATTTCCCAACAAAAAGCGCATGATAGGAATGGTCCCAGTCGAGACTCTAGGGAAGAGATCGATAAATACATGGGAAGAAGGCCTTATAGTCATAATTTAAGGGCTAGGAGACCTATATTAAAGGTTAATGGTCAACCATAAGAAAAGTAAAAAGGATTTTGGTAGGTCCTAGGGTTGTATGAATGTTAGGGTTTTTTAATGACCTAGTGTATAATTTAGTATAAAATCCTTACAAGAATAGGATTTTCTGGAAATTTAATGGCCAAGATAACTCAAAATTTTGAAATTTTAATAAGTACCACCACACTATACATAATGAGACTAAAATTATTGGCTTAATTGACTCATATTCAAATTGTGATGCTGATGATATGAAGTCCACTTCTAGGTTTTTCTTTCTTCTTCATTCTAGCCCCTTTACCTGGTCTTACAAGAAGTCATATTTTATTGAATTATCTATTATAGTGGCTAAGTATCAATTAGTAGTAGGTGATCCCACAATAGTGATTTACACTTTTTGGGAAATTCTAATTTTTGTTGAAATCACATATTTCTAGAAAATATAAGTATTTAAGCCTTGAAACATTCCATTTTAAGGATTCCAATTGAAGAGGGTTTTATCAAACCACCTTAGATCAAACCCCCTTGGATATAACCCCCTAGTTTTAAACCATACCTAAAATGGTGTCTCCTTTGCACCTATCAAAATGTTGATAAAAAACCAGTTTTGATTTACGTTTTGTGAGATCAAATGAATTTATTTAAAATTTATTTTTTGTAATTATATAGTCCTTATTATAAGCTTCCCAAAATGTATAATTTTAGATATATTTAATTTGATTATTATATTTATTTTTTATTTCTTGTGAATGTAGGTTTTTCATCGAAAATCAAGCTCTTTATTTTGCACATATGGAAAAATAGCATATAATAAAAAAAAATTGACAAATATCAGTGCACCAGATATTGATGTCCTTGATCCAACAAAAATAATTGAATTTTGATACATAAAAAAAAAATGTTTTAGACAATAAATCATGTCTGAATTGTACCTAGTTTGACTTTGAAAGTTAATTAAGAAAAAAAAAATCAATGAAATGCTATGAAACCAATTCCATGTAGTAGATATCATAGTTAAAAATCTAAATTTGAAAAATATAGAATTTTATCATTCATAGAAAAAAAATATGTGTTAGCTAGTAACGCCACTCTTTAAAAATGGTGTTTACTGTTAAAAACTAGTTTTTGAAGGAGATGTAAAAAGAAGAGCAATATGATTTTAAATTTTTTTTAAAAAGTATATTTAGAATCTATAGACAAAATGTCACAAATCACTAGTTTTCATCATCTTCGGATTCCTCATGGTTTAGCTGCTATAGGTGCTCAGAAGTGAAGATTTAGTTAAAAAAATAGTTCAATGTCTATTTTGGCCAAAAAATGTAAACCAATATTGTGGGACCACCCTAGCCTTGGCTAGGTAAGACATTTTGTGGCTTTAATAATTATTAACCAAGTTTGGATTTCCTTCTAATAGTCCTGTGTATGTGTGAATTGTGAGAGTTAGTAAATCAATAATAAAACAGACAAACTCAATGAAACACAATACATTAAAGATTTGAATCACATAATTAAACTAATTAAAAAAAAAACAAATCTTTAAAATAATTCCATTGTTCTCTATTCTCAAGGATTCATTAAATCATATTGGCTCTCAGATTTGTATATGCACTATGATTGTTAGAATGACAACTTCAGAAACAAGATGCTATTCAAAATGCAAGAAATCTAGTTCCTACATGATTTATCAACAAATGATAATGGTGATATGACAATGGATAATGATGCTAGGGATTATGATGAAAATGTTGTATAAAATATAATATGATAAAAATGCAATGCAACTATGATGCTAAGCCATGATTATAAACTAGAATGATAAAACAATTTGCAAATTGCTAAAATGCTCCAATACTCTATACTTAAACTCTAAATGCTCTAAAGTGATTTTTGCATAATAAGTTTTCTCAAAGATGAGATGTCAAATTTTGTAGAATGGGCTAGTATTTATAGGATTTCCAAAGAATCTTGTGGTGTGGCAACAATCAACGGTCAAGATTCAAACATGAGAGATGAATAGTGGAGATGGAAGAATCATGGAGGATGTTCCCTTGACCAAAGGCAACATGCCAAATGTATCAGAGAATAAAATGTGTCAGATTGTCAAGCGTCCAACATGTGCCTGAATTCAATTTGGGAATTTAAATATTAGATGTATATTTAAATTCATGTGACACTTGATAAGGTGGCAAGAGGAAAATTTGGAGACATGTGCTTAAATTTAAATTTGGGATTTAAATTTAGTGAAAATATTATTAATTAAATAAAACAAATTATGCGAATTTGTTTATTTAATTAAAATAGAAGAATGTGATTTTAGATTGAATAATTAGAAGGGTGTGAACTATACAAATAAATTTGGAATTTATTTATAAGTAGACAAATTAAGAGGTTTATTAATTAAACAACTTGTATTTAATTAATTAATTTTCTTGGCCGATTTTAGGTGTATACAAGTCCCACCATTATTTAGTGTGATAATGAGAGTTGGACATACACATTTATTACAACCTAGTGGACCATCAATAAACTAACAATATTGAGATTCATGCACACTTTTGTGGAATATCTAGGATGGTTTTCTCGATTTATTAATTAAATAACTAGTATTTAATTAATTAATTGTCTTGGCCGATTTTAGGTGTATACAAGTCCCACCATTATTTAGTGTGATAATGAGAGTTGGACATACACATTTATTACAACCTAGTGGACCATCAATAAACTAACAATATTGAGATTCACGCGCACTTTTGTGGAATATCTAGGATGGTTTTCTCAACTTGAATTATTTTCTTATAAAAGAGCATATTATAGATATGTTAATTGGGTTTCTATCTTCAACTACAATTAATGCTTGGACTAAAGGATGTTGTGCTTGCTGGGTCTTCTTGAGTCCTCATTCCTAAGTATATTTTATTTTTATTGTATGTTTGTTTCTCTTTTTTGAAGAAGAATTTGTTCCCATGAGGTTTTCTCCTTTTATCCATTTGTAAGAGATATATTTTATACATGAGTACCTTATCAGGCCTACTTTTTAGGGACCATGTTTTATTTTCATATATTTTTATACCTCCTTAAGTTGCACTTAAAAGGGGGGTTTTAATGTCAAAATAATATTTCATCTAGCTTATTATACTTGAGGACTTACTTGCACCTTGTTACTTTAGGTTACTTTTATCTATTCTATTTTTTGCCTCATTTCATCATATTTAAAAAAGTTGCATGATCTTTGTAGTTTTTAAGGTATTATCATTGCCCTTATAGAAATATCATTTCCTTAAATTGTAGCGTGCTATAATTTTTTCATTTGTAATATAACAATTATTTATTGTAGCTCCCCATTATAGAATTTTTCATAGGTTTGCTAATATATTATTGTACTTATGAGTTTCTCCATTATTACAACAAGATAAAAATGAGGTAATATTTAAAAAATACATGCATTGCACTGTATACTTGATGTCATTGTTTCAATAATAAAAATAAAAATTTAATTTCAATAAATAGGCAAAGACAAACATGTTATACTGAAATTTATGTCTAAATTTGTATAATTACCAATTAAGAATTATTAATAAAAAAAAATCAATAATAATAACAAATATCCATGCATTATAAATTGGAGTTATTGATCTAATTGTATAAAATTACACAAATATTTCATTGATATTAAAATTCATGCATTTTAGTAAAATGTCACTATAAATAATAGAATATATTTAAAAATTTGATTAGAACTAACCAAAAATGATAGAAATAATATAATTAAATTTTAAAAACTTACAAATTGAATCTATAGATAAAACATCATAGATCATTAATTTACATTGTGTTTAACTTATTGAGAATTATTCTGTTTAAGTGACATAACATGTTGAATGTTGTAAAGGATGAAAAGTAGTACACATTATCATTCTCTTACCCCTTTCTAACTTTATCCTTTGATATCTAAGTTGCTTGTAAGGATGATGGTGTTCACAAACACCCTTGGGGAATCTGTTGAATTGTTAAGGTAAACTTATTCTAGGTGTTGGATCAATTTTGTAGCTTGGAGGAAAAGTTTGAAGACAACATTCATCAACATGTAATAAGCATATATGTAAGTTTTGGTGTGATGAGTTTATTCTTTTAGAATAATGAAGTGTGCATTAAAAATATGTCTCCTTGTAATTACCAATCTCTTGATTTTTTGGGTGATCTCTTATATTGATTAATGGCACAAATGAATGTCTTTGAATATCAAAACAAAGCAATGTGTTACACAAATATGTATCAAGTTGGATCATTATAGTTCATAGGAAAGGATCCCAATCTTAGAATTTGAACATGAATATTTAAGTCTTCATTTCAATATTTCCTTTGAATTGATCTCAAGTGGTTTGAAATTAAACTTAGATGAGGAAAGGATTATCTCAAAATAAAGAAAATATATGAAAATGTGTGCGGATAAGAATAAAAAAATAAATAATAAATATGTACAATAAAATTAAAATAAATTGATTTGAATATCAAATTAAAAATATACTTAACACAAAAATATATTGTTGATATATAATTATATTAAGACATTTTATCGAAATAATCCAAAATTGAAAAAAAATTAATATGGGTATTGATCTTTTGGCCACTAAAAATAGAAACTAAAAGTTGATTGCCTTCTCTTCTTTTTCCTATAACCGACAAGAATAATCATCAACTTTATAAAATTTGTCAATCATGTCAATGAATGCATTTCATTAGGGGAGAGGGGGCCATAGTGGAGTGGGGTCCAATAGTAGGGATAGAAGTAGTTCTTAGTGGGCCCCATAGTGGAGCACCTTAATATCCAATTAAAAAACATTTTTTATCCATAAAGTACACAAACTGCAAATCATGTGATGCCACATCAGCGCACCGATAAAACATGACTTAGTGCACCACAATCGGTCTCACTTTTTTTTGGTCCTTTTTGGATACCTCAACAAAAAAACATGTTGATGTGGCATCATATTTGATGATGTGGCCCTAAAACAAAATATATAAGCATGTGAGTTGCCAAACAAACTATTGTACAAAATTGGGAGTGATTTGAAATTTCTACATAGGATTTTGAGAAACCCGAAGTTAGGGTGCTCCACTATGGGCCCCTCTCCCCTAGCAATTCAATAAAGTAGAAATTGCAAAAGGGGTCTCTTTCTCTTCTTTTACCTCATCTACAAGAGTAATCATCAACTTTATAAAACTTGTCAAGCACGTCATGAATGCATTTGATTAGCAACCCAATAAACTAGAAATTGTAAGAGAGGTGTCTTTCTCTTCCTTTTCCTCATCTACAAAAATAATCATAATTAGATATATAAAAATTTGTTAATCTCGTCAATGAATACATTTGATTAATAAAGAAGATTTTTTTTAAAATAAATTGTCCTTCTCCTCTTTTCTCGTTAAAAACAATCATCAACTTTATAAAACTTATGAATCGCATCTGTTTATTTCGACCATAACCGAATTGACTTCTCTTCTTCTCGAACCGTAGAAAGGAAGAAAGAGCTCAAAGTGACTATCCGTAATTGGTGGCCGTCTTTGAAGGAAGTCAAAGTGACCATCCGTAATCACTGGTGACTCACGACTCACGACCCGTAATTGGTGGCCATCTTCAAAGTAAGCAAAATGGCGAAAAATATTGGCGTGTATTTTTGGTTTTCAACGGCGGGACTTCGCTGCCAGATTGTCTTTCCCTGCATTCACGACTAACGACCCATATTTTAAGGACATCAAATAATGTGTGGAATTTTAAGCGGCGAACATCAAAAGTCCAGTCGAGTAAGAAAAAATATGGAAAAATATTGGCGTGTATTTTTGATTGCCTTTTCCTTCGCTAGTCTACATTCTCAAAATTTGGCGGTTTTACGCGGACAAATCGTGCTCTCATAATCATATTAGTTTGTTTTTCTTGTAAAATTGAAGAAACGGTTGTTTACATCGACTTTGTGATTTGTTACACGACCCTACGATCTATTCGTAGGGTTGTACAACTTGGTCTGCCTATTGAATAGATTTTGTAATTTATTACTAAGATTTTTTTTTAAGATACTTAATAGTTGGGACAAAATCAAAGATATTAAAATATTAAAAATGAAAAAGTAATTGTAATTAAATATTAGCATGATGTCTTTAAATGCATACCTTAAGCCACACAATATTTAGTTTTTGGCATCTATTGCACTAATAGGTATCAATTAGATCTCACTATTATTAATCTTGGAATAAACAAGTTCAAATTTTAAATGTTGGGAATATAAACATGTCAATGATTTTGTTAACCATTAAAATCACAGTAATGATCTTATCTAAGTTGATTAGACTACTTGATGCAAAAGTAGAGCATAAGAGAAATCTTGCATCACCCAGAAAAAAATATTTTATTTTGATTTCTATTTTGTTTGGCAAATACTCATGAAGCTTATTTCCTTTAAAGTCTTGAAGAATAGTTTAAGACTTTCAAATTTTTAAAGAGAGATAAAAATTATAGGGTTTCTATTTTTAGTAAGTTTGCATATGACCATGTAGGGACTTGAAATTTTCCCCAAAGCCCCATCATGGTAAATTGCACATTGTGGGTGAATTTCGATCCAATATTAATTATTTAAGTGTTTGAAAATATTGGAATTTTTGTTTAATTGAGTTTTGAGGCTTCAAGTGACCATTTCTAGCCTCAAACATCATAGAGTAGTCCAATTACTTCAACTCAATAAAAAATAGACTTAATCGTGTGCTCGAATCGAATGTTATGACTCCTAAAATTTGAGCTATTTTCAAGGGTTGGAGTTACAAATTTTAAATGTTGCTTGGAGGTTCCCAAGGCTACTTATGACACATTTTCTAACATTTTAGAGTAGTGCAACAATGATGGGAAGGTGGTAAGTCATGTAAAAAAAAGGGAAAATAGGAATCCAAAATAGATTTGAAGCTATAGAGTGGTAAAAGGCTCCAAAACACTTGGGAATAAAGCTATAATGTGTTGCAATCTGTTAAGGATTTGATCCTCTATTTCATTTCATATTTATGTTATGTAAACAGTAATATTTTCAATAAAGAATTTATATTTTCATATGTAAATTTTTTGTTATTTTTTGTTATGTGAATTAACCCTTCATCAAGTGGTAAAAAAACCACCAAATGTGAAGAAATTTTCACTAGAACTTGTGATTGTAGGTGTGAGATGAATTTGATAAAATGCCTCCATGAAAAAACTATGGTGGGAGAAATGTAGTTATTACAACAGAGGGTTTTGAAGACCTCCAAAGATAGATTGCTATACTCTAAGAGGATATGCAGAGGAGATTAGATACTAGAAGAAGAGAAGAAAGTGAAGGTAAAGTTGAGCAAGAAACACAACCAAAGGAAGAGAAAGAAGTAACAAGATATCCTAAGAATAGGATATTGTTGAAGGTTATTTTAAAGATTGCAAAAATACCTAAAATAAAAGTTTCTCCCTATTCTAAAAACTTCAATCTAGAAGAATTATTCAACTGGATTAATGACATGGAGGAGTACTTCAAGTATGAAGATGTTGAAGATCAGGTAAACAAGTCAAGTTTGCTAAGACCAAACAAAAAGGTCACACCAACATTTGGTGGAAGGAAGTACAAATAGAAACAAATCAAAGAGAAAAATGAATCTTGATTACAAATTGGGATTGAATAGTGGATAAGATGAAGAATAAATTTTTTATAGTTGATTATGAGTTATATTTTATAAAGAAGATGCAAGGATTCAAGCAAGGGAACAAGTATATTAAAGAATACATGGAGTTTTACAAGGTCATAATCAGAGCACACCATTTTGAGAACAAGGAGAAGGTATCGAGTGTTAGATCAATGGGTTGAGATTGAGTATCTAAGAGGAGCTAAGTTTGGTCAAAATGACTATCATAAAAGATTCCTACCAATTTTTCATGAAGGAAGAAGAAAAGTTGAACAAAATATTTGAATGTAAGAAAAGAGGAAGAGGTTGTGGTTGAAAGATTAGTAGAAGATCCTATGGAGGTTTAAATGAAGATTAAAAACATGAAGAAGTTGGTACTAATTATAACTAGAAAGGATACAATTTCTACCATCCTCATGACAAAAATAATATAGTGAAAAAAGAGAAAGAGGAAGACCTAGATGAGGAATTAAAAAAAAGAGACTTCCATGGAACCTATTTCCAATGTGTAGGAGGACATTGAGAATACAAGTGTCCATAAAATTAAGGAAGGATAAATAGATGACCTAAAGGTAATTTAGTTGCACAAGTAGATGCATATGTTGAATCTAAGCATTCTAAATATGTAAAAAGATGATGTTTTTTTCACAAGGAGAGCCTTGTTGAATGAGGAGAAATAGTAGGTTTAGAGGAATTTTTTATTCCATAATAGCCCTTAAAGGAGGTGGAAGAAAAGGTAAGTAGTAATAAAAAAGTATTTTGTTGATGGAAAAAAAATTGGATGGTATGAAGCACGAGCATATGTGCTATACATTAATTCCAAGCATCAACAACAAAGAAGATGAAGATATAATAACATAAGTTTTAGATATGTTGGAGGATTTTTATGACATTGTGCTAGATAATGTACTTAAAGGATTGCTACAAATGAAAAATATAAGTCACCAGATGGACTTAGTACCATGAGCTAGTTTTCCAAATAAAGAAGCACATTAGATGTATCATATAAAGAATGAGAAACTAAACAAACAAGTTTACGATTTGTTGAAGAAAGGAACAATAAGAAAAAGCATGATTTTGTGTGTAGTACCTATTGTACTAGCACCAAAGAAGGGTGGGGAAAGGAGAATTTACATTGATTATCAAGGCATCAATAACATCATGATCAAGTAAAAATTTCTATCATCTAGAATGGATGACATAATGGATTTCTTTAGAGAAGCCAAGTACTTCATGAAGATAGATTAAATATTGGATATATCACCAAATCTAGATGAAAGAAGGAGATGAGTGGAAGATATCCTTCAAAAATAAGGATGGATTGTATGAGTGGTTAGTCATTCCATTTGGGCTAACCAATGCATTGAGCATATTTATGGGGATTATGAATGAAGTATTGAAATATTTTTTCAAAAAAAATATTATTATTTATTTGGATTACATCTTTTTGAATGAGACCTTGGAAGAGCACTTGATGCATATCAAAAGAATTTTTGAGAAGATGAGGGTGGAAAATTTGTTGATTAATCCAAAGAAATATAGTTTTGTGAAGTAGTTAGTGTATCTTGGATTTTTTTATCTTAGTTGAGATTCTTAAGGTGAGTCCAAAGAAAGTGAGGGATATCTTTTAATGGCCTACACAAAGGAATGTTATGGAGGTAAGATCTTTTCATGGTTTGGAAAGTTTCTTTAGAAATTTTCTCAAGAAATTTAGTAGCATTTGTGCATACCTAATCAAGACAATGAGGGGATAGAAAATAGTTTAAATGGAAAAAAATAGCATTCAAGTGTTTTTACATGTTGAAGAATAATGTTACAGAGAATCCTACTTTTTCACTTTCATTTTTCAATAAGGAATTTTAGGTAGATTGTGATGCTAGTGGTAATTCCATTAGAGTTATTTTAAGTCAAGAAGATAGACCCATTACTTATTTTGGTGAGTCTTAATGATGCCAAGAAAAAAGAGTATGCTTATGATAAGGAGTTATATAAGCTATAGTTTAGGCTTCGAAGAGATGGAGACATTATTTGCTTCCAAAAGAGTTTTTTTTATATACTTATCTTTAAGCTTTCCAATATCTTAATAGTCAAGGAAAATTGAATCAAAGGAAAGTAAGACATGGGTTAAATTTTTGCGAAGTTATCAGGACTTCTATTTTGAATCATAAGAGTGGAAGGTCAAATAGAGTTATAGATTCCATAATTAGAAGGAACAAATTGTTCATAGAGATGAAGATGGAGGTTGTTTGGTTTGGTAAAATAAAATATCTGCATCTCGAAGATCCAAAATTTCTAGATGCTTGGAAATCTTGTTTGTAACTTGTTGCTATGGATGGGATGAGATGATTAGATTTTACAATCCTAGATAATATTTTGTTAGAGGAAGATAGTTATGCATTTCAATGAATTATATGAGATAGAATAGGTGATTAAGAAGAAGCGTAGTGGAGGATTCATAAGACATTTTAGTCAAGATAAGATTATAACTCTTGTTAGTGATAATTATTATTGTCTACAATGTACCAATATGTGAAATTGTGATGTTGCTATCAGGATTCAACTATGTAGTTTTACAAGCCAAACTTATTGACCCATGTTTCATGATTAGTGGTTCACACGAACCCATCTCTCATTATAGTGAATGGCCCACTTAGCACTCATTTCATATTGGTGATGCTCGTATAGGTGAAGCACTGGACCTTCCTGGGAGGTCACTCATCTTGGTACTACTCTAGCTCAAGTGCACTTAACCATAGAGTTTTCCCCAAAGTTAAGCCCACTTAAAGCTTACAACCCCATTTTCAAACCCTTCAAAAACTATTGTGCCTTATGAACCATTCATTAAATAGCCCCTTTAGATCATCAATTGATAAGTAGGAGGTATTTTCCATAGTGTGTCAAATTGTGATTTTACTATTAGAATTCAACCGTGTAGTTTTACAAATCAAACTCATTGACCCATTTCATGAGTAGTTCAATGAGTTTGACTCGCAAAACTACACGATTGAATCCTGATAGCAATATCACAATTTCATTCATTATGGAAAATACCTCCTACTTATCAATTGATGAGCTAAAGGGGCTATATAATGAATGGTTCATAAGGAACAATAGTTGCTAAAGGTTTTGCAAATGGGGTTGCATGCTAAGTGGGATTAACCTTGGGGGAAAATTTTTGGCTAAGCGCACTTGAGCTAGAGTAGTACCGGGATGGGGACCTACTGGGAAGGCCCATGTTGTTCCCTTTTTGCACACACACCCCATTGGAGGAAGGAACCCTCTTTGCTTTCTTTCATTTTGTTTTAGGTCTTGCCTTTTCCCCTTAAGGTATAGGCCCTTTAAATTTTGGGTTACTTCACCTTTTGAGCTTTCAATGATTACATTTATGCTTGGGTGAATGTTCTTTGTTGCAATTGACCTCATGTTTGACATTTGAAATCACTGAGTTCCTTAGGATATCATTTGAACCTCAAGTTGGCTAAGTTTGGTCTAGTTTCAGGAGTTCCTTGAGGCCTCAGAATCCCCAAGATTCTATTTTTTCACAAAATTCAGGGGTGTCTTAATTACTCAAAGTCCTTTATTTTGCTAAATCATTACCCTCTTGCATTCTCTAAAATCCTTGTTTTTATGAAAACTTGAGGTAGTCATTAAATTTGTCCACTATCGGGAGTCACTCATACCTCATACTTTAAGCACCACAAAGAATAAGCCCCAGATGCAAAATCTGAAGCATATTGATGTGTTGTCGAGGTTCTTTGATACCTTTTACGACTTAGCAAAGAATATGAATGAGTCTCAAAACCTAATGTCTGCCCAATTAGAAAGGATTAGGACGTCTTCCCAAAGTTCGAAGTCCGACTGGTGCTTGTCGTGGAATCCTCATACCTGGAAATCCCTGAATTATTAGTTCTTCACGAAATCTGTTGAGGTGGTAAATCTCTAAACTATGTGCTTTATAACTTAATCCTTGAGGGACTAGATTACTCGACCTCTTTTGTCCTTTGCTAAGTCTGTTGACCCTTGCATTACCTAAAAAATAATCTTTTGTGAATTATGCCCACCTCTAGATGACTTGAAAGGGGTGGTCCTCACTAATTATGCTCCTATTTGGATTCCTCGAGATTTTACGTTTATCGTTCTAAAGGGTGCCATGATGTTATTTGAAATATAATTTGCGTTTGGGGTGGTCCTCACTAATTATGCTCCTATTTGGATTCCTCGAGATTTTACATTTATCGTTCTAAAGGGTGCCATGATGTTATTTGAAATATAATTTGTGTTTTCAAGGATTAATTATTAGTTTTCTAGTACATCTGAATCATAAGGGAGGATTGCATAATGTTTAGTGATAACTTGGCCCATATCTTGTTGTGTTTCACGAAATCCGCATGGTTGCCGATTCTCCGGGGGACTACTTTTTGCAGATTCCATGAGGTGACAGATTTTCCAAAACTTCATGAGGAGTGAAAATCACCAAAATCCATGACACGTGTAAACACCCAAAATATGTTATAATTTGGATTTTAAGGATTGAAACCTTGGTTCTTTGAGTATTAATGATGGATGATGAAAACTTGCATATTTCTTGTGAAATATGATTATTTAAGTTAATGATGCATTGATGTGATGATTAAGATTGCTTTACATTTTGAGTGATTATGGTGTTTGTTCTAACTAGATGCAGGAAAAGTCTAGGAAGGCCAAGGTGGGGGGAAGACAACTAATCCAGTCGAAGATGAAGCTATTAAAAAAATTTGTTAAGAGACGGATATGTACATTACTGTTTTGCATAAATATCAGGAGATGGAGATTGAATGGAAAATAAATGTGAAAATAAATTGAGATCAATTTCTTCATCCACACTCCTAGGTTAGGGTGACATGAATGAAGTGTTGCATATAGTTCAAGAGTTTTCTAGAAACAACAAATGGGAAAAGAGGGTGACTAGGGGGTAGCTGCCTTGATTCTATGCATATTACATCAACCAGCTAGAGATGCAGGTTAGTTACCTCGAGAATAGTGCCAAGACATTTTATTTAATATTGATGTATCACCTAGAGAATTATTTTAAATACTTTGTTTTTTAAATTAAATGGGCAATGAAGTTGTACTAGGCTAACTTATATTGTACACCCTAATTTAATTTTATGTGGGATGACTTATGTGATGTAAGACTCTATAAATATGAGGTCTCTTATCATTTGTAAGGGGTTAGAATTGTGAGTTACAAATCAATAGGAGTTAGCTATAGGAGAGGAGGAAGTGGAAATTGTTATGTACAAATGTTGGAGAAATTAATGCAATTGGGTCACTAATTTGGTGAACATTGTGTTGAGTTTGATAGTTTTATGGTTTCCTTTTTTTATTCTTAATGTTAGATTTTAGTTCTTTCATGATAATGGTGAAGTGTTAATGATGTTAGATGAATCTGTTGCTCATACATTTGGAAATTTGCTTATTGTAAGTTATTGTGTAAAGTTAGTCTAAGCCAAATATTCCACTTAGTTCAACTATGAATGCATTTTCATATTGTGCCAGTAACTGGGTATGTGGATGAATGTTCATAGTCTAAAAATATTTTGATTACCTTAGAAGATTGCATCATTTTTGTGATGTTGTAGGCTTGTCCTTGATCAAATAGAAATTGATTTTATGGTGATTTTCCATCTATAACATTAACTGTTGTTGTGATTGATCTTAAGTGTTAGTTTTAGGATCTCTCAACCCTATATCTTTTGATCTTTCTTTGAATTAGTTTTAGAATCAAACCAACATCACACATTGCCATATTTGATGATAAAAGTCATTTTTTAGATTTTAGATCTGGAAAATAGTTAGGTTTTGCATATATTTTTAGATTTCATAAAACCCTATTCATGTTTGGAGCTTCCATCATTGTTAAATTGTAAGACCCCTTGTGATTATGAGCACATCACATTATTCACTGAGTTGTTTGTGCATTGTCAACCTGACATTAGAGACCCTGGGATTGTTTCTTGAAGTTTACTGATAGGAATCACCTTTCAAGAGAGATAGGATACATGTGTTCTATATGTGTTGTTGTGTAGTGCTAAAAAAACCATCAACAAAATTGGCACTAGAAGGAGGGCATGAGTGAAGAAACATAGCTAGAAGTTGAATGAGTTGTCATGTTGATAATCTGAGATATGAGATCTCTAAATCTAAAAATTTGAGTTGAAATGGAGAGACAATAGTCTTATATTTCCTATTATAAGGATAGTCCTCAGATTGATATTTCTCAGTTTTATGAGTCTTTGAATAACCAAAATTGCATCACAAGATTTTGCATCAATTTGCATTATCAGATATGTGTAGAATTCATAACACCTCCAGGCACAATGAATTGGAATGCTTAATATATTTTGGTAGAATGGAAATGTCTTTGCAAGGAGAAATTTTCTTTTGGGATGTGAATAAGCCATTAGCTCCCATGGAGTCAAAAGAAGAATTTTTTGATGTTGTAGTTGAAGCATACATAGAGCTATTTAAAGATCAGTTGAGTAGTGGTTTGTGTTTGCAAGATTTTCTCCTATCTAGTTGGTACAGATTACATAATGCATCTCATTCAAAGCTTATATTTTCTTCATGTGAGCATATTATCAATAAAGTTAAGAGTCATTCAAAGTTATAGTCATCCAAAGGACACATTGTAGATAGCCCAACCAGTTCTGAATATGATGAATACATAGCAGCAAATGTTGAGGTAGGCCTAGAGGAGATTGGGTGCAAGAAAGGAGGATATGAGATGCCTATGAAAGCAGGGGTGGGTAATGAATGATCAAATGAAGTGGATCATGAGGTGAAAGGTGATTCTCAAAGGGAAAACATTAAAATATTGGAAACAAAAGATTCAATCGAGGGTGAACCACAAGAGAAAGAAGTTATCCTTCAAGCTTCTCCTATCCATGATGAAGGTTCACTATAGAGAAGATACTATAAGATTACAGTTACAAAGTTTATGAAGGACTGGTGGAGCTTACAATACAAAATTTTTTTGGAAGAATTATTGCTACTAGCTTGGTGTAGGATACATGAAGAGGCACACTCTGAATTCACATGTTCCTCGTGCCAAACAACAATTAGGAAAATTGAAGAACATATGGAATTTCCAAAGCATACAAAGAATGCACATTGAACTACATTTTGTGAGCTTTCAATGAAGGATCTTCATCAATTTTCTTATGAATTTTTAGTGGAGAAAACTCAAGGATTGAATTTAGAAGCTAATTTTTCTTATGGGTATGATCAAGACTCCGATTTTGCACCAAATGATAGGGATTTTCCTTGTTTATCAAATTCTATTTTTCCTCTATATGTTGATGAACAGGCATCAAAAATTTGAAAGCTTCATGTACTAATGATAATGTAGCTGATATTGTCCATGCTAATGTGCAAGAAAATTTGAATGATGTTGAGAATAGTGATGCTACAATCATAATAAATGGACATGATCACACAACTACAAGTGAAAATGTGTATGAAGATTAACGTGTGGTCACTCTTGATGACCATCCAATTGAAGAAGTTGTTGTGCATGAGGGTGCTCCTACAAATTCATCACTAATCCCTCATGAAGAAATGAAAATAGGTGAAATGTTCCATGATGTTAATTCTAATTTTTTTCAATCAGAAATTCATCCTCAATTGTTTATTGATGGCTCTGATTCTGCTTTGCATGTTTTGAGTGTGAGAGGAATGTTGCACCACTAGTTGTGACCTCTAGATACTGATGCCAAATTTTCATGAGGTATATTGGTGGACAATAAACACAATATATTTTCAAAAAAATAGACACACCAAGTTGATTCTTTCCTTACTATGAATTTTGAAGTTTATCAATTCAATTATGGATGCTTAGGAAAGACAACTTGTTTATGGATTGATCATGGTTCTAATGAGTTGCCTCAATTTCTAGTTTTTCCTTGGTTTTCTATTGAATATGAAATCAATCTTGCAAGGGCACACTTTTTTGAGTATAAGGATGAGTTTTTCTGGCTTAAGACTATTACTATTACCTTGCTTCTTGTGAATGTATTAAGGAAACATGTGGGGGTGGGTGTTAGTGTGTCTTTCCTAAACATACTTTGTTTTAAGTCTCTTTATATATAGTTTGGTTTGAATAAATGCAAGTAGTTTGTTGTTGCTCTGCTTTCCAACTTTAGTAGGTTAGTTTAGATATTTTTTGTAGGTTAGGTTTGCTTTTATTGTTTTTTCTTTCTTGTTTTGGTTAGTGTAGGTTTTCTTTACTTTTTCTTTGTTGGTTGAGGTTTCTCTTGTATTCTTAGAAGTGTTTGTGGGCATTACCTTAATTTTCATTTAATCTATTGGGATTTGTTTGAGCATTTCTTTGATGAACTCTAATCAGGTCCTTGGGATAGAAGGAGTTTTCCTTCACTAGTATTAAATGACCTAACTATATGATAAGTCATTAGTTGGATTTTGTGTCAAATATTATAAAATCATATATCTTTCACATCTTAAGAAATCCTGGGTTATTATAGGTTCCTCCATGGAGTTATGCTAAGTGAAAAATCTTAAATTTCTACTTCAATGCCACTGTGATTCTCAGCCCTAAATGTAAGCTTCATTGTTCATGGTTTGAAAATGAAAAAAGAGAAAAAATATTACAAATCAAAAGAATTTCAATCTTTAGGAGGATTTGAATAACTCTACCATGGCTATGGACACCTAGTTGGCAGTAGAGCTATGTTTGAGAGAACCATAGTGATAACCTCATTGGGGCTATAGATGCCTAACTGGAAGCAAGGAAATGTTTTGGTTGTTTTTGGAGTTAGAATCATTCACATAACTTAGCATGGAAAAGCATTGGTTCTTATGATTATCCTAAGGAGGGAAATGAATGCACATGCAAGCACTTGGGTTTTAGTATATGTGAGATTTGTTTTAGTATATGTGAGATTTGATCTACTAGTGGTTTTGATTCTTTAGGGTGTTTACTTAATGTGGGGATGGAAACTAGAGATTTTGGGTTATTGATTATTGTTCATCATCAAAATTCTCTTGAGCATTTCCCCAATAGAGTCACCATTTTTTGTGCCCTTTTCACACACATGCCCTATCAGAGGTAGAGAACCTCTTTGCTTTCTTTCATTTTGCTTTAATAGGTCTTTCCTTTTCCCCTTAAGGGATAGGTCCTTTAAATTTTGGGTTACTTCACCTTTTGAACTTTCAATGATTACATTTATATTTCAGTGAATGTTCTTTGTTACAATTGACCTCATGTTTGACATTTCAAATCATGGGGTTCCTTAGGATATCATTTGAACCTCAAGTTGGCTAAGTTGGGTCTAGTTTTGGGAGTTCCTTGAGGGCTCAAAATCCCCAAGATTCTATTTTTCATAGAATTTGGGGGTGTCTAGATTACCTGAAGTCCTTTTTTTGTTAAATCCTTACCTACTTACATTTTCTGAAATCCTTGTTTTCATGAAAATTTGAGGTAGCGTGATCCCACAATATTGGTTTATAATTATGTTGAGGAAGGAAAATTGTAAAAATGCTCCCATGATTTTTTTTTTGGTTTTTAGGGGTTTGTATGGACCCACAATTGGTTTGCTTGAACCCCCCTTTGAGAAAACCCTATTAAATGATGGTACCCACCTTTTGGAAAAAATTAAAATGGAAGACAAGGGAAATTTTGAAAAAAGGGTGGTTTTTTCAAACTCCCTTTTGAGCGAACCACCTTTCACTCAAAAGGTCAAGGGGGGTTGCTCAAATGGGGGTTCGAGCGAACCCCCCTTTTTCCCTCTTCTCTCCCTCTTCTACCAAATCTCTACAAAAAATTTCCTTTCGAAGCTCAGGTTCAGGATGAAAATGGAGGAGACTTCATTGACCCAATTGGATGATGGTATTCCTTAGAACAAGCTATCCATCAAATATAATTTTAATATGTTTAACAAATGGTTTTATTATGTATTTTTTTTAGTTGATTAAACATGGGTTTTTCACCAAAAATCAAGCTCTCTATTCTGCACATGTGGAAAAATAGTGGATTATCAAAAAAAAATTTGAAAAATATCAGTGCACTAGATATTGGTGTCCTTGATCCAATAAAAAAAATATGAATTTTGATACATACAAAATATGTTATGCTTTAGCTAGTGAATCATGTCTAAATTGTAATTGGTTTGAATTTAAAACTTAATTTAGAAAAAAAAAATCAACGTAATGCTATGAAACCAATTCCATGCAATAGATATCGTAGTTACAAATCTAAATGAAAAAAAATAGAATTTTATCCTTCATAGAAAAAAAGTTGTTTTAGCCAATGACATCACTCTTTAAAATTGGTGTTTACTATTCAAAACCAATTTTTGAAGGAGATGGAAAAAGATACAGTGCAATCTAATTCCAAAAGTTTTGAAAAAAGTATATTTGGAATCTATAGACAAAATATCACAAATCACTAGTTTACATCATCTTCAAATTCCTCATGATTTAATAGCCGCTATAGGTACCCAAAATTGAAAATTTAGTTAAAAATATTTAGTTCAATGTCCAATTTGGACAATAATTATAAACCACTATTTTGGGATCACTTGATATTAATTGAATTTATCGAGTATCGAGAGTTTCTCATACCTCATACTTTATGCACTGCAAAGAGCAAGCCCAAGATACAAAATCTGAAGCATATTAATGTGTTGTCAAGGTTATTTGATATATTTTATGACTTTGCAATGAGTATGACTAACTCTTGAGACTCGATATACACCCAGTTGGTAGGGATTAGATTGTATGTTTGAAGTTCAAAGTTTGGTGAGTGCTTATTGTGGAATCCTCATACCTTGGAAATACCCAAATTGTGGGTTCTTCACAAAATCTATTGAGGTAGGAAATCTAGGAACTATGTGCTTTATCACTTAATCCTTGGGGGCCTAGATTCCCCAAATTCTTTTTTCCTTCACTAAATCTATGGACCCTTGCATTACCCAAAAATTAATCTTTCACAAATTTTGCTTGCCTTTGGATGTCCTGAAAGGGGTGGCCCTCACTAATTTCACTCCTATTTAGATTCCCCAAGATTTCACGTTTCTCGTTCTGAAGGGTTCCATGATGTTATTTGAAATATGATTTTTGTTTTCAAGGCTTCAACCTTAGTTTTCTAATACATCTAAATCACAAGGGAGAATTGCATAATGTTTAGTGATAGCTTGGCCCATATCTTGTTGTGTTTCGCAGAATTGTGTGCTTGCAGATTCTCTGAGGGACTATCTTTCACAGATTTCATGAGGTGGCATATTTTCCAAAAATATGTGAGGAGCCAAAATCCTTGAAATCCATGACTCATTTAAAAACCAAAAATATCTTATAATTTGGATTTTAAGGATTGAAACCTTGGTTCTTTGAATATTAATGATGGATGATGAAATGTTTCATATTGCTTGTGAAATATGATGGTTTAAGCTAACGATGCAATGATGTGATGATTAATCTTGCATTTTGAGTGATTATGGTGTTTTTTCTAACTAGATGTAGGAAAATTCTAGCAAGGCCAAGGTGGGGGGAAGACAATTGAGCTATTCAAAGATGGAGCTATTACAAAAAATCATTTAGAAGAGCTAGATATGTACATCACTGTTTTGCATAAATATCAAGAGATGGAGATTGAATGGAAAATAAATGTGAAAATAAATTGGGATCGATTTCTTCATCCACACTCCTAGGTTAGACTAACATGAATGAAGTTTTGCATATAGTTCAAGAGTTTTCCAAAAACAACAAATGGGAAAAGCTAGGGGGAAGTGATCTCAAGTTTTGTGCATACTACATCAGCTAGTTCCAGATACAGGTTGGCTATCTAGAAAATAATTTTGGGAAATTTTATTTAATATTGATGTATCACCTAGGGAATGATTTTAAATACTTTTATTTTTAAAATAAATAGGCAATGAAGTTGTACTAGGTCAACCTGTCTTGGCCAGCCTATATTGTATGCACTAATTTTATTTTATTTGGGCCAACTTATGTGACGTAAAAATCTGTAAATATGAGGCTTCTTATCAAATTTGTAAGGGGATAGTAGTGCGAGTTAGAAAATAATAGGAGTTATCTATAGGAGAGGAGGAATTGTCCAAATTGTTATGTAAATACTAGAAGTTAATGCAATTAGGTCACTAATTTGGTCAACATTGTGTTGAGTTTGATAGTTTTATGGTTTCCTTTTTTGATGATCAATGTTATATTTTACTTCTCTCATGATAATGGTGAAGTTGTAATGATGTTTTATGAATCTGTTACTCATACTTTGGCAATTTTCTGATTGGAAGTTGTTGTGTAAAGTTAGTCTAAGCCTAATATTGCACTTTGTTCAACTTTGAATGCTTGTTCATATTGCACTAGTAATTGGGTATGTGTATAAATGTTCATAGTCTAAAAATATCCTAATTACCTTAGAATATTGCATAATTTATGTGTGGTTGTAGGCTTGTCCTTGATCAAATAGAAATTGGTTTTATGGGGATTTTTCCATCTGTAACATTAACCATTGTTGTGATTGATCTTAGGTGTTAGTTTTAGGATTTCTCAAACCTAAATCTTTTGATCTTTCTTTGAATTAGTTTTAGAATTGAAAAAACATCACCACGTTGCCATATTTGATGGTAAAAGTCATTTTCAAATTTCAAATCTAGAAATATAGTTAGGGTTTGCATATATTTTCAAATTTCATAAAACCTTACTCATGTTTGGAGCTTCTAATATTGTTGAATTGTAAGGCCCCTTTTGATTACTAGCCAATCACATTATTCACTAAGTTGTTTGTGCATTTTTAAGACATGACATTAGAGACTTTGGGGTTGTTTCTTAAAGTTTACTGATAGGAATGGCCTTTCAGGGGAGATACGATACTTGTATTATGTCTGTGTTGTTATGCAATGCTAAAAACATCATCAACAACCCAATGCTTCACCTATATGAGCATCACCTAGATGCAATGAGTGCTAATTGGACCATTCACTACCATGAGAGATGGGTTCTTGTGAACCATTACTCATGAAACATGGGTCAATGAGTTTTACTCGTAAAACTACATGGTTGAATCATGATAGCAATATCATATTTTGACTTTCCATTTATTTTATTTTATTTTTTATTTAAGTTTGAAATATATTTTTATTATTTGTATTTTTATGAAATTACAAATAATAATTAGAAATTATTAGAATTAAATTAATTTATAATTATTTATCTAATTAAAACACTAATTATTGTAAAATAATTATATTTTAGATTTTTGTTATAATTTATATAATAAAATAAATTTCAAACTTAAAAAATAAATTAAAATTTATGGAGTGGGAGAGAATTTAAATTTTGATTAGTCATTTCATGCAAACAATCCAAGGATATGATAATTCACCTTTAAAAACTCTTCATTCTACGCATTACACACTTGGAAGGAAAATAGATAGAAATTAAAGAGAAAGAGAGGAATGAAGAAATAGAGAGGAAGATAAAGAGATGAAAAGAGAGATGGATATACAAATATTGAGGTATAGATATAAAGAAATAAATATGGAGAGACAAAGAGATAGAGATAGGAATAGAGATAAAGAAAGAGAAATGAAAAGAGAGAAGGGGAGAGACATAGATAGTTATAGTCACATAAAGAGGGAGATAGAGAGATGGAGAGATAGAGAGAAATAGGAGACAAAGATATATATATAGAGAGGTCAAGAGATTAGGAGATAAAGAGGGAAAGTGTGAGAGAAAGGGGAGATAAATAGGGATCATAGAAAAAAAAGTAAGGGGAGAATATAGGGAGACGAAAATAGATAGAGAGAAGAAATAAGAGAAAGATAGATAGAGGAAGAGAGAAATTGAGAGAAAATATATAGTGAGGGAGAAGATAGATATATAAAAAGATCTCTCTCTTTCTCTTCCCATATGACTCTCTATATATATCTTCCCATATGTACATCTCCCTACCTCTATATATATATATCTCTCTCTCTCTACCTCTCTCTATATAAGTTCTTCATATCTCTCTCGCATTCTCCCCCTCTCTTTGTCACCCCCTCTTTCTATCTATATTTCTCTCTCCCTCTCTCCATCTCTCCATTTCCATATCCATCTACATATCAATCTTCCTCTCGATCTCATTACCTCTCCTTACATCTCTTTCTCTCTTTCCCCTCTATATTTCTCAAGTTATATATCTCTCTATCTCTCCCTCTTTCTATCCGTATTCCCCCCTCTCTCCCTATTACTCTCTCTTTCTATATCTCTCAACTTCTCTATCACCTCTCTAATTATTCCTCTCTCCCTCCCTCTCTATTTAATATTTATCTCCCCCTATTTATATCTATCTCAATATCTCTCTCACTCTGACACACACTCCTTGTTTCTCCTTCCCTATCTCTATCTCTATATCTTTTTCACTCACACATTCCCCCTCCCTATCTCTATCTCTATCTATCTATCTCTCTCCTCTCTATTAATTATCTCTATCATCTCCTTTATCTATCAAGTTCTTTCCCCTTCTATTTTTATCTCCCCATATCTTCCTCCCCGTCTCTATTTATATCTCCCCATATCTCCCTTTCCCTCTCTCTAGATCTCTTTTATTTACTTCATCTCCCCCTCCATCTCTCCTACTCAATATATCCCTCTCTACTTATCTCTATATATCACTTTCTATATATTTGTATTTCTCTCCATCTCCCCCTCTTTCATTGTCTCCCTCTTTCTATCTCTACCTTTCCCTCTTTGTTTCTCCTTCTATCTCTCCATTTATATATTTATCTCTCTCTTGTATTTATCTTTCTCCCTCTCTCACCCTCTCTATATTTCCCAAGTTATATTTACCTCTCTATCTCTCTTTTATATCCCTATCAAGCCCCCCCTCTCTCTCTCTCTCCCTATCACTTCCTCTTTCTATATCTCTCTACTTCTCTCCTATCTCTATTTCTCTCCCTCCATCTCCCTCCCACTCAACACCTATCGAGGTAGATGGAAAAAAAAATAAGGAAAGTGGAATTGAATCAAAAGGAGCAGAAGGGGGAGGCACATCAGGAGGTTTCAAAATAAGAGCTACTAGACCCCTCTCTTCCTTCTACAAGGTAGCTTGTTCAATAGCCAAATCCTTTATCCTACACATGCAATCATGCACAAGCTGATTACATAGGATTTGGGAACTAGAATTCAAAATTTGAGAAGAGGCGAGAGATTCCTATTCTCCCATAAAAGTGTCCATGATTTTTATCAGTGGAAGGACAACCTCTTGGATAGGAGTAGGAGCAGGGAGCACATGAGCAGAAATTGTTGACCTCCTACAATGATTTAATAACTAATCCCTTACAACCATGATTCAGAGATTGGACATCTAACTTGAATAGATATTTCAATCATCATGAAGGCGTGTTTAAATTTTCAACCTAGGGACATCAACATGAAATGGGTCAGCTAAGCATGTGCACTAGGAACTCAAAGTAGTCAAATGTTTCATTCTACAACTAAGGAACACACATTGTTGAAAGTAAATTGATTAGAAGGGAATACCATAAATACCAATCACCAACAAACAACTACATCAAAATAAAATGAATAACAAGAATGAAAATCTAAGCAACAAATAGGGCACCACTCTATTTGCTTTGGCTGCAGGAACAACCACAAAATGGAATTCTAGTGGTTTTAGGAATAGTCGATACTAGATTTCTAACTAATTACTAAACAACAAGTAATACTAAACTAATGCTAAACTAAAAAGATAAATTACTCACCAGTTGGGCCCCCTTTGGATAAGTATCCTCTAAAACTAATGAGAACTCAGATGCTTGAACTTAGAACTTTATTTTATTCACTATAAATCATGAGTACAAAAGAGTAGTGTATATGTATTAGTAAAACTTGAGAGTGCAAGTACAATATTAAATCATCCAACCTCTTGAGGAAGGAGTATCAAATCTTTATTTATACTATCAGCTAAATAATGCAATCAACTACATGACTGGGAGGATGCCATTTAGGGAAAATAGAGAAAATGGAGTGATGGTAGTTACGCGTGCATGGAATCTGGTCAAACATGCACGTCCAAATGTAGATCCAACACAATAGCAACACCCATGCATGCTAAATCATTAAAGTCCACTATGAGGTGGTTACATTCAATTGCATGAAGAATCTTCTGCCATTGACCTCCTTTTACTTTGAGTGATTCCTTTGCTAGACATTATGGTCCATCCCCAACTGGTAGTGTCTTCCTCAACTTAGCATATTAAATATTCATGGCAATGTTAGTATACACAATAACTACACATCTATAACCACCTTAAGGAACATTCATTAACCACATGCAAAATTAATATAGATAATCCACATAATATGTCAAATGTAATTAAAAATTGTAGAGATAAGATTTAAATCCAATGCCTATGGATTGAGAGAAACATTATGAAAATATCAATATTTAACATCAAATTCCATGACAAATTCCAGCAAATAAACTATAGATTCTACCCAAAATTGGACCAAAAACTAGGCTCATCACTCCCCCCAACCTAACGTGTTGTTGGTCCTCCAACAAGGGAAGGGTTGTTCTTCTACTTGGTCAAGGCTCTAAAATTTTTAACTAATAGCTTCCCAAAAATAGTGGCTATTGTGTGTGAATCAAGATCCCAATAGAATCCTCCTAATCTATCAAATTTGTTCCATCTCTACTTTTTTGCAGCAATGTCATACTAGTAGAATCTAAAGTTTGGCATAGGCCACATGAGCATGGGTGGCTAGAAAGTCAGGGGAAGCCCTGGTCGCCCCTATGTTTCTCCCTATTTGAATATACCTATCAATTATTTTTGGTGCTGCAACATATAATTGCAAATGGAATGAGGCTCAACTTGTTTCAACTCATCAGTTAGGCTATTCCATCTTTGTGATAGACATCTTCTCATAGTTTCCTCCTTTGTTGCTATATTTACCTCATACTCACTATAAACTATCTCAATCCAAGGCATAATCATGTTGCCATAACTAGGTCTGAGAAGCATTTTGTGCCATTCTCTATAAATATCGCTTGGATTGCTTGATTCAACCCTAACGGGCAAAGGGATATCAAAATTTTATTGCTTATAAGCCCCATGTTTTTGTCCCCAACTAATCTCATTTTGTCCATAGGACATAAATGCCCTCAATTGGATATCCCAAACATACAACAATAGGTTCCAATCTTGGTCTTGAGTTATGGCATAATTATGTAAATTAAACTCACACAACAAATTATTCATTTCAATAGAAGGATTCAAACCTAAAGAAATCCTTCACAGTTTAAAAGAGAGATATTTCTCTTTTAGGAGCATAGCATAGACCTTTGGATGAGTCCTACATTCCAAAATCTATGGTGCCAAGGTTTCCATATCATCCACCCTCTGCTTCAAGGTGGCAATTTTTGCATCCTTATCTTCAATCTCCTCATCCCTCTTTTGAATTTCCTTCTTCAATTTATGTTTTTCTTTTTTCCATTCTTCTTCCCTTCTTTGTATTTCTTTCCATAAATTCAAAATTATTGCATGTACTATAAAATTAGGAGGATTATGAATTCTTACTAGTCTTTTTGTCAACGACGGCTCCTCATATGGCACTATCTGCATGGACTTAGGTTGTCCAATTATCTTTGGCTACAAGGGAACTATTTTTTTTCTGCTTCTTGTTGTAGGGGCCCTCATTCTTTTTTTTTTTGTGGCTAGAAGAACTCCTACTCTAGTTCTAGTTGTTTCTTTAGGACTTCTTGCTCATGCTGCAAGAAATCCTAATTTTCCTCAAACTCTTCTACAATGTTAGTAAGATCGACCAGTGTTATATTTGTTGCTCTCCCAAATATGTCTTCTTCTTTTAAATTCTCCTACCCCATTGGAGATTTAGGGTCCTCATGTGATGTCTCACTAGGCTTAGGGTTTTCTTGTGGAGGTGTACCAATCACAGGCCCAATTGGTCTTGATTTCCTAGGAGGTCTCTCACACTTTCCTTTGGCTGCAGGATGAACAATGTCAACCTTCCTCTTTTTAGAACTTGGAAACTTTCTTTCTATAGTATGTGTTTTGGACTTTCCTTTTCTTGTTTCTACTTCTCTCTTTTGTTTCACTTCCCTGTAATACTTGCTAAATTTCTAATGCCAATATCGACTGAATTTCCTTTTCTTTTGTTTCACCTTTTATCTTGCAACTCAAGATTATGATAGGGTCAACAATGGAAATAAAATGAGTGATAAAGGGGAATTATGATAGGAAGAAATGGTAGGTGTAATTAATTTCACTTCACACATGCAAGCCATCCTCTCACTCCGATTTCAAATTGGCTCATTTTAAATTTCTTGACATAGCCTAGCATAATTGACACATGGGAAATATATTTGCATATTTTTCTTCCCTCCCAACCTAAATTTGGACATGTTTTCACACATGTGAGATGGGAGTGGTGATTTGATAGGGAATAATGACATGTTATGTGATCTTCTATACTAACGTACAGTGATTAAATGAATGCATTAAAAGATTATTAAAAGATAGAAATTAGTGTACACACACCTGAATGTGTGGAGGATTTGTTGCAAAGATTATGGAGAAAGTATCACTCACCTTTTAGAGAATAAATTGAGCAATTAATGAAAATGAAGTGGAATGAGGTGAGGTGGAATGAAGTAATGGAAGAGAGAGAAAGGTGGTGATGGATGGGTGAGTGGGAAGATGGATGAAGAAATGGACTTCCACGTAAGTGAAAGTCTTTACTATGAGAAGTATGTACCTTAATTAGCCAAAAGGAGGGACACTAGGTCCACTTCTTTTAGCTACAGGAAGCTCAAGTGTTGCATACTAGGTGAATTGTTGCAAGAACCCTTCTTTGGAAGCTGGCCTGTGGTATAATATGAGGCGATGATCATTGAAAAGTAAATTGAACCTAATAGGGTCAATGGTAGTAAGTTAAACAAATCCATTAGGAAAGACCTCTATGACTTCATATGGTCCTAGCCACCTTGTCTGCAACTTTCCTACAGTGTTCTAATATCTTGAGTGATTGAGAAGGACCCAATCTCTTGGTTGGAATTTCTTTTCCTTGATAAATTTGTCATGCCACTTGATTCTCTGATTTTTCACTACTTCTATATGTTGCATGGTTTCTCTTCTTATCTCATCCAAAGCATTTAGCTACATGATTCTTTCTTTTTGTGCCTCAAAAATATCTATCCCCAAATCTATTGCAGTTTGTAGAGTCTTATATTCAAATTCAATGGGCATCATAGTTGTCTTTCCATACAACAACTCAAATGGAGTGAAGCATGTAGTTGTTTTCCAGGTTTTTCTATAGGCCCAATCAACTTCTAGTAATCTATTTTCCCAATCCTTTCTATGAATAGCTACTGTTTTGGTCAAAATGGCTTCAATTTCCCTATTAGTCACCTCAACTTGGCCATTATCCTAGGGGTGATAAGGAGTAGAATTCTCGTTCCTTATGTTGTACTCATTAACTAGTGTTGTAACAAGGGTTGATGTGAATTAAGCTCCTTGATCAGTCGCTATTTCTCTTGGGACTCCATATCTTGTGAAAATCTCCTCATAATGAAAATTTGCAACCTTGTTATCTCTTGCATGGTTTATGTCCCTAACTTCTACCCACATTGTCACATAATTAGTGCATACCAATATAGAAGACTTTCCATTTGATGGGGGGTCAATGGGTCCCACAAAATCCAATTCCCACTTGTCAAACAAAGTGATTACTACCTAAGGGAAAAGTGGCATCTCATCAAATTTGGTTGGTCTACCCATTCTTTGACATCTATCACATTTTCTGGTATACCTTCCTACATCCTTGTGGAGTCTTGGCCAATAATATCCTATGTTCAAAACCTTCATTGCTATCCTCTCGGCTACAAAGTGTCCTCCACATGGTTCATTGTGACATGCATGCAAAATTTCATATGTCTCATCTTCTCTCACGCATCTCCTCATTACATGGTCTGGTCTAGTATAAAACAAACTTTGAGTAATCCAAGAGAAAGGAAAATATTTTTCAATGAGTTCCCTTTTCTCTTTTGGAGAGAAGTGAGAAGGAACTCTACCTATGACCAAATAATTAGCTATGTCAGTATACTAGGATGTTTGTACACTGAGGGAGAATAGATGCTCATCAGAAAAAGAGTCATCTATGGGCTAACTATCTTTTGATGTATTCAACCTTGAAATAAAATATGCAACAAAATTGTCCTTCCCTGGCTTATCCACAACGGTTATATCAAACTCTTACATCAACAATAACCATCTTTCCAATCTACCTATGATCAAAGGTTTATTCATGAGATATCTAATGGTTTCATGATCAATGCACACAAATATTTGGTAGCCTATTATGTAATGTCTAAATTTGTTCAGTGTATACATTACTGCCAACATTTCTTTTTGTCACTATATAATTGAATTCAGCTCCTTGTAAATTTTTTCTAACAAAGTAAATGGAATTTTCAACAGCTCCCTCCTTTTATCCTAAAACTGTTCCTATGGCATAATCTGATGTATTAGTATGGATGTGGAAAGGAAAATACCAATTAGGCCCTTTGAGTATAGGAGCATGAGTCAAAGTTGTCTTTAAGTCAAAAAATACCTTGTTAGAAGTTGCAATCCACTAAAATTCAACATCTTTAGTAATAAGAGGGTATAATGGTGTTGCTACCTTGCTGAAATCCTTGATGAAACACATATAATATCCTACAAGACCCAAGAAAATCCTAACATCCTTTTGTTTTGCAAGTGTGGGAAGATTTGTGATTACCTCAATCTTTGTAGGATATACTTGAATTCCCTTATGGGAGATGTAGTGGCCAAGAATTACACCTTCTTGCATCATCATGAAGCACTTTTCACTGTTTAAGGACAATTTTTGGTCTTCACATATCTATAGAACCCTCCTAATATTTTCCAATGCTTGATTAAAATCAACACCATAAACTTTTTAAATTCATCCATATAAATTTCCATGCAATCATGAGAAATGTTTGAGAATATGCTAATGACTACCCTCTGAAAAAGTTGCAGGTGCATTGCATAAGCCAAATGGGAGTACTGAATAGGAATAGGTCCCCTATGGACAGGTAAATGTGGTATTCTCCTGGTCCTCTAATGCAATTTGGATATGGTTGTAGTCATTGAATCCATCTAGAAAAGAAAAGTATTGCTTTCCTACAAGTGTGTCCAAAACTTGATCAATGAAGGGTAAGGGAAAGTAGTCCTTTTTGGTGGCAACATTAAGTTCCCTATAATAAAAAAAAATCACCATTTTCCTCCTTTCTTGGGCACAATCACCAATGGAGACACCCACTGACTATCTAAAATGTGGTAGATAAATCTTACATCTAGTAATTTATGCAGTTCTCCTTTCACAATCTCTCTTAGTGCAGGGTTAATTCTTCTATGTGGCTATCTTACTGGGGTACAATCATCTCTGATGTAAAAAAAAATTGTACAAATTTTAGGGTCCAATCCCTTCATATCATGATAATCCCATGCAAATTCATGTTGATGGGTCCTTAATAGGTTTTCCAATAACAATTGATGTTCTTCATTCAATTTACTATTAACATTCAGATATTTTCCTTTTGACACATATACTTGTGTAGTTAACTCTATCACGGTTGCTTCATTAACACATGGTACCTTTAGTTCATATGTCAGCAATGCATGGCACATACCTGTTGCTACAAGAAGTATGTTTGTAGGAACAATGGCTGCACGAAGAATGGCTACAAGAAGAACATCTCCAGGAAGAGTGGTTGTAGGAAGATCAAGCAGAAGTGTCTTGACTGGAGTAGTAGAATGAGAAGATGATGCTTCCTCCACTTCACAATGGTTTTGAATGATGTTATCCAATACTTCATCGTCATCTTGGAGCTGCATGAAAGATAATTTTTCTAGCATCATAAGATGTGCCACAAAGTTAACTTCCTCGACCTCTTCACCAACATGTGGCCATACAGGATTATCTTCATCATGAGATGGTTGAGCAAGTGGATAAAGAACAAAATTTTTAGTGCTCCTCCCATCTGAAATGGTCATGTCACCTAACTAGCATCCAATGTATGCATCTGCAATTGCTAATTAAGGCCTTCCAAGAATAATGGGATACCCGCCTAGTGTAGATTTAGGAGAAAGAATCATAAAGTCTGTTGGGTACTCCTAGGTGTCTAGAACTACCACAAGGTCCTCCACTACACCATTTTCTTAATAGTAGAGCTATTAGCTAGCTATAGGATGTAGTAGGAGTAGATCTCATGCTTGTTATATTTAGTTATTGCAGGATGTCTTTGGTCATTGCATTTATTGTTGCCCCTAAATCAATCAAAGCATTCTTTACTTGGACCCCGTTTATAACAACTGCTACTATAGGACTGCCTGGGTCATTATACTTGGGAATGGTCACTTTTCTCAACATGATGTTAGCTAGTTGTCCCACCACATGAACTACAATTGGGTCCTTCTTTTTCCTACCTGGCTTCTTAAGACATGCCTCCTTGATTTCCTTACTATAGATTAGAACATCCTTTATGGCCCAAAATAGAGGTATCTAGACACATATACGCTTCAACTAATCCAAGATATCAAAATTTTTATCCTCCTCTTCTCCTTTCTTCTTGGAAACTTTCAATCTCTAAGGAAATGGTGGTTCTTGTTTAGTCTACTTGACTTGGGTTGGTTTAGGACTTTTAGGTACACATGGTTGAATGAGATCATTCAGAGGTTCCTCTTCCTATTGCACAAGAAGCTAAGTGATAATGGGATTGGAAGGGGTTGGTAGAGTAGTACCTAAATGCAAGTGGATGTCACTTACACTCACATCATGTGTAGGGAATTGATTTGAATCAGAAAAGTATGTAGGCTACTATTGTGCTTTGTTATTTGGATTGGGTGTGGGTTGAGCTAGTAGCTGAGTAGGTTTAGGGGATTTTGAGCTTGGATTAGCAGGTGGAGGCATTATAGTAGGTTTTTGGGGCTAAGAAGGTGGTTGCATGTAACCAATTATCTGAGTAGGCCATTATTGTCCTCCTCTCCATTGATTTGTTTGCTGCCAATTTCCTAGAGGTGGTTGCCAATTCCCTTCAAATTGTTGCCAATTCCCCTAAGGTTGCTGCCATTTGGGTGGAGAATTCTAATGACTGGGCCAATATTTTGGAGGATTACTCCAAGGTTTTGGTGAATATCCTCCATAATTGGATGGATATGGAGTCTTCCATTGGTTATTAGATGAATAGGAATTAAAATATGGCCCAACATAGGATAGTGGATCCAGTGGCATACCTTGTCTTGAAGCCCAAGGATTCCTCTATGCAACATAGTAGACTTGGTCTTCTTCAATCTGGATTGGCTTGAACTCAAGTGGAACTTGCTTGCTTTCAAGATTAGCTACCATCTTACATATGCATTCCTTCTTCTTTTTTCTGCAGTGGGGGAAATACTCTATTAACATTTCCTCTACCTCCTCTTGCTTCTTTTTGGCCTAAAGTGTATCTAGTTGAATAGCTAGATTACTTACCCATGGAAGACTGGTAAGCTCTCCCTTTCTTTGAAGCTTCCCTAGAGTAGTTTTGGCATATTTTCTTGATATCTTCCCAAGGAACTTGGGAGATATCTCCTCCTCCCATAAGGTCAAAGGCATCAATGCAACTATCATTGATTCCTCTCAGGAAATGAAAATTTTGTGAGTCTTCATTAAGTGTATGGTGTGGAGATTTTTTTAGGCAAAACAAAAACCTTGCAATGTAATTTTCCAAGCTCTCATCTTCCTTTTGCTGCATCCTGAAAATATCACTTCCCCTACAATATTCCTTATATTTCTCAAGGAATTTTTCTTCATGTCTTCCCAATTTTCCACATATCTCTTCCTAGGCTCATGAACCATATTAATGCAACCTATTTTAAAGTCGTAGGAAATAGCTTAAGCCTATGGGAATCAATAGTATAATCATAACTCTTGCAAAGTATGTCAAAATCAAATAAAAATGTATCAAGATCTTCTATGGCAAGTCCATAAAACTTGGGGAGTGTTGAGGCAGGAATGTCCTTGATGAACATCAACTTCATTTTGATGAGCAATGGGGAAAGGAAAAGCTAGTTGGTTAGGTCTATTCCTATGTATGTCACCCATGCCTGCTTGATGTAGTTCCAAAGGAAAGGTGTTCTCAAGCTGATTTTGATCTTCAAAGGATACTTCAAAGCTAGTTAGATTAGGATATGCATCAACAAAGGGATGTGGATCTTCTTCTTATTCTTCTCTTGGTAGTTTCTGATATTGAACTAGCTAAAATAGATTAAGATTGTTAGGAAGGAATCTCCCATAAGCATCCCTTCTCCTTCCTTTATGCATGTGGTGTCACTCACTATCAACCAACTCACACAAAGAATTGGTAAAGAATAAGGGTTTAATTACTTCCTAAATAAGGATATACTAAGAACAACTTCCAGAAACACTACAGCAAGAAAAACTACAATGACTCCAAAACACTCCCTAGTTTGACACCATCCCTAACAATGACACCAAAAATGTTGGCCTCCTACAATGATTTAATAACTAAGCCCTTATAACCATGATTCATATATTGGACATCTAACCTGAATAGTTATTTCAATCATCATCAAGGTGCATTTAACTTGTCAACCTAGGGATGTGAACTTGAAATGGGTCACAACAATATGTGCACTAGGAACTCAAAGTAGCCATTTCATTCTATAGGTAAGGAACACTCAATGCTAAAAGTAAATTTCTTAGAAGGGAATACCATAAATACCAATCATCAACCAACAACTACATCAAACTAAAATGCATAAAAGGAATGAAATTTTCAGTAACAAACAGGGCACTACTCTATCTGCTTTGGCTACAGGAATAGTCACAGAATGAAATTTGAGTGGCTACAGGAACAGTCGATACCATATTTCTAACTAATTACTAAACAAAAGTAATACTAAACTAATGCTAAACTAAGAAGATAGATTACTCACCAAGTGGTCCCCCTTGGATACGTATCCTCTAAAACTAATGAGAGCTCAGATGCTCAAACTCATAACTTTATTTTAATCACTGTAAATCATGAGTACAAAAGAGTAGTGTATCTATATTACTAAAACTTGAGAGTGCAAGTACAATATTAAATCATGCAACCTCCTAAGGAAGGAGCATTAGATCTTTACTTATACTATCAACTAAACAAGGCAATCAACTCCACAACTAGGAGGATGCCATTTAGGGAAAATAGAGAAAATGGAGCAATGGTAGTTGCATATGTGTGAAATTTGGTTAGACATGCAAATCCAAACACAAATCCAACACAACAGTAACATTTGTGCATGCTCAATCATTAAATTCCACTATGAGGCAGTTACATTTGGTTGCATAAATAATCTTTTTCTGTTGACCTCCTTTGACTTTGAGCGATTCCTTTGCTAGACATTATGGTGCATGCCTAGTTGGTAGTGTCTTCCTCAACTTAGCATATTAAATCTTCATGGAAATTTTAGTACACACAATAACTGCACATCTATAACCACCTTAAGGAACATTCATTAACTACATGGAAAATCAATATAGATAATCCACATAATATGAAAAATGTCATTAAAACTTGCAGAGATAGGATTTAAGTCCAATGTCTATGGTTTGAGAGAAACATTATGAAAATATCAAAATTTAACATCAAAGTACATGACAAATGATAGCAAATAAACTATAGATTCTACCCAAAATTGGACCAAAAACTAGGTTCATCATAAATAACAATAGGTGGAGAAGCATACACAAGTACCTCGGTAGTGGGTCTCTTCCCATTCACTGCCAAAGAGGTAGGAGAAGGAGAAGTAGGAGGTATTGGAGGTCAAGACATGGGAGGAAACTCCATGAGGACCCTTCTATTTTCTATAAACAACGGATCTAGGAATCGTTGGAAAGATGGGAAGTTCAAACACTTGGTACTTAGCTTGTAACCGAGTGGGAACCATTGGGCTCCCCATGTGAGGCATGGGAGTAGGAGTTGAGGATTCCATGTAGTACGAAAGGAAATAGAAGTGGATGGAATAGGAGATGCAGAAGAGGAAGGACCATGGTTGTGGGGAAACTTTCTCTTCCCCTTTTTTGGGAAGAGGATGCAACTTGTTATTGTGCAATCATATAAGTTTTTATTGAAATAGCATAGGGGTTTACTAGGTAGGTCACTTTTGGCATCGTGCCCCTAGTCTTATATTTGATATAGGCATGATATAGTAGGTTCATCCTCAGAGGGAGCAAACCAATAGGAGTGGATGAAAAGCGGTCTAACGAGAAGCCCCCATGTGATACTAGTGGTTGTAACTGGTGTCATGGATAATGTGTACAAATCCCTCATGAGAGAACTTGAGACATTTATGAATCATTGAATAAATTCCATTCATGGAAACTAGCCAAAAAATGCCCGGTTTCACCCAGAATAGGTTCAAGTCTAGAATTATGACAAAGGAAGTATTTATGACCCTAGGTCCTAGCAAGACCAAAAGAGTAATAACACCAAGAGGATGGATTGAGAGTTCATTGTGTGTGCCTATAGTGGCCTTTGATTCTTTGTACTTCTCTATATGAAAAAAATTTATTAGCAAATTTTCTTCCATTGCAACATTCACTTGGCTCACGAGGTCAAATAGGACACCGATTACAATGTTCCCATTGACACCAGTGGGAATGTACATGGGAGAAGGTTCTTTATTCATTTAAGTAAATCTTGTGAGGTAAAAGTTATATTTGGTGATCCACTTTTAGGTTGAGAGGAAGGAATACGTGTTAATGAAACCATATTAATGTACTCTAATGGGAAAAACTTATTAGAAGTAGAAGGTTTGACAATTAAATTTATGGAATGAGATAGATATGGATATGTATAAATTTGCAGTTCCCTATTAGCCTTTTCCACAAACTTATTAACTTGTTGACTAAGACCTAATATGCAACTCATTACCTTTTGGTACTCTAGTTGATATGAGTTGGGATGATCTATAGAGGCTCCTCTTGTTGAAAGGTGCAAGATGACTGAGAGGAGGCGGTGAATCAGTTGTCACCAATCTCATCCACAATTCTCAAAAAATTATCAACTTCATGTCCACTTTATTTTGTTATTAAATATGAACAAGAAATGCAAATAACAGAAAGCAATATCAACACAAAGAATGCCATATATTTACATGGGAAACCCAATAAGGGAAAAACAATAATGAGGATTAACTCATAATATAAAGTTATTCCAAAACCAATGACAAGAGGCTCATTGCTCAAGGGCTCACTACCTATAGATAGGACTCATTGTCCAACAAGGAGGCTCACTGCCTACAAATACAAAAGATAACAAAAAAACCACCACAACTAATTGCATACATCGACAACCTTGGTCAGAAGATTGCATACACCATTAGCTCATTGCTTTTAGAAATTTGACACATTAAAGTACTGTTGCCTCAGCTCACTTTTGCAAACTTCTACTTCTCACAATTGTGGCATTCCTGATACATCAATCAATAACATCTCAACTTGTATTTATACCATCTTCAACCTTAGAAACTTTATCCAAGGTCAGCTACACATGATTCATTTTACAAATTCAAATTATGTTAGAACTTCAACATTCATGTTTTCAAAGAGAATGAGAGCAAACCAAACCAATACATAACCAAGACCCAAAAGAACATCTTGAATCAATCACATACTTCCTTAATTGATACTTATCCTTCACATGACATGTAGACACTAGTTCGACCAAACCTAATAAAAATATAAATGAACTTTGAAGTACATGCTTCCGCAATAAGAAGATAACATACAAACCACATAACACACTTCACTATACATGAGAACATATCTCAAATGCTTTTAGATTCATCTACAAAAAATGAAACAACCTTCATACATAGAATACTTTCCACCAATCCATCCAAACTATATAGACACACACAACAACTCTGAAACTCATCTTCCAGACTACCAAACCATGAACACCTTTGATAGAACATAGACAACACCATTACAAGACATCTTCCAGATCCACAAGATCTGGAACAAACCAGTGGAGGATTGCAAAGTAGAAACATTTCTCCCAATCCATGGAAAAACAACTCTTCTAGACCAGTTCACACACCAATGAACAAAAATTTCACTCTCCATCAAATCAAAAACTAAAAACAATGATATATCACCAACAAGTACCCATAAAAAATACTTCAGATCTGCACAAGCATAGGATCAACATAGAAGAAATATGGAGCACAAACTAGAGCATATTCTAAACACACACACAACTTTATCTTCACTATTTCTCAAAAGCACTTGGTAACTCATCATATCAGCACACCTACAACACCATAATGATAGCTCCATGTAGTCACAACATCTCAACAGTATCTCAACTATACATGCACAACCTACAATCACTTGATTCCTTTATCTACAACATCTTATATTGTGTTGACATCAATGAAAACATTAATGACAACACCACCAAACTCATTCATACTTGCAACACCTACTGGGCATTGAATAGATGGTTGTAAAATCTTAATTGATGAACCATGTTTCAACTTCATCTTACTCTTAGATTTAATAGGATCTAGTGATGCCATATAATTTGCAATGTATTATGCACTTGCTTTTCCATTATTGTTTTCCACCTAAAGTACAATGTCAATTTTAACCTATATTCCATTCAATAAAAAATTGAAATAAATAACACAATGTAAATTGAACCAAAAAGCCATACACTTACTACAAATTTTTCCATTTTCATGTGCAACCCACCTTGGAAAAATGTATATCCAATCCTCATATTATCTCTTGCTCTCTTGCATTTGTTACTCTTTACCAAATATTCATCAAAATGCATACCTTTTCTCAATTCCTCCCACTCTTTGGGAGATAGACTAGAGTCGAACCTCTCTTTTCCTAACATGATTTATTTTCTGCATCTGTATCTATAATTGTTAATTGAAACTCTCATCCTTTACTTGTAATATTTTCTAGAGATTTTTCCACCAATAGTCTCAAAATAATTTTCCATCTTTTGTATAACATTTTCCATAGCTTGTGGATCTTGCTCTACAAAATTTTATTTGCAAATATCCAAATGGGCCCTACATCTTACACCCAACTTGGTGGCCCACTTTGCAACATTTGGCCCAATGGGCTCACCATCTCTCAATACTTCGAGCAAGAATGACTTCTTTCCTTCGAATTTTCTTTCTTTTGAATTCCTCTCAGTAAATTTGTACAAATCTTGACTCAATCTTTTTCATTTGACAAAGCCATCCACATATTCTATTAAATTACTACTACCAATATTTTTGGCTAATCCACTAGTCCCATCAAAAATTTTAGATGGAACAGGTGCTCTCTAAGGCACAATAGATGCAAGCGGTCTCTATTCATGACTTTCATTAACTGGAACTTCATGCTCATTGGCCATATCAGGTGTGGCATGAGTAGGTAGATCAATACCAGTCTCTGTGGATTCCACATTAGTAACACATATTTTAATGTTGAAAAAGCATCTATAGAACTATTGTTCCTTTGCCCTAATGTTTTCAATAATCTCTCCTAGACTTAGTCCTAAGAGATCATCACAACGTTGCACATCACCATGTGCTATATTAGGCTGTACATCACCATATGCTATATTAGGTTGCACATCACCATGTAGTATATCAGGCTACACATCACCATGTGCTATATTAGGTTGCACATCACCATATGCTATATTAGGTTGCACATCACCATGTGCTATACCAGGTTGCACATCATCACAACTATTGTTTTCACCAACTACATTTGTTGAATCACAAAAGTGTTGGCTTCTACGAGATCGTATCACTATATCTTTTTTTCCTTTTTTTTTCTCCAGATTTTCTTTGCACTCTTTTTGTTGCCTATAAAGCAAAAAATAATCATATTATGTCTTATATACATAAATATCTTGCCTATAAAATCTGATTAAACACTATTAAACAAATAATATACTAATTAGTGGATTTACAACTTTCCTTTTCAAACTAAGACTCAAAAAATATTCCTTATTCTTGGCCACTTTTTCAATATGCGTGCACTCATATTTTGTCTCTGGAATTTGAAAATCATGATCACTATCATCTAATTTGCACCTTATAGTCCTTGTATTCATTTCCTAAATCCCAAATAAACAATAATATATAAATCAACAACTTGAATTAGTAAAATTTTAAAAAGGTGAGGGACAACTGAGAGGGGAGGTGAATCAGTTGTCACACAAATCCAAAATTAAAACTTTAACACCCATCAATTCCACAACCACACTTTTTTGTTATTAAGTATGAACATGAAACACAAATAACAGAAAGTAAAATCAACACAATGAAAACCATATTTTTATGTGGAAAACCCAATGAGGGAAAAACCATGGTGAGGATTAACTCACAATATAAAGAGATTACAAAACCAATTACAAAGGCTCATTGCCAAGGGGTCAATGCCCAGAAAAGGACTCACTATCCAAATACAAAGGCTCACTGCCTACAAAAAGGACTAACTGTCCAACAGGGAGGCTCATTGCCCGTTGATACAAAAGAGAACAATAGATCCACCAAAATAATTAACACACATCTGCAGCCTTGATTAGAAGATTGCAAAAACCTTTAGCTCACTAACTTCAAGAATCTAGTGCAATGAAGTAATGTTTCCTCAACTCACTTTCACACACTTCTTCTCTTTTGATTTGTATCTTACTTCATCACTTTGCATCCTCATCCAATTCTTTGCAATTCAACTTGCATTTATACCATCTTCAACCTTAGAAAAATTTTCCAAGGTCAACCACATATGCCTTATTTCATAAATTCAAATTAGGTCAAAAACTCAGCATTCTCATGGTGGAAAGGAATGATAATGTCTCGGATCAACCACATGCTTCCTTAATTAAATTAAATTCTTCAAAAGAAGTGTAAACACAAGGTCGGCCAAACCTAATGAAAACAAAAATGAAAATTGATGTACATGCTTCCCAATAGGAAGATAGCATGTGGACGATGAAAAATGATTCATTATGCATGAGAACACATCTCAGTGTCCTTTAGATACATCCGTAGCAAGTGTAACAATATTTGAACACTAAACTCCTTCCATCAATCCATCTAAACTGTGCAAACACATACAACAATGAAACTTGACTTCCAAATCACCAAACCACATGCATCTTTTCCAATACGTAGAGAATTTCACTATAAAACATGTTTCCGATCCCCAAGATCTGAAACAAAATAGCGGAGGAATTCAAAGATAAACATTTCTCCCAATTTATAGAAGACCAAGTCTACCATAACAATTCACACAATGGTGAATGTAACTTTCACATCCCATCAAACTAGAAGCTACAACTCAGTAGATATCACCATTAGCAAACCTTCAAATCCACTAAAGCATATGATCAACACATGAGAAATTCAGAGCACATATCAAAGCACATTTTGAACACATTCATAACTTTGACTTCTCTCTTACTAATTTTCTCAAAATCATTTGGGAGCTCATGAATTTAGCACATCTATAACATCATTAGGATAGCTCAATGTACTCACAACATCTCAATATCTTCTCAACTATACATGGACAATCTAAAAAATAATGAACTATGTTGACATCAATGACAACATTAATGACAACACCACCAATCTTGCTCATACTTGCAACAATCTCCCCCTTTGTCATTGATGGTAGCACATGATGTGAAAAAACATTAGACATCATCCTACACAATATTCTAAGAAAACACCTTCTCTTCCTTTTCTACTATTTTTCACATGACTTTATCTCCCCCTTTGACATCAATGGAAAAGATCAAAAACTCTAATCACTCCCCCTTAGGAGTTTACCCATTCAACTTATACTACAACAATGAAAACCTTTTCTACTCCTCCTGTGGAGTAGACCAATTCATCAGTCCAAATAAATGAAGAATCTATGATTTTTTGGACTGATGCACCTTCATGTGCACCTAATTAAGAGGGTCAATGACCCCCAACCTCTCCCTACGATGCTCAAAGGTATCCTTTAGAAGAGCCTTAGTAAATATATCTGCAATTTGTTCCTTTCTTGTCACATACTCCAACCTAACTTCATTCTCCAACACGTTTTCTCTTAGGAAATGATATTTGATAGATATTTTTTTTGTTCTTGAATGGATAACTAGATTCTTTGAAATGTTTATTTCACTTGTGTTGTCACAAAAAATAGGAATAGACTCATCACATATTACTCCAATGTCTTTCAGAGTTTGCTTTATCCACAAAACCTATGTGCAGTAGGATGTTGTAGTAATATATTCTACCTCTATAGTGGATAAAGAAATTGAGTCGTGTTTCTTACTCAAACAAGAAACCAATATTTCACCAATAAAAAAGTACCCCCACTAGTAATATCTCGACCATCCACACAATTAGCCTAGTCTGCATTGGTATAAGAACTCAAAGTGAAATCAATTCCTTTAGGATACCATAAGCCATAATCTGGTGTACCTTTAAGATATCTAAATATCCTCTTTACAACTCTAACATGTTCCTCTTTAGGATCTTCTTGAAATATGGCAACTAAACATACTACATGCATAATATCTGGACTGGTAATAGTAAGATATAATAGTCCACCAATCATAGATCTATATTTTCTCTAATCAATTTTAGCAGATTCATCATCTTTACTCAGCTTACATCTAGTTACCATAGGATTACTAACCAGTTTGGAGTCATCCATTCCAAAATTCTTCAACATTTCTTTGACATACTTATATTATGAAATGAATATCCCTTTATCAGTTTTATTTACTTGAATACCAAGCAAGAAATTCAACTCACCAATCATGGAAATTTCAAATTCTTTTTGCATTTCTTCTACAAATCTCTTACACATACCTTCAATTTCACTAAAGATGATATCATCAACATATACAACTACTATCAACATTTTGTTACCTTGCACTTTGAAGTAAAGATTATTGTTAGTAGAGCCTTTGTTGAATCTTTGCTTTGTCAGGTATCTATCCAATCTTGCATACCAAGCTCTAGGAGCTTGCTTTAGTCCATACAATGCATTCTTTAACTTATAAAACATATCTAATTTATCAGATAGCTAAAATCCTTTAGGTTGTTCCATGTATACTTCTTCCTCTAGTTCACCATTCATAAATGTTGACTTGACTTCTATCTGATATACTTTGAAGTCCTTGTGGGCATAAATTGCTAAAAACATTATAATAGCTTCCATTCTAGCCATAGGGAAAAAGGTTTCTTCAAAGTCTATACCTTCAATTTGTGAGTATCCCTTGCATAAAATTCTTCCTTTATTCCTTATAATATCACCATTTTCATTCATCTTATTCTGGAACACCCATTTTGAACAATTACATTCTTATTCATAGGTCTAGGGACTAATTCCCATATCTGATTCTTTTGTATTTGTTGCAACTCTTCTTTCATAGCTTTCATTCAACTCTCATCTTCACATGCTTCACTCAAAGACTTAGGTTCAATTTTAGAGAGTAAAAATAGATTTACCTTAGTTGCTACTTTACTTATTTTCTTCACACCTTCACTCTTATCTCCAATTATTTTTTCCTCTAGATGATTCTTCTGCACATACTTAGGAGTCTTAACAATAGGTTCTGGTATTTCTTCTTCTTCTTCTTCTTCTTCTTCTTCCTTCTCCTTATTCTCTTTAGGTACTTTTCCATAGATAGGATCATTAGGTTCAACTTCACTTATCTCAATAGGTTTGTGCATGTCTTCATCAACTTTCACATTAGCACTTTCAAAAATCTTCCTCAATCTTTTATTGAAGCATCTATATGCTTTGCTAGTAGTGGAGTACCCAACAAAAATTCCTTCATGACATCTAGCATCAAATTCTTCAAGGTTTTCATCATCTCTTTTAATGTAACATCTACTTCCAAATATATTAAAGTACTTCACAGTAGGAGTCTTACCAGTCTTACAGTCTTCATAATGTTGCCTCTAATCTAAACTCTGTTAAGAACATAAACAATAGTGTGTATTACATCTCTCCAGTACACATCTAGTACATTTTATTATTTCATCATGGTTCTTGTAGCTTCCTATACCATTTGGTTTTTCCTCTCAACTACCCCATTCTGTTGAGGGGTTATCAGAGCAAAAAATTATATTTTTATGCCATGTTCACAAAATGTATTAAATTCACTAGAAGTGAATTTTCCACCTCTATATTTACTTCATTTTCCACTCTTTCTTTGAACACTTTAAACCTATCTAGAGCCTAAGTCTTCTCTTTAAGAAAAGCCTCTCATGTCATTCAAGAATAATCATCAATAAGAAGCATGAAGTACCTATCACCATTCAGACTTCTTGTTCTAGTTGGACCACAGAGGTCAGTATGAATTAATTCCAACATTTCGGTAGTAGATTGCTCTTTCCCTTTAAAATTGCATCTTATATATTTCCCCAACTGACAACTTCTTCAAATAGTATTAGCAAGCTTTGTGATTCTTGGAAGACCTCAGAAAAAATCTCTTGAACTAATTCTCACTAGATTATCAAATTTTACATGTCCCATTCTCTAGTGCTATAACCAACTTTCACTGACTTGAGATACAAGGCAATGAACATCAACTCCCTTGATTTGATAGATGTTTCCATGAGTTCTCCTTCTAGCAACAACCATATCTCTAGATCCTTTTCTGATTTCATAGGTATTATTCTGAAATAAAATTTTAAAACCATTGTTACACATCTGTCCAACACTCAAAGGTGATGTCTCAAACCCTTTACATAATATACATAGTCAGTGTTGTGTACACCATCAAAACTAATTGTACCTTTCCCAAAAATCTTAGCTTTTGAATCATCACCAAACATGACCAAACCACTATCATACTTTTCAAGTTTAGTGAACATACTCTTATCTCTGGTCATGTGATTAGAATATACACTATCAATCACCTAGTAGTCTTCATCATGCTTAGCATGAAAGGCGATGACCATAGTACCTTCCATTACATTCTTGTTGTTTTTCAGAGCATTCTTCCTTGCACATTTTCTAGGGTTAGTAGATAGATTTATTTTCCAAGGATAAAAATAAGCATTCACTATCATCACCTTCATAATCAGATTCATCATTAGATATTTTGACTTCTTCTTTAACATAATATAGTTTCTTGTATTTCTTATCCTTTCTATGCTTATCTTTATAATCCTTGTTCTTCTTATGTACAACTCTATTTAGACATCTTGAAGCATAATGACCAATATTATCACAACTAAAAAATTTAAAGGGAAACACACCTTTATACTTTCTGGTACCTTTCTTCAACTTTCTAGTGAAATTTGATTCCAACTCCTTAGAACCATCACTATCTGGATCATCTTCAATCTTCATTTCCTTAAATTTTGTTTTTGTCTTTTCTTCTTTCTTGAGCTTTCTCATCTCAAATGTTGTCTTGAGGTGCTAAATAACCATTCTTTAGTATACATCTTAGTATTATCATACATCTCTTGGATAATTGAGATCTTATCACTATAGCAATTTGGTAGGGTGATCAGGATCCTCTCAACTATATCTTCATCAGTCAATTTTTCCCCTTGATTCTTAACTTAATTTGCTAGCATATCAACCCTCTGGAAATAGCTTGTGAATTATTCACCTTCCTCCATTTTCAGATTCTCATATCTGTGCTTTTCCACCAACTTCTTTGTCAAATTTACTCTTTCATTTCCTTCATATAATTCTTCCAACTTCTTCTAGATTTCATAAGCAATGTCTAAAGAAAGAACCTTAGTTCGCTCAATTTTAGATCAGCATTGCAAATAACATACCTTGCTTTCTCATTCTCTTCATAAGTGGAAACCTCATCTACAGTAGTAAGACCACTCGTCAGAGCAACATACTTCATCTCAATAGCCTTCTAGGTCTTTTAACCAAGAGAAACAATATATCCTCTCATCTGCACTTTCCAATCATTGTAATCAGGTCCATCGAACATAGGGATCACCAACTTATGCACCATCGAATCTTCCTTAAGTAGTTAAGATTTACACCAAGGAACCAAATATTTTATACCAATTGTTAAAACAATGCAAGACAAATGAGAGGGGGGGTGAATCATTTGTCACACAAATCCAAATTTAGAACTTCAACACTTATCAATTCCACAACCACACTATTTTGTTATTAAGTGTAAACATAAAACACAAATAAAAAAAGTCAAATCAACAAAATGAACACCATATTTTTACATGGAAAACCCAATGAGGGAAAAAACATGGTGAGGATTAACTCACAATATAAATAGATTGAAAAACTCATTACAAAGGCTTGCTACCTAGAAGATGACTCGTTGTCCAAATATGAAGGCTCACTGCCTATAGAAATGACTCACTGTCCAACAGGGAGGCTCACTTCCTACTAATACAAAATAGAACAAAAGATCCACCACAATAATTAACACACATCTGCAGCCTTGATTAGAAGATTACATAAACCTTTATCTCACTACCTTCAGAAATCTAACACAATGAAGTATTGTTGCCTCAATTCACTTTCACACAATTTTTCTCTTTTGATTTGTGGCTTACTTCATCACTTGAAATCCTCATCCAATTCTTCAAAATTTGAATTGCATTTATACCATCTTCAACCTTAGAAACTTTCTCCAAGGTAATTCACATACACCTTATTTATAAATTCAAATTAGGTCAAAAACTCAACATTCATGCAGTGGAAAGGAATGAGAGTGGACCAATAAAACATTTATCCAAGACCAAAAGATAATGTCTTGGATCAACCATTCACTTCCTTAATTAAATTTAATTCTTCAATTGAAGTGTAAACACTAGGTCAGCCAAACCTAATGAAAACACAAATGAACATTGATGTACACACTTCCCAATAGGAATATAGCACATGAATGACACAAAAAACTTCATTATCCACAAGAACACATCACAAGTTCCTTCAGATACATTTGTAGCAAGTGAAACAATCTTCGAACACCGAACTCCTTCCATCAGTCCATTCGGACTTTGTAAACACATATAGCAACACTAAAACTTGACTTCCAAATCACCAAACCACACACATCTTTGCCAGTACCTAGAGAACAACATTATAAGACATGTTCTAGATCTGCAAGATCTTAAATAGTACATCAAAGGACTACAAAGCAGAAACATTTCTCCTAGTCCACAAAATAATAACTTTGCCACAATAGTTCACACACCAATGAACGTAACTTTAACATCCCATCAAACCAGAAGCTACAACTTAGTAGATATCACCATTAGATCACCATTAGAAAACCTTCATATCTGCACAAGCATAGGATCAACATAGGAGAAACACAGAGAACATTTTGAACATATTCATAACTCTAACTTCTCTATTTTTTAATTTTCTCCAAATCACTTGGGAACTCATCAATTTAGCACATCTTCAACATAATAAAGATAGCTCCATGTACTCACAAAATATCAACAACATCTCAACTATACATGTACAATTTGAAACATATTGAACTATGTTGACATCAATGAGAACATTAATGACAACACCACCAAACTTTCTCATACTTGCAACATTAAAATTTATTGAATTCATAAGTTGATAACTGTTGACTTTCCAATCTATTGATAACTACAAATGGAAACTTAAAATAGAATTTAGTTTACATATTAAAAAGAATTTGTAGTCAAAAACCAAGAAGATGTTTACAATTACAAGTATTAGAAAAAATTTCCTTACGGATAATTCACAAGAGAAGAACTCATAAGAACATAACAGAATCAAGATGAAGGTAAAACATAGTCTAGCTCACCATGAGGTGTGTTAGAACCTTAAAAAATTTCCTAGCTCCATCATCACAATTAACCTTGAGCTCCATGACTTGAGCCTTGACCCTTATATTCCTTTTTATTTTTTACTAAACATATAATTTTTTTAGGTCTGATTGACACTAAAAGACCTATACAAACCCAAAATTCATCATATATATACTTAAGGAAAAACATGTCTAGCTAAAAACATTCCATATCCCTTAACAATCTCTTACCATGATCCCACAGCAGTAATTTGAACCCTTGGCAAGTTGGCGGTGTGTAATAGACAATATGAAGATGCTTACTACCATACTGTAGAAGTATTATGATGAGGATGCAATTGTGAGGTATGATAGAATTTAAATACATCATAAACCACCATACTGCAAGAAGGGAAAATGAAGGGCATGGTATAGCGAGCAATACCCGCAGTCCTACAAGGAAGATCATAAAGGCATGCGGTAGAGTAGTATGAATCACTATACCACGGAAAGATGTGACAAAGCATGTGGTATGGTGGTAACTATTAATGTAAACCACTGTACCATGAGTTAATCAAGTCAAGCTTGTGGTATAGAGGTAAGGATCCCACTACCCCATAGTGAAATGTAAAGAAGCATGTAGTATAGTGATTTATAACCCTCTATCACATGTTATAGAAAGTGGTGGTGATAAAGTGGTATTAAATGCATGAATCACATCAACCATCTGATCTTGTAAAATCAATGGTGCATGTTCAAAATCAAATTATGAGAAAAATATTTGGCATAAGGTTGTATTAATGATAACATGACTACACTCAGAAGCCATTAAACCAAGAATTTCACATTCTCTTTGTAGTCATTTGCAAAAAATTATCATGTGGGAGCTGGGAGTTTGAGGAGGTTAATCTCTACAACCATTGTAAGTTGAGTAAGTGCACAAAAATCTTGTGAATTATGTTTTATGAGTATAAGATTGTTTGGAATTCTAAATTTCAAATACACTAGGAGAAATAAGATAGTTAAACATCATGCTGCCCAAGAAGAAAAAACTTGAAACTAAAAAGGACATCATGCCACCCAAGAAGAAAGAATCTCAAACTAAAAAAAAAGAGGGTGCTGGAAAGAAGTTGAGTCCATTTCTTGGCCAAAAAGTGGAAGTGTTTTCCCTGATTTTTAGAATTTAACACATTTTACCTTAAAATTTGAAGCACTTTGACATGGAATATTCAAAAAAGTCACTGATCAAAAAATGTAGTACTCAGAGTCTATTTTCCAAATATGTAATTTATTTCAATACACAGATGGTACAAATTGAGTTTCAATAAGAATTTCTAAAAACCATTGTATAAAATTCTTTTTTTACCATACCATGCATGTGTATGACATCCATATTTTGACCTAAATTATTGTATTTTTCTAAATCCTTTTGGGAAAATATTTGTGACTCACTAAAGCATGTTTTCAATATTTTTTGTAATTTTTTATTGAATTTTTTTTGTTAAGGTTTTATTAGCCATATTTGTCATTTTAAAGAATTGTCATGTACAACACACATAAGATGACCTAAAGTTATCATTTTTTGATTTTTTTTGAAATTGCAAAGAATTTTCTGAGGTACATTCTCATGCAATCCATTCGTATAAATGTTATGTTGATCAAAATTTATTAAAATAGTAAAAAATTCTGATATTTAAAGTTTATGGACTAGTTTCATAAAAAATTAATTGAAAATTTGAAAAATTAATCCAATTGTAAAAAAAATTATATATTTGGAACCTGCATTGTCTCATCTAAAATGGGCTTTAATTTCGTCAAAAGATTCTACAAAAAAAGTTGTCAGTCATATTTCCAAACTTGATATTTTTCTCACATTGTTAGGACCTTCAACTTGTAGGTCAAACCAGGTTGAAGGCTTAGGTTTGGATTCCAAATGCTTTTCTCTAACCAAAATACAAGCCAAAACCTAACCACAAATCAAATCCAATTTCATTTTTTTAGAAACAGGATCTCGTTTATGGGATTCCATTCCTTTGTCAACTGTCCCCACATTTAATATTGGGGAATGGGATCCCGATTATAAAACAAGATCATGTTCTATAAATAGGATCCCATTTGTTTTTAACCATTTTATTTAAATTTACTGTCAAAATTTACTGTGAAGTCTACAACTTCACATGTACGGCCGAGAGTAGTAAAATTGGGCTATTTTTCATCAACTATTGTCTTTATAGGTGGTGAACTTGCATTTTTGATTGATTTTTTCAAAGGAGGCATCATGTAAAACCATTTTAGAAGTGGAATTGTGTTAGTTTTGTACTTGTTTGGAGGAATAAAAGGTCTTCAAATTGTGTAATATGGATTGATTTTTTCAAAGGAGGCATGAAGAAAATAGTTTTCAAAGTGGAAATATGCTAATTTGCTACTTGTTTTGAGGAACACAAGAGGAATAATTTTATCCTTATGGGTCTTCAACTTCCAATTTGGATTGAATTTTTTGAAGAATTTCACTATTGAAATTCATTTGTGCTTTAGAATTTTATAATCATGGGTTCAAAAGGTCATAATAAGAGGAGGAAGACATTGACTCCTCAAGAAGTTGAAGCAAATAGAGAGAAGGAGAAACAAAGAAAAAGAGAAAGAAGAATGAGAATGAAATCAATGAATGATGGTGGAGCATCCAATTCCACAACTATTGAAGATGAAAACAATAAGGAGACCATGGCTGTAGATGAAGCTAATTTGCAAGAAGTCAATTTGGAGAAGAATATGATTATACAAGCAATTCCTACTATGTCTTCAAATCCCTCTTTCAATGGTATGGATAATGTTTCAATATGCATAAATCTAGTTATTTCTTCAAATCTACATGTTAGTGAAAGGGTAAATTCATATGTAAAAGTTTTACAAGATGTTGGACTTAACAATGTTGAAATTGATAATATCTAGAGAGATGAAATTTTTATATAATTTGCTGAAAATGAAAATGACAATGATCCTTTTGTTGAAAATGAAAAAAAAAACCATTTTGTTGATGAAAATGAAAATGAAAACTATTTTGTTGATGAAAATGAAGATGAAAATGTAAATAATTTTGGAGTTGAAAATGAAAATAAAAATGAAGATGAAGATGAAAAACTAGAATGTGATGTTGAATTTAATGAAAATGCTTTTTTTTTTTAAATTGAAAGTGGTGTTTTTGATAATATTCCATGTCAAATTTCTTGGAGGAAAATAAGAACACATGCGAATAGAATAACAACAAATTCTTTTATCATAAAAAAATTGCATTTCAATGTCAACTAATGGTGCAATTGATGAGAATGCAAAAAATGAGGAAAATAATGAATAGGTTAGGCTTTTTTGTTAAACCAAAAAGAAAAGATCAATCATTAAAACATGTTATGTCTACTATTGATAATTCCATTCAATCTATTGGGAAAAATAGTTGATCTAAAGATAAAAATGTAGCAAGAATAGCTATAACAACTGCTATAGTTAATAAAGAAACTTTGAAGAAAATAATGGTAAGCAATATTAGTGAAGTTTTAAAAATACATCCTAAAAAATTGCTAAGAGCGGAAAAAAGAAGAGAACGTATAGAAGATGATCCTATCAACCAATGTTGAAGTTTCAGTGGTCGACTCTCGAGGTTTAATATAAAATTGAATGTTGAAATTATATCTTTGATTGAAAAATATTGGCATGATAATTCTAGGGTTTCATCTAATGCTAGAGATATTTTAATATTAAGGGTGGGGTCCAAAGTTCACGATCCTCACCCAAAAAACCTATTAGATGCAACACATACTAAATTTTATAGAAAATTTTGTGGTGATTAAGTGTTACTTGGTAATATTAAAATAAGTAAAAGGTCTTTTGAAAAATTTAAACCATGGTATGTAAAAATTAAAAAGAAACAAATATCTTGTTGTTGTAAAATGCGTGTTCAATTTCATTATTTTTATGATGTTTTTCGATATATACATTGTACCTTGGATACTAACATGATTATACAGGAATGTCGTATTAATATGCCACCTGAAGCAATAAGGCAGTTTATTTCGGGTTTGTTTTGTGAAAGATCTAATGGTAAATTATTTTATTTAAGTTCTTATATTTTTGGACAATGCATTGACTATGGAAATCTTTCATTCTTAAGAATTTGTATGCATGAAAGTGTTGATAATGATTTTGGACAACAATTAGTAGATGTTAAAAGATTTAAGAATGTTCACTATTCTTTAAAACATGGAAAAATAGGAAAGCATTGTGATTTAGTTATAGAAAAAGTTAGTGTGCATGCATTCATGAGTGAATTTAAGAACAAGATTATACCAAAATATGCCATGCACTCTCAACATGCTCGATGGATTGATGGAAAATTTCACACATGTAGAAACACATTTCCAATTGGTACTATACTTTCAGTGGTTGATTTTGCAGAAAATTATACTCTAGCTCCACAAGAGGAAATTCAATCACAGTATTATAATTCAGTGCAAGTAGCTATGTTTGTCCATATTGTTTATAGACATGCATATAATAGCATTGAGGATGATAGAAATTTTTTGAGGGAGTATCATTTTTATTTGAGTGACAACTGATTACACTCGTTGGAGTTTGTTCAATACTATTTTAGTATATTTTATAGAAATTTAAGAGAAAGAGGAATCCAAATGAAAGAACACCTCATATTATTAGATAATTGTATGGGGTAGTTCAAGAATGCTTGAATGTTCTATTGGTTAAGTAGGATTCACAAGGAACTTAATGTCTAGCATATATGGAGTTTTCTTGAAGCTAGGCATGGTAAAGGAGAACATGATGGAACTGGTGTGTGTGTCAAAAGAATTCTTTCTAGAGAACAATTAAAATTTGAGGATGCATTAAAATTTAAAGATGCACATGGGATTATGGGTTGGTGTAATACAAGATTATCTGCACCTGGTTTGATTGAGTACTATACAATTCATCAATTATTTTGGTTAGTTGAAGATGAGAACATTGTACCTAGAGTTGACTATGATACAATCATTGGATCTACTAAATGGAATTCATTTAGGAGTTTGACAAAAAGCATATGGACTATTTGGACAAGGGATCTTGCACATTTTTTCTAGTTTTGTATCTCAGGAAATTAGGAAGCATGTGAAAATATAGAATGGGTTGAACAGTGGAGCAAAAATCTTTGACACCTACACAAGAACATGATCAATATGAAAGAACTATTGAAGAAAATGATCAAGTGTTTGCATTTGAATACTATGACCGTGTTTTAGACCTTGTACAAGAAGGTAATTTAATTCAATTTATTTCATTTTATTTCACATTATTAAGTTATTTTGTAATACTAAATTATTTATATGGATATGCGCAAGTTATAAAATCAAATTTTGTTTGTAGGACATGTATATGTTGTTGTTGCACCTGAGGGGAATGAAGGGAAAACATAATATCGGTTGGATCATTGTGTGGAGACTAAACATAAGTTAATAGCACCTCAAGAAGATGATGATGGCTATCATTATCCAACAGGTATGGTGATCCGCTTAAGACATCCCCTTAAGAAAATTTTGATAACAATTTTTTTATCCCCTTAAGAAATTGTTTAGAACAAGTCTTTGATCCCATTAAGAAAATTTTGAAACATTATTTGATGATGGTTTTCATGTTTTCCAATAGGATTGGTGGTGGTTGTTGGCACTTGGCTATGAAAATACCTGGCAAGGAAGAATGGTCTACCTACATTTGAATATTATGAAACACATAAAAAAATATTATACATTATTCACATTCGGTGGTGGAAACAAATATAAAACTAGATCGGTATTGTGGAAGACCTGCAAACAAAGTACTATGGACAATTTCTATGGAAGACCATGAGACAATCATAGATGCATTGCAAAAGAGAGAGGATGTCGATGGTACAATGTGGTGCAGGAGCACCCATGGGTCTAAGGGACCTAGAATCATTTGTTATGTTTTGTTTTGTTTTTCTAATGTTGGAATAAGGTCTCATGGACCGTTTAATTTCTTTGTAATAGGTATTCTAGGGATTTGGTGGAGTTTTGGTCTTGATGACCAACTTTTTGTACAAACAAGGTCTCCATCCTCCTTTGTAAGTCTAGTGCATTTTGGCGAATTAATGAAATAAGGATGCCTTGATGTAACAAGAAACTTTAGGGGAGTCACCTTGATCATTTGACTTTGATTATATGCCTTTCACATATTTGGGAAGCATCTTTATAGGCAAGTTGGTGAAAATTGTCTAAATTGCCTTAATTAGGCATTAAAGAGTAAAAATGAAGTCTAATTATGTTTCCAACAGCCAGCTGATTAAAATGGAAGTTGGAGGACATTGGAGGGAGTTAGGAGTCTTCAAATATGCCTCTCTTGGTTAAGGCAAGGCTGTTGAACAAGTTTGGAAGGAGTTTCTAAGAAGAAGTTGTTTTTCTATGTTTTGCACAAAGAAATTGTTGATCCTGTACATTGTACAGCCTATATGTGTTGTTCCATGCTCTAATCCTATAATGGTTGGATAGATAATTGAATAAAAAAAATGTTGGCATTGGAATAGTGTGATTTCATGGAGAATTGAGTGAGTTATCCCCACTTTACTATCGAGTGGTCTCAAACCCCATGTTTTTCCTGTAGAATTTGCTGATCACGTGCTTGGTACAATCTGTACGTTTTGTTTTATGCTGAAATCCTATAATTGTTGGAAAGAGGATTGAATAATATTTCTTTTTGTGCTAGAGTGGTGAGTTTTTATTTATTATTAAGGGAGATATCTTAATTTTACTCTCGAGTGGTCTGAAAAGCCTTAAAATCAGGGTTTTGGGTGAAAAATGCATATTTCTTCCATTCCATGTTGTAAAATTGCTAAATCTCAATGGGATGGAAGATATAAGGGTGTAACATCATGTTCTCATGGTCTTGGAGAATGGAAGGCTCATTGGAGGAAGTGGTGTAAGATTTGTGGCTTGACATCTCTATGTGGCAAGCCTAATTGATAAGCAAAAAAGTGAGTTTTTGCTTGATTTTGGAGAATATGCTTAAGAGGAACTTAGGGATGATGTTGGAAGGTGTAAATAACCTATAGGAGTCTAAATTATGTCTTTTGGGTGCAGGGGTGAGCCTAGGTAGTCAAGACCCAAGTGTAGGTCTTTGGATTAGGCCTCTTGGAGCAGCAATAGAATAGGCCATTGTGGATTATGCTTTAACAGTCAAGAAGAGTGGGTTTAAGGCTTTGTAGGAGTCTATGTTGGGAGCTTAATCTCAATGGTTTGGTTTCATAATAATCCTCCATGTGGAATTAAAAGTGACTGTCCTACCGAGTGAAGTTAAAAGCCTTCAAGGTGAAAGAGGCCTAAGTCATTGGAATGAAGAATAATTGTTGTTCCCTAGGTGCAAGGTGGGTTGTTGAACCTTGATTTGGTCTATGTAAACATGTTCAAGTGTTTCTAAATCCCTTGGGTGGTCTGAGTTTATAACCTTAGGGTGAGAGGTTTATTCCTTGAAGGAATAGTGGAGTTTAGGACTCCTCATAAGAGTATTTGAAAGAAGCATTGTGTAGAGTGTCTTTTCCATTTGTGGTTGTGTTTTTTCCTTCCCTACCACTCTACATCATAGTGGTATCAAATCCTGATTGTAGGTATTTGTTGAAATGAATTCATCATGCCTCCAAAAGTTGGATCGGTGGTTGCAAAGGAGTTGAAGGCCTTGAGAGAAGAGAAAGAGGCCTTAAAAGAAATGAACAAAAGGAGAGGAGTGACCATTGAGGAAGAGAGTACCTCTGAAGAAGAGCTAGAGGATGAAGAAGGTGAAGAGAACCTTCAAGGGGAAGAGATACCCCCTCATGAGAGAAGAATCCTTAAAGCACTACAAGCATCAAGAGGAGAGTCCTCTTAAGTGAAGATGGATCTACCAGTGTATAGTGGCAAGATGGATGTGGATGAAGTGTTAGAGTGGGTGGAGGCTCTAAATAACTATTTTGAATACAAAGACATGGTAGAGAATAAGAAGGTAAAGTTTTCCAAAACAAAGTTGAATGGATTTGCCTTGACATGGTGGAATTTCACCCAAGGAGAAAGGGTCAAGATGGGTAAATCCATGATCAACTCATGGGATAGGATGGTGCATAGGTTGAAGTAACAATTCCTTCCTACTGATTATGAGGTGCGGGAGTTCAAAAATAGGTAGAATCTGAAACAAAAAGACATGGATGTTTCATCCTACACTGAGCAATTCTACAAGTTGAGCATGAGATGTGAACATGTAGAGAGTGAGAAGGAAAAAGTGGCCAGGTATATAAATGGCCTAAGGCTAAACATACAAGATGAGATAATTTTGGTTACTCCTAAGACCATGGAGGATTGCATACAAGTTGCACATAAGGTTGAAGAGAAGATAAAAAGGAAACAAGAGCAGCAAAGTAGAGGAAGAGGCAAGAATTTCAGAGGTAGAGGCAGTTTTGGGGGAAAAAATCAGTCCCAAAAACATCAAGAGGAGTCTAATCCTAATGAATCAAGTGGAGACTCAAGCAATAGAGGGGGATTCAGGGGTAGTTGACCCAATGGTAGAGGCAGATTTAATGGAGGGAGAGGTTCTAATCAGTTTTCAGGGAGGTGCTACACTTGCAACCAGCCTGGGCATCCATCCTTCAAATGCCCTGGAAAGCAAGGATCAAGCTCTCATGGTGGAGAGAGGAGGAATCAATTGGTACATGAAGATGAAGAAAGTGTGATCTCACCTACAGTAAACCTCACATCAGAAGTTGGAGAGAACTTGATGATTAGGAGAGCATTGCTCAAGGAACCAATCCCTGAAGAACCCCCACAAAGGAAGGAACTCTTCAGAATCAATTGCAAGGTACAAGGTAAGGTGTGTAAGATAGTAGTGGACTTAGGATCAACTGATAATCTTGATTCAATTGAGATGGTAGAAAAATTGAATTTGAAAATGATTTCTCACCCTAACCCATACAAAGTTTCATGGCTTAGTAAAGGACAACAGGTCTTGGTGAAAGAGCAAGTATGGGTAGAATTAAACATTGGGCCATACAAGGACAAGATCCTATGTGACATCATCCCTATGGATGTGTGTCACTTGCTGCTTGGGAGGCCTTGGCATTTTGATAGGAAGGCCAAGCATGATGAGGAGAAGAATACATACTCCATTGTGAAGGATGGGGTGACTTACAACCTCACACCTCTCATAGAAGAAGACAAGGAAAAGCATGAAGGGCCTAGTGTTTTTATGGTGGGTGAGAAGGAGTTCATGAATACCTTGAAGGAAGGTGGAGGAAGAGGATTCTTCCTGATTATGAAACCAAAGAGTGAAGAAAATCTGCCCACAATGAAGGAGAAAGATGCACCTAGAGAAGTCCAAGAGTTGTTGGAAAGCTACAAGGACATAATGGTAAATGAACTACCTATTTCCCTACCTCCCATTAGGGATATAAGCCACCATATTGATCTGATTCCAGGGGCTACATTTCCCAATAAGGTTGCATACAAAATGACACCTACTCAAAATGAGGAGATTGCAAGACAAGTGCAAGAATTGTTGGATAAGGAGCTAGTGAGAAAGAGTTTGAGCTCATGTGTTGTTCCTACTATCCTAGCACCAAGGAAGGATGGGAATTGGAGGATTTCCACTGATTCAAGAGCCATTAATAGGGTCACAATCAGATATAGGTTCCCAATGCCAAGGATGGAGGACCTTATGGATTGCCTAGCAAGGGGATCCTACTTTTCCAAGATTGATTTGAAAAGCGGTTATCATCAGATAAGGATTAGAGAGGGGGATGAATGGAAGACATATTTTAAGACTAATGAGGGCCTCTATGAATTGTTGGTGATTCCCTTTGGGTCAAATTCCCCTAGCACCTTTATGCGCCTTATGAATGAGGTATTGAGACCTTTCATTAGAAATTTTTTTGTGGTTTATTTAGATGACATTCTTGTGTTTAGAAGGTCTAAAGAAGAACATTTGAAGCACCTTAACATGGTATTGAAGAGGTTACAAGAGGAGAAGCTGCTGATCAACATGGAAAAGTGTGAATTTATGAAAGGAGAACTAGTGTACCTTGGATTTGTCATCTCCAAGGGATGTTTGAAGATGGATCCTTCAAAGTTGGATGCTATTCTTACTTGGCCAACACCAAAATCCATGGGAGATGTGAGAAGCTTCCATGGACTTGCAAGCTTTTATAGAAATTTCATCAAGAACTTCAGTTAAATTTGTGCACCCATCTTGGACACCATCAAAGGAGGTAATAAGGGTAAGTTTTCTTGGACCAATGAGGCTAATAAAGGGTTTGATTATCTGAAAAAGAGAGTAGCACAACAACCTATACTTGTAATCCCTGATTTTGATAAGTTTTTTACCATTGAGTGTGATGCTAGTAACCAAGCAATAGGGTTGTCTTGAGCCAAGAAGGTAGACCGGTTGCATTTTTTAGTGAGAGGTTGAATGAAGCAAAGAGGAAGTATTCTTCCTACGATTTGGAATTATATGCTATGGTCCAAGCCCTCAAAAAGTGGAGGCACTACTTGTTACCTAAAGAATTTGTTGTTTCTACTAATAATCATGCTTTGAGTTTCTTGAATGCACATGATAAACTCAATCATAGGCACATGAAGTAGGTGGAGTCTTTACAAGCCTACACATTCACAATAAAGCATAAGAAGGGCCAAGAAAATAAGGTGGAAGATGCTCTCAATAAAAGGGCACTTTTAGTGCAAGAGATCCAACTCCAAAGCATGGGGGTTAATGCATTGAAAGACATGTATCATGAAGATGCAGATTTTAAGGAGGTATACAATGTTTGTGATCAGCATTTGAATACTTTTCATGGTGAATACTTTAATTTTTTGTTGTAGAATGGTTTTCTCTTTAAAGGAAGTCAATTGTGTGTGCCTAAATGCTCAATGAGGGAGAATATTATAAAGGAGAAGCACAATGGGAGTCTTGGAGGCCATTTTGGTCTTGATAAGAACATAGAAGAAGTGAGGAGGTTCTATTATTGGCCAAGGCTGCAAGTGGATGTGAGAAAGTATGTAGAAAGATGTACAATCTATCAAAGAGAAAAGGGAAATTCATCAAATGTAGGGCTCTATCAGCCACTCCCCATTCCTAATAGGCCTTGGGAGAGTGTAAGTATGTATTTTGTATTGGGGCTTCCTAGAACCCAAAGAGGTTTTGATAGTGTTTTTGTGGTGGTTGATAGGTTTAGTAAGATGGCTCATTTTCTTCCTTGTAAATGCACCAATGATGCATCTAGTATAGCAAGTATCTTCTTTAAGGAGGTTTTTAGAATACATGGATTGCCCTTAAGTATTGTTTCTGATAGGGATTCTAAGTTCATAGGTCACTTTTGGAGGACCTTGTCAAAGAAACTTGGCAAAAATCTATCATTTAGCTCTGCATACCATCCCCAAACAGATGAACAAACTGAAGTGGTGAATAGATCATTGGGAAATATCTTAAGATGCCTTACCAAGGAGCATGGAAAAGCTTGGGATCTGATTTTACCTCAGGCTGAATTTGCATACAATGACTCCATGAATAGGAGCATTGGTAGGATCCCTTTTGAAGTATTTTATGGCATGCACCCTAGAGGGGTCTATGAATTGAGATATCTACAAGGATTTGATAGGAGAAGTGCTCAAGGAGAGCACTTTGTTGTTACAATCAGGGATATCCATCAAAAAGTGAAGGAAACTCTACAAAATAATGTTGAGAAGTATAAAGAAAGAGTAGATTTGAAGTAGAGGGATGTTCAGTTCAAGGTTGAAGATTTGATGATGGCTCACCTAAAGAAGGAGAGACTTCCAAAGGGAAAGTATACTAAACTCATGATGAAGAAGATAGGACCTTGCAAGGTGGTCCACAAGTTTGGCCAAAATGCTTATGAAATAGAGCTACCTCCTGGGGTGGCAATCTATCCTATCTTTAATGTTTCTAATTTATATCCTTTCAAAGCTCATGTGAATGTAGGTGATGAAGTAGGTACAGTAGCAATGGAGGATGAAGATTGGGTAAAGGACCTACCCCCAGCCAACCTTTGAATCTTGAATGCATCCTAGACACCAAGGAGACAAAGAGGACTAGAAGGAAGGTCTAAAAGGAGTACTTGGTTAAGTGGAAAGGTCTACCTAAAGAGGATTCCCCTTGGATATCTAAAACTGACATTACTGAGCATGGAACTACTGTAGAAGACCTGATCTCAAAGAGGACTTGAGATCTTTTTCTTGCTTGGGAGTATGGTGCAGGAGCACCCATGGGTCTAAGGGACCTAGAATCTTTTGTTATATTTTTATTTTCTTTTTATAATGTTGGAATAAGGTCTCATGGACCATTTCATTGCTTTTTAATAGGTATTCTATGGATTTGGTGGAGTTTTGGTCTTGATGACCAACTTTTTGTACAAGCAAGGTCTCCATCCTCCTTTGTAAGTCTAGTGCATTTTGGTGAATTAATGAAATAAGGATGCCTTAATGTAACTAGACACTTTAGGGGAGTCACCTTGATCATTTTACTTTTATTGGATGCCTTTCACATATTTGGAAAGCATCTTTGTAGGCAAGTTGGTGAAAATTGTCTAAATTGCCTTAATTAGGCATTAAAGAGTAAAAATGAAGTCTAATTATGTTTCCAACAGTCAAATGATTCAAATGGTAGTTGGAGGAAATTGGAGGGAGTTAGGAGGCTTCAAATATTCCTCTCTTGGTCGATTCAAGGCTGTTGAACAAGTTTGGAAGGAGTTTCTAAGATGAAGTTGTTTTTTCTGTGTTTTGCATAAAGAAATTGCTTATCCCATACATTCTATGGCCTATATGTGTTGTTCCATGCTCTAAGCCTATAATGGTTGGATAGATAATTGAATAACCTTTCTTTTGGCATTCTAATGGTGTGACTTCATGGAGAATTGAGTGACTTATCCCCATTTTACTACTGGGTGGTCTCAACCCCCATGTTTTTCCTATAGAATTTGTTGTTCATGTGCTTGGTATGATCTGAACGTTTTGTTTTATACTGAAATCCTATAATTATTGGAAAGAGGATTGAATAAGCTTTCTTTTTGTTCTGGAGTGGTGATTTTTTATTAGTATTAAGGGAGATATCTTAATTTTACTCTCGGGTGGTCTGAAAACCCTTAAAATCAAGGTTTTGGGTGAAAATTTCATATTTCTTCCATTCCCACATTGTAAAATTGCTAAATCTCAGTGAGATGGAAGATATAAGGGTGTACCATAATTTTCTCATGGTCTTGGAGAATGAAATTCTCATTGGAGGAAGTGGTGTAAGATTTGTGGCTTGACATCTCTATGTGGCAATCCTAATTGATAAGCAAAAAAGTGAGTTTTGCTTGATTTTGGAGAATCTACTTAAGAGGAACATAGGGATGATGTTGGAAGGTGTAAATAACCTTTAGGAGTCTAAATTATGGATTTGGGGTGTAGGGGTGGGACTAGGTAGTCAAGACCCAGGTGTATGTATTTGGATTAGGCCTCTTCGAGCAACAATAGAATAGGCCATTGTGGATTATGCTTTAACAGTCAAGAAGAGTGAGTTTAAGGATTTGTAGGAGTCCATGTTGGGAGCCCAATCTTAGTGGTTTGGTGTCATAACAGTCCTCCATGTGGATTTCAAAGTGACTTTCCTATCGAGTGAAGTTAAAAACCTTCAAGGTGAAAGAGGCCTAAGTCATTGGAATGAAGAATAATTGTTGTTCCCTAGGTGCAAGGTGGGTTTTTGAACCTTGATTTGGTCTATGTAAACATGTTCAATTTTTTCTAAATCCCTTGGGTGGTCTGAGTTTATAACCTTAGGGTGAGAGGTTTATTCCTTGAAGGAATAGTGGAGTTTAGGACTCCTCGTAAGAGTATTTGAAAGAAGCATTGTGTAGAGTGTCTTTTCCATTTGTGGTTGTGTGTTTTCCTTCCCTACCACTCTGCATCACAATGGAATAAGTAAATGTAGGAAAATATAGTTTTAGTTTTATATTGTCCTTTTAAATAGATTAAATACATGTTTTGGTATTGTTCAAGTGTGTTATTAGTTGAAATTGATTTAAATTGTCCTTTTATAGATCCTTAAGCCTTAATCACAAAAAGGATCTAGTCCATGCAAATTCAACCTAGACAACATGGAATACTTGGTAAAAATAGGTAATTATTAGTTAAATTATATTTAAATATATGTTTCGATTACATATTGATATTTCTTGTACATTAATAGTTAAAATTGATTTTATTATCCTTTTGTATATCCTTAAGCCATCATTGCATTGATCTCATACTTTGAAACAAAAAGAAGAGGATGCCTAGATTCAACCTACACACATGTGTGGAATAATTTTAAATGCAGCTACTTGAGTTGTGTACATATAGATAGTTTTATATGAATTAAAATATGTATGTTTTGATGATTTCATTGATATTGCTTGTACCTTTTTTATATTAGGTGGTGTGAAGCTACTACATTTTGGGCATAAGTTTGAGATGTTCTTGAGATGGCATATCCAAATTTTGTAAAAAAAAAATTGAGATGACATATATGTACATACATACTTACAAAATTAAACATTTTGTACAAATTATAATTACATGTACATACAAAGTTATGTAATCTATGTACATCTATGTATCAAAATTGATATTCTATATATTTTGTTTGTTACATGTGTCTAGTTTCCTACTTTTAAACTTTATATTTGATTGTATAATCACTAAATATCATGCATAAATTATTGTTAAATCAATTATATTAAGACATTGTATTATGACCCCTTAAGAAATTGTATTATGACACTTTAATACATCCCCTTAAGACGTTTCGTATTAGCACATATCCTAAATATTATACTTAATTGTATCATTTGTTATGATGACTCACCCTAAAAATTATAATACTTGTTTATATCACTTAATATTTATACTCAATTATACTCTTCTTTGATCCCCTTAAGATGTGTTGTGTTAGCACATATCTTAAATATTATACTTAATTATATCATTTGTTATGATGACTCGCCCTAAAACTTATAATACTTGTTAATATCAATTAATATTTATACTCAATTATACTCTTCTTTGATCCCCTTAAGACATTGTATTAGGACCCCTTAAGACATCCCCTAAGATAACCTATAATTAGTGTTGGATGCTATTATTTATAGAATTTATTAATGCTTTTATTCTCTAATCTTGTATGGTATTGTTTATTTCTTAAAATTTTATCCTTTCTAGTATATAAATGGATTTCTTTTGTTTTATAAATTATGATTTATTGACTAATTATTGATTGGCGTGAATCGAATAAGCTTATTGACTAATTATCGCTAATTATTGTATGTACATATCATGTATATCATATATGAGATCACTAAATTTGTAAAGTATAAATATTAAAATGTCCTATTAATTTCAACTTTAATTTCACATTAATGTCCTATATTAATGTCTTGACTATGAACATAAAATGCATAAATGTACATGTGTAAATTAAAATTTAATAACGTCCATAATTTACAACATATTAAGTGCATGAAACCAATATATTAAGCACATGAAATAAATTCCATCAAAGTACAACCCATGAACTAAAGTCCAACTAAGTACTTGAGCCATGAAATATAAAGTCCAATAGAGTACATGAGAAACCAAAAATGTAGTCCATGAAATTAGATGTAAGTCTACAATTAAAAATGAATTAATTCAATTTAATTTATAATTTATCATATTTAATTTTTACCGTATTCTGAGGTTGTGTACCCTCTTCTCTAGGAAATATTTGTACATGCTCAACTACAAGATGTGTCTAATGCTATAAAAGAAAAATAATTTAAAACATGTATTAGCCCATATTATATATATATACATTCAATATGAAATTTAAAATTAAAGTTATATTTAGAATATATAATTTATAATTAACTTTAAATATAGTAAAAAATTTAAATTACCATGATATCTGGAGCTTGCTCTGCATGTCCTCTTGGAGGTGTAACTATATCTAGGTTAGGGCTGAAAGTCACGCTAACAAAGTCCAACAAGATCAAATTTAAAGCATGTATACTTGAATAATGTTAAAATATATATATTCAAGTTTGCACATTTTGTGTAGAATTCTTTTTAAACAACCTAAAAATCAGAGGCCTCATGAGTAGCCACAACATCTAAAGTTTTCTTGATGCCCATTCTCATTGTGGTATCAACCGAGACATACATGTAGACATTTAACACTTATAATATTTACAAGTGTACATGCACATTTCATATATAGTGAATTCAAAATTCATAATTGTAACTATATTAATGTAACTTAAACAATTTACAATATAAATGTACCTACCCCTAATCTATAATGCCTAATAGTGGAGGAGTGCTCGGCAACCCCTTGGGTGGAATAGACGTGGAAGCCGATTGACTCACCTAAACCAACATAAATATTTCAAACATATATATGATTCAATTGTAAATTTAAAACTCAAGTTAAAAATCATTTCAAATATAATTTAAAAAATTAAAATCAAAATACCTCATAAGGGTTGCTGAGTAGGACTAGTGTTGATGTATGTACTCATGGAGTGGATGATTGCCCCATCATTAGTGTCATCTATACACCAAAAATTTTGATTGTTAAAATGTATTACAAGTTTTTTATTTTATATATAAATTCATCAAAATTATTATAAAATGAACATGTAGATGCATATTTATACCTGTCATAGTGTCCTCAAGGTGATGGTCTATCGTAAGAAATTCTATAAATGAACTGATGTGACCAAATGAACCACTAGAATGTCTTGATGACAACTAGTACATACATGCGGGACAGGCCTCGACACTCCTAGAGTGGTACTCGGACCATATCCATAAAAAAATACTCCATCATCATCATCCTATGCTCCCTACCTACTATCACAGAAGCATGCTAATCAAGGTCTCCTGCGAGTGTACTAAGGGATCCTATTGTCAATACCACAACTTGATGATGCATAGGTGTAGGAATGGGAGGAACAAGAGTAGAAACAAGGAGTTGTGCATGCATGGGGCATTGGGAATCAACCCTTTCCACTAATCTCTATTGTGGCATGCCACCACCAACACCTTGAAATGATTTAAAATCAAATAATTGGGTTTTTTCCCCATAACAAACTCTACATACAATTTGCTCAAAAAATACAATGGGCACTCCCAAATAGCATGTGGTGGACTATCAAAAACCATATACCATCAATCCCAAAAATGTGCACTCATTTGTGGATGTATGCACCACCTCATGGATGTTCTAGATTTATTTGGAGGAATGGGTTGTCGAGTAACAAGGTCGAGAAAGTAGGGGGCTAGGTGGGTTTTTTAATTTTTTGGTCTAAAATTTGTTTATAAGAGAGATTGCTAGCATAAAATTGTCTTACTTGTTCTTTGTCTCGTCAATACCTATATAGATTAGAATCAATGGTCCTAATAGCATCCACAATGTTTTGCATCATAGATGCAAAATGCCTAACATGTGGTGGAATCAATGCTTGACTCTGCATAACATTGATTTGATTTTGTATGGATGCAACCTGATCATTTATACGTGCTGACAAGTGAGCCTCATCAGATGCAACAGATGTTGGAGGTGGCATATTAGGTGGAGGTGGCTAAGGTGGCAGATTGATTATATCATCAATGTTAAAATCATCCATGATATGAGATATAAGTGTGCACTTGCATTAAATTATACAAAATTAACATATAAACTTTAAAAATTACAAGAAATAGTTAAATATGAAAAGCACATGCAAATTTGTTTAAATAGGATGTGCATACATATACATACACATACATTGATTGAACTTGAGCATGTACATAAAAAAATTGAAAATTTAACATGTACATACATTTAAAATAAAAAATACGATGCATAATTTGCATGCATACATCACTAAACTAAACTATGTACTTACATACAAATTTAAAAATTTAAGGACTATATATGCAATTTTAATACATGTGTACATACTAAAAAATAAACTTGAAACATTCACAAAAAGCTCATTTTATGTTATATATATATATGTATATATGTATGTATGAATGTATGTATGTATGTATGTATGTATGTATGTATGTATGTATGTATGTATGTATGTATATATTATACAATTTTCCAACAGGAGAAATCACAATTTAGTAGATAGTCATAAAATATATACTATTATAAATTCATCATGATAAGTTCATAGATATTCATAAATTCATGTCACTAAAAATATCCATCTAGAACCAAAATCATAAATTCACATCACAAAAAATATCCATCCAACCAAATTTATAAATTCATCACTAAAAATATCCATCTAGAACCAAAATCATAAATTCATGTCACTAAAAATATCCATCAAACCAAATTTATAAATTCATCACACAAAATATCAATCAAACCAAATTCATAAATTCATAACTATTTAAGATCATTGTCTTAATTTAGAAACTATTGTGGCTCTCTACTACATCTCTTCATTTCTTTGCATTTTCCTTTTCAGAATTTGAATTTCTCCTCTCCTCTAGCCATTGTCAATGCTCATCTAAGATCCCATCCATAGCACTGATAGCATCAACAATGGTTTGCATCCTACATTTAAACATCCTCATAGGTGGTATGACACATTCTTCATTTTGAATACTGTTGATTTGATCTTGGATGGTTCTAATGAGGGTGCTAACCCAAGACACACAATAGAGAATACTATTTATTCAACCTGATGAAATTGTTACATGTGGAGGGTCTCAAATCTTTGAGCTCTGCAATACATGCAAGCTACAAAAACTATAGAATTCCCCCTTTTTGCAATATGAGAACTTTTCCCCAAAATGATACAAAAATTAGAAAACCCTACCCATAAATATCCCCTTTTTCATTTTGGAGTCAAAAAAATATTCAAATTATGATCTTTTGTGGTTAGGAGCCAAAAATTACAAATTGAAATTCAATTTTAAAACATTATTAAAAAATTAGCACATTTTTGAAAGTGCACTAACTTTCGAGAGCCATAACTTTTCACCCAAAACTTCATTTTTTGAACCGTTTGAACTGTTAGAAGGGTCTCAAAGTCAAGAACGTGATTGAAATTTGCTACATTGATTTTAGCAAGTTTTGGGGCCATTTAATGCCTCAAATATGATCTAGAAGGTTTTTCAGGTACAATTCTAGGAGACTGAAACTACAATATCTTTCAAACCAAGAATGCTCTCGGCATGATTCTTTCGCCAATCTTCTTGTTTTTCGATTCTAAATCCTCCCATATAGTTTTTCTCCCCAAATACCTTCAAATTCCAATGCCTACTAAAAATAGCATTTGACCAGAAAAAGTAGAAAAGCAAAACTAAAAGTTGGGAATTACATTATGACAAAAAGGAAATCCAAAACTGTAAAAACATCTAGGAAACTACAAATAGGAAATGCAAATATTTTTAAGTGATGTAAGATTTCCCTTACACCATTGGATGCTCTTGAATCAGGTTCTAACATTGGTATTGATTCATGCTTGCAAACGGGCACCATTGATTTCAGGTGGTGGAGGTGGGGGGTTATGAGGTGGAGTGGGTGGAGGTGGAGATAAAGGTGGTAGAGATGGATGGTGTGTACATGGATTATGAATATTCTTGAATCGATCCATGTGATCTCTAAGATAGGAGTGAACTTGCATTAGATTTTTAATTTCAAAATTTAAGATACATGTTCAGGAAATGCCCTTAAACCATTCAATATAAATGGCCTAACTGAATACAAATGGTAAAATATGTAAGCCTCATTTATGCCTAAGGCATGTTACTTGAATGAAAATACAATTAACTATTAATATAGGACAATGTATGAATGCTATAGGGTTTACGGTTTAGATTTTAGGATTTATATTTTAGGGTAATAGGATGGCTTAAGGGGATCTATGTAGTAAGGTCCTAGTACAAAATGACATTACTTTTAAGTGAATGAAATTTGGTGAAGATGCTCAAGGAAACCAAATTTCATTAATGACCAAGGCAACTTCACCAAATTTTATTCACTTGAGCCATGTCATTTTGTCTTAGGAACTTACTAGACATAGATCCCCTTAATCCATCCTATCACCCTAAACCATAAATTGATCAGCCTAGATCATGAAATCTCATTCATATTATAATCTTGCATGATCTTATTATTGTTAAATTTGGTTGCCTTGGGAAACTTCACCAAATTTTGAGAACTTATTTGATCTCCTTGAGAAATTTCATATTAGTTCACCTTAAGATATCCTAAAGTATGGCTTAAGGGGATCTATGTAGTGAGGTCCTAGTACAAAATGAAATGGCTTAAGTGAATAAAATTTGGTGAAGATGACTAAGGCAACCAAATTTCATTAAGGTCCTAGGCAACTTCACCAATTTTTTTTTACTTGAGTCATGTCAGTTTTTCCTAGGACCTTACTAGACATAGATCCCATTAAGCCATCCTATCACCCTAAACCATAAATCGATCAACCTAGATCATGATTTATCTCATTCATATTATAATCTTGCATGATATTATTATTGTTAAATTTAGTTGCCTTGGGCAACTTCACCAAATTTTGAAAACTTCTTTGATCCCCTTAAGAAATGTCATATTAGGACCCCTTAATAAATTGATTTATGATTTAGGGTGATAGGATGGCTTAAGGGGATGTATATCTAGTGAGGTCCTAGAATGAAATTACATGGCTCAAGTGAATAAAATTTGGTGAAGTTTCCCAAGGCAACCAAATTTCATTAAGAGCCTAAGAAAAAATGATGGCTTTAGGGTTTAGGGTAATATGATGGCTTTAGGGTTGGCAACCAAATTTCATTTTAAGGTCCTAGGACAAAATGAATGCTTTAGTGTTTAGGGTTTAGGAAACTTAGGGTGAAGTTTTGTTGTCCCTTGGAATACAATGGACTTACAATTTAGTGAAGAATGTTTTCTTGTGGAACAATTGATTGAGATAGCTCTTGTTTCAACTGACCAACCTAGATCATGAAATCTCATTCATATTATAATCTTGCATGATCTTATTATTGTTAAGTTTGGTTACCTCAGGGAACTTCACCAAAATTTGAGAACTTCTTTGATCCCCTTAAGAAATTTCATATTAGGACCCCTTTATACATCTATTTATAGATTAGGTTGATAGGATGGCTTAAGGGGATGTATGTCTACTGAGGTCCTAGGACAAAATGACATGGCTCAAGTGAATAAAATTTTGTGACGTTTCCCAAGGAAACCAAATTTCATTAAGGGCCTAAGAAAAATTTATGGCTTCAGAGTTTAGAGTTTAGGGTTTAGGGTAATACGATGGCTTAAGGGGATCTATGTAGTAAGGTCCTATGAAAAAATTACATGGCTTAAGGGAATAAAATTTGGTGGAGTTGCCTAAGGCAACCAAATTTCGTTTTAAGGTCCTAGGACAAAATGAATGCTTTAATGTTAAGGGTCTAGATTTTAGACTTCAGGGTTTATGGTTTAGGGAACTTAGGGTGAAGTTTGGGTGGCCCTTGGAATAATGGACTTGCAATTTAGTGCCTAGTTTATGAATATTTTTTATTTTATGAATAGATTGACTATTTCCATAATAGAAACACATAATTATGTATTATTAAGATTGAGTTTGATGTATATTTTAACTGGATATCTTTTTAATTGAATATACGACTGTTTTATTTAACATTTTTTCATTAATATTTCCCACTTAAATGAATTTTATGATATTAAATGTATAATATAAAATTAGTTAATGTTTAATCAAGTATTTTATTTTCAATCGTTTGGAATTGAATGAACCTAAAAGAAAGAAAAGAAATATATTTAGATTATTTTAGTGTCTAGGTAACTAGTGAAAATTGAGATTTTAGACTAAACTAGAAGCCTAATTAACAAGTAATTGGCTAGAATGAGGGTTAAGATTGTCAAAAGACAACAAACAACACATTCAAACAAGAAATGGAAACAAGGCATTACTAAGAGAGATCAAAACATAAAATAGAAATGAATGTTGAATATTATCTAATTAAGTGACAATTTGAAATGGATTGTACACTTGGATTTATGAATTTGCTAACTAAATTTGCAAACAAACATTGATAAAATTTATGAATTGTAACTATTCTTTAACATATTATTTTCTAATCTAATTATAATTTAACATTGAAACTAAAGTTTAACATATTGTTTTCTCCATACAATGCAAATGAAATTTAAAACATTTAAGCAATGCAAATGAATTTTCTTGAGCTCAAAATTAGGGATTTCAAAATCAAAATGATTTTTTCGATTTCAATTTAGAGTTTCAATCTAAGTAACTAGGGTTTTAATGCAATTTTTTTGTTTCATTTCAAACTAGGGTTTTCAAATCCAAATTTTTTTGTTTGATTTGAATTTAGGGTTTCAAAAAGCTTGATTAGGGTTTCCAAATGCAATTTTTTATTTCATTTCAATTTCTAGGGTTTTGAAATGCATTTTTTTTTTTCATTTCAATTAGGGTTTTCAAATGCAATTTTTTTTGGTTTGATTGAAAAATTTAGGTTTCAAAAGCTAAAATTTGTTTCTAAAATACAATTCAAGGTTCATTTTTTCCTTTCTATTCAATATATTCAAGTTTCATTGCATTTTTCATCTATTTCAACAATTCCTCATTTCTATTGTTACAAGAAATAAAATGCTTAAAACATCAACTAAATTTTAAAAAATGCTAAAATCAATTCTTTTATTGACAATTTCAATAAAAAATGAAAAAATGCTAAAAAGTGGGGGTGGAGGCATACTTGGAGGCTAGTTTTTGTAGTCATTGTTTCCCACAAACTTGGGATCTGATGTGCAGTGAAAATGAAGTTTTGTTTGTGTTTAAAAAATAAATACCATTACAAATCGAGATCCTAATTATTACAAAATGGGATCCAAGATCCCGTTTTGTACTAATCGGGATCCTATTATGTGTCTGTTGATTTGGGACCCATTAACAAATGGGATCACATTTGACATCTAGGCTCGAGATCTTGAAGCTAAACAAGATCTCAATTTTTAAAAATTGGGATCCTGTTTATAAAAATCAGGATCTCATTTTTGCAATGTCAATTTCATTTTTTTGGCTAAGGTAAAAACTTCCACATTTTGTGGACTCAACTTTATGCACTTACCTAAGAATCTAAGGCTAAAATGAGGTCCTTACACTATTCTATCATGGTTATAGGTCCTAAATCAATTGAGAGAGGATTTAATAATGTTTTTAATGATGTGGCTTACAGTTGTAGAGATGCCTTATCCCTATCTATGGGTGGGAACTATTCTGGTACTTTTATGACAAAAGGGAGGGAAAGATCCGAGTGTCAAATCTAGAGTCATTAGATTTGGCCAAGTTAATTGTCCAAAATATTTTTATAGATAGAGTTCATTAGAATATTGGCTCAAAGTTATCATCTTGCTACTAGGTTTGTGAGATTTCTAGATTGTTCACCATTAGTTGTGTTGACTAAAGCAACCATCATTGAATGTTTTGACTTAAAAAAACAAGCCCTAACTAAAATTTATTTGGAAAGAAGTAAAGAATAATATACTAGATTGAGGAAAACCCATAGAAGTAATGAAGTCCCCATTTAAATGAAAAGGGGTGTGAACAATAGGGTGATTCTTATACCCCTTTCTGCTACTGAACAATTTGAAGTCTCATATTTCCAATTCTCTTTCAAGAAAACCTACTCTTCTCTCTATCATGTACTTGGGATAGATGTAGAAAAGTGAATTCTAGTTAGTTTAATGATGATGGCTATGAGGATCCAAAACCCTGAGATGAACATTGAATATGATTTTTCTTCATATCTTGAGAAAGCATTGCATGAAGCAATTTTGCAAGCTAGGTAAAATAGAGCCTCCATCACATTTAGGAAATATTCTTTACTATGCCACCTAATATTATACTAGAATAAAGATAGATAGAGCAAAAGGATGTGTTTGGGTCAGATTGACAAGTAGGGGAATATGTTACCAGTGCAACTATGGTGTTATATATGGGACAACAGATGTAAGAATTCAAATTACATTATATTCTATGATGAGTTTGTGTAAAAAATTATGAGAGTTCTTGGCCACCAACTACCAAGACAACACACACTTGTGCTACAATTGTTAAGACCTTTGGCTTTGAAACTTGAGCAAGGCCATACTCATAACTTCAGTGATTGGTTTTTTCTACCAGTTACCACAATAATCAAGATTTAAGATGCCCATAGGCCCCACATATACTACCAAAGTTTTTCCCCCTTTGATTATCCTTTTTAGAGTTCATGTGGTAGATTCTATGGATGGAAAAGGATGCAATGAGTAAACAGAGGAAGGGTACATTTCTACACAATTTGATAAAATGTTGGGAACTATCAATGGTATCTGATACACTTGAAGAGTTGCAAAATTATCTAAAATCAAGGTACTCTTTACTGTCTTGAAAGGAAAGAGATTTTGACCCTAAGGGTCACATGAATTTTGTAAGATGCACCATCATTACCAAGGTTATGGTTACTCACCAGATTGACTATGAAGAAGATGTAATCATAAATTTTTTCACTCGTCAATAGGTATATGATAGGAGAAGAAAATGGGAACTTATGAAAAGGCTTGAGGAAGAAAGAAAGAAGAAGAAAAATGATTTCTTGGGTTATTTTGTAGAGGAAGCAGATCCTATAAAAAGGATTGATGTGATAATTGATAAGTTTCATGAATTATATAAGACTACAATAGATATAGGGAGACTTGCAAAATTGTGTCCCAAAAATCCAAGTGGTATTGTAAATACAGAACCAACTCTAGATATTGTTTCAATATGTCATGCTTCTCCAGGATCACCTCCTGAACAACCACCTTCTACAAAAAAAGACACAAAAGGTAGAGCCACTTGTTTCCTATGAAATAAGTGAGGAGGTTGGAGATACAGAAGAAGTTAATGTGTTAAGAAATTTCAAGGATGATGTTGAAGTGGACCAACCTATGCTTGAAAATGTAGCCCACAAGCCTAAAGCTAGAGCAGATATTGAGGTACAAGGAGAAAGAGAAATGCATGAGCATAGCATGGTAATTGCAACTCACAAGTTCTTAGAAGATGATGAATTTGTCAAAACCCCCGAATTTAAAGACTTTTGGATTAAGATGAAAATGAGAGAGTTTGAAGTTAGGGTTGAAATAAACAAGATGGGAGCTGAGGAATCCTAACATGACTAGATAGTAGCCCAAACTTTTAATAAATTAAGGATTGATAATATTGATCTCAACCCACATGAGGCTAGAGAGATGACTTTGAAAAGTAATATACTTATTGTCCTTGGTATGGAAATAAAGAAAATGTTTTTACTTGATCAAGTGAGAACACAAGAGGACCTAGTGTTGATTTTTGAGTTTGACTCAGATGAAGGGGTAAGTGGCACAAGGTATAACCCTAAGATTGAAACCTTGGAATTCTAGGTCAAACAAAAGAGTACACAAAGAACAAGGTTACTAGATGTAGTGTAAGAAATGAAAGGGATAGCTATGGTGAAAACATTAAAGGATACATCTCCTCTAGAAACTGCAACCATGAAAATAGGTTCAGCTATGTTCACCTTAGCTATAGTTAAGGAGATGGAAGCTAGATTGGGAGAGTATGAAAAGGAACAAAAGTTTCTAAAGGGTATGTGTAGGAATATGATGGGCCAAAAAGTGGCGATATGATGGGTATGTGGTTGATGACTTTTTTTTACCCAAAATTGATGAAAAAAAAGGGTTTTTAAAGGAGATTCTTAGCTTTCCAACAATATAAATTATGCTTTAGTTTGAATTTAATAAACAATTATTATTCATTTTCTATTTGAATTATGACTAAAGTCTTGATTGATAGGCTAATTGAAAGACATCTATAGCTTTCAAACGGTATCATTATTTTTGAATCTGAAACATGAGTGACATTCTATGCTTTGCATACTATAAGATTAAAAAAAACAAATTGAATTTCATGAAGTTTTGGCCAAGTTAAGGTGGTTAGAAAAATGATTTTTTTAAAAAAAAATTCACATACTATAGGATTAAAAAATAAAAAATGAATTTCATGAAGTTTTGACCAAGGTGGTCAAACACACGAGTTTTTATATTTTTAAAAATTTGTGATAAAAAAATCATAATTAATTATTTACTTGGAAAAAACTTACAAAAAAATATGAATCACATTAGGACATGAGTCCTCTACTTATATCTAAAATCTTTTAAAAATATATTATCATTTTATTGTGGTTAGGGTGGTCACAGACACCTACTTCTTATTTTTTCCCTAAAATTTAAGTACTATTGCATTGAAATTTCAAATTTTCACCAAATAGATTTTAAAAAAAAAAAAACTAGTAGTTTAGAAACTACATTCAATTTTCTACAGATTTTATTCTTACATATTCTTCATATAATATTGATAACTTATTCAAATTTTTATGTCAAGTTGCCTAACTCTAATTTTTCTAAATTTTTTACCTCTTAAGGGCTTGTTTTTTCCATGATGATCTTGCACATACCCTAAATGATGAAGTCAATAAATTGTTCATAGAAAATGTGAATTTGAAGGAATAATTGAAAGGAGCACACCCCTCACAAAACAAGGAAATAATTTTATACTAGTGTCCTCCTGCTCCACCAATTGATACAAAAATTGCTTCTATTGAACAAGTGAGTATTCTTAGACAAGCGGTTGAAGAGCTAAAGAAAGAAAACAATGAGAGTAAGGATGGAGTGAATAAGAAAATATACAATGTTTTGGAGAAGGTCCGTGAGCATAGGATAAAGCTAAATGTGGATAAGTTGGAAAGTGTGTATGATTTCTACAACTCACTAACACAGGAAATTGATAGATGAAAACACATCTACCCATATTGGATCCCCTTTTTAAGAACTAGTAGCCCATACACCACACATTGGCAACCTTTTGCAGAATCTTATAGAGGAGTATTGAGGCTCCTACAAAATTAAAATCTATAGAGTACATGGATAAAATAGTTATACATGAATTCCAATATATGCAAGGTGAGGACCAAAAGATCAGAACAAGAATAGATTCATTTCATACTCTGAATCAGTGGTTTGTGCCAAAACTATTGAAAGATGATGACTACTTGAAGGACCTCAATGAATGGAAGAGTGAATTTGGAAAAATTGTTCCATAATGCATCACTCACATATAAAAGGATGGTGAGTTGAGTCTTGATAGGTTCAACTTAATCATGGATGGAGTAATAGAGTTGGATGCTAGATATTCTAATTTTATCATGGATAGCAGGGCATTACTAGATAGCTGAAGGAAGATTCATCTTGCAAACATATGGAAAATTGAAGAGTAAAAATTGTCACATGATTATACAACGTATGAGTGGGAGTAGCGGTATATGGGTCCTCCCCTTGAATAGTAGGCCTTAGGGCTATCACAGTGGAAGAATCACATATTTAGATACACTATTATGGAGAAAGGCCCTTGAATAGATCTTCAGTGATCCCAAGTGCCTTACAAAGATTAACAGACTATGGTGTCATGAGTGATGTGGAATTCATTAGTTATCTACTTTCCTTTTTTTATGTTTTAAGAAAACTAATGTTTATTCTAGTTTATATGAAGAGACATGAATTTTGAAAAGATGCCATATTTTGTAATAGTCTGAAACTTGTTAATTATTTTATTAAAGAGAAACCAAGACCTAATTTTGATACCATCATCATAGGAATTTATAGAAATACATATGAGGATACTTATGTTATATTATAAGATGTATTTGAATCAATACATGGACAAGAAGATTTAATCTGGTACTCAAATTCTAGTCTCAATTATTTGTTGATAATACTATGTATGATTAGATTTTTTATGTATTTTAGGTTGGAATATAGGGGTCTATTATAATTGGTATCAATTATTTGTTCATAATCATCTGCATTTCTAATTACATTGCATTGTACATATTTCAAACTCAAATCATTACTTTACATTGCATAACTAATAACTAGATGTTGATAGATGACAAATTTTCAATTACAATATAGTTTTTACAAAGTAAACCTAAGTAGTTATGCAATTACTTCACATGGCATAACTAATAACTAGGAGCAGTTGCTAATTGCATTTGCTTCTGATGGAATTCCATGAGACCACATTTCTTTGAGGCTTTTTTTAGAATAGTTCACTGCATTTTCTATGCTACCACATTTTTCATAAATATTTTCTACCAAAGCATTTTATCAAACAATTCATTGCCTTGTTGCTATGGCTAAAAGCCTAAAACAAGTGCTTTCAAACAAGCTATGGATGCTTGGAAAAAATCTATCAAAGCATAATAGTAAGCAATACTATAGACAAGATAGTGAACTGGTTAAAAAAATTCCTCAAAGAAATATGGTCTCATGGTGATGGAATGCCATGAGAATCCATAACAATTCGCTTTTCATGGCATTCATCATGGCATTCCATCACCATGAGACAAAATTTCTTTGAGGCATTTTTTCCAAAGTTCATTTCCATGTATATGCTACCACATTTTTCATACATGTCTACCAAAGCATTTTCTCAAATAGATCACTACCTTGATGCTATGGCTAAAAGCCTAAAACAAGTGATTTCAAACAGGCTATGGATGGTTATAAAAAATCTATCAAAGAATAATAGTAAGAAAAAAGCTACGGTCTCATGGATTTTTGGGTATAAAAATTAGTGTGATTTTATTTGCATTTTTTTGCAAGTTTTAAATGTATTTTTTTGGCAATTTTACTATTTGAAATGGGGAAAAATCTCTATGGCCAGTTTTGTGCATTTTTTTAATTGTAGGATTCTCACTATTAGTGAAAAAGGTAGTGTTCATGAAGGAATGGAAAAGATGCATAGAGCCTTTGAATTATACCCATATTGTGCAATGGAATTGAATCATTTATCAACCATGTTTTCTTCATAGGGCAACAATTTCTTGTGGAATAGTTGACTGAGAAAAATCATGTTTCAACTAACCACCCTCTCATGAAATATCATTCATATTATAGTATTGCATGATCTTATCATATTAAAGGTGATTATGCACTAACTCATTTGATTGCAAAATTTGATGAAAATGTCTGATGAAATATGTATAATTTGATGTATCATTGGGTGCTTGTAAAATTTGATGTGTAATTTTCAATTTTTTAAAAGTTTATCCCTGACATTCATCAAAATTTTGACGAACCTGGGTTTCATCAAAATTTCAACTATCAATTTCGATGAAATTTCGACAAACATGAAAAATAGAAAAAAATCAAATTGTGGCCAACATAAAGAAAAGTGAGTTCATGCCTGATTTATTGCGATAGTGTTTTTATCTACTTGAGACAGTTTGTGGAGAACTAAGGATGATTTTACTGGGAAAAATTAAAAAAAAATTCAAGAAGATATCGCCAAGTTGAGGGTAGTCATTGTCTTTTGCAGAATTTAGCTGTGAAGACAAATTTGTAGTTCTAGGTTTGAAAATCATATTTTAAAGCAACATCTCATCAGATTTGATTTTTAGAGGTTTAGGGTTTTGAGAATTTTATGTCCAGATTTTGTTGTGTGGAATCACCATAAGATCACAACCAAGGAACAGATTCTTGTGACTGTAATTATGTGATCCATAAGTCTATTGGTCATGTGGCACAGTTGTGCTATAACAAATACTAGATGCATTCATGTGTGACCTAAGTTTAATGTGGCTATCTTGTGATAGAAATGGAGGCACTCATATAATGTAGTTAATTCAGGTTGTTTAATGTAAGTGTCAATCATCATTGGGTGCATTCAGGTTGTCTCAAGTTTAATAGGTTAGGATGTAATTATAGCATGATCAAAGAGTGATTACCTCTTGCTGGAATAAAGAACCTATAACTCTAGTTGATATACAGAGTGGTTGTGTTATATCAATTATGTAGTGCATTCAAGTAAAACCCATGTCTAATGGGCTATTCTAGAGAGTGATCAAGATTTTCTAAACCTTATGAATATTACTTAAAAATGTATAGCTTAAACTACAAACCAAGTTTGCTACATACTTGAATGCAATCTTGGGTTATTGCAAACTATAATAATGTGATCTCAAAACTAATATGGAAAGTATTAAAGCAAGACCCATGATATATAGGATACATTTCCTTGATCAGGTTTACATACCTTAATGATCAAACACAATCTTCCCACACACTCTAGGATACAATCCAAGATCATACCACAAATTTTTCAAGACAACTAATTTTATGACCCAAGATTTAAGGTTCTTTTTTAATACCAACAGAAGTATTGGTAAGAGCATGATTAGGGTACAAACCCTAGGCCTCCGTAGAAACATAAACAATAACTATAGAAGATTATAGAGGTTGCAATACCAGAAAGATTGAGACATTGTAGGTAATAACAAAATCTTGCAATCTAAAGATTGTAGCCAATAACAAGCACACTGTGTAGCTTAGTGGCATTTGTAAATGTAATCTATGGTAAGAAGAATGACAGTCACTTGAGATGTGACAATCAAAAAGAGGCTAAGTAGTGACAAGATAATAAAGCTCAAACCTTGCATAGTAAAGTGGAGATTTTAATAGTGAGTTCCCTTACCCCTTTGCTGACCTTAAGGGTTTTTCAAATGATTTTGGTAGTGTTAGACAAGGAAAATGAAATCAAGGAATGGCTTTCCATATGAAGTAACATTGGTAATCATAGTTTCAATGTTTCTTCTTAGCCATTAATATATAATGGAGATAGTGGATTGCATGTTTGAGAAGTGTTTTGAGACTCATCTAGTGAATAATACCTTGTGGACTGTGAAGTAGTGTCAATAAGGTTGAGTGATCTTAAGAACTACAATACCATGAAACAATGAGTCCCCTGTAGTAAGTAGGCAGTCTATAGGGCATAGTTTGATTTTATAGAAGGATTCTCATGAAAGGAATCTTCAAGTGATAGTGAGTGATTTGTTTGAGATTGTAGCTGAGGGTGCAATACCCAGTCTTAAAAGAAGTTAGCAAAGTAGTAAATGTACAAGAAAATCAAATCATACACAACAAACAATTCACAATGTTATCTTGCATAATGCCTTGAGTTTGAAGACAAAAATCTCATTGTATCTTCATGATGAAAGTGGTGACCTTAATGATCAATCATTGGAAACCATGATTTTAAAACATGCTATTATGCTTATGGAGGAAACATTTTAAGCAAGGCAGTGAGTGGTGGTTTGGAACAATGGTAGGTATGAAGGAGTTGCTTTATATGCATACTATGAAATTTAGCTTAAGACACCATTCTTAGAAGAGATTGAAGGTGGATTATGGAACTCAAGGGTTGCCATGAAAAGGATTAAAGTAAAGACTGAGATCTATTTAAAAGCCACGGTCATGAAGATATTAAAGACGTCACATGCAAAACCCTAGTAGTTGGAGTAATGAATATAGTGCCAAAGAGGATAGTGTGTTGGGGTAGATTTAGGAGATCTCCACATTATCTAATTATAGGGAAATACATCATTTATTTATTTTTTTAATTAAAATAAATCATTCTAAACTCCTATATAGGATACATTGATACTTCAAAAGCCTATGAAGGAATTTGAGATTATGCAAATATATGTCAAGTAAATACCTAGATTACAAATAGTAGTAGGAACAATGTAAGATTTATTGAGCAAAACAGGAATGAGATAAGCAACAATGAATCCTATGCCTTCTTTCACGCACAACTCCTCACCCTTCTCTGTCACTCTTTATGGAAACACTTCTCTATTTTGACGGTCTATACTTGAACATAATGTTTTGATGAAGGTTTTAGAGTATGTTTATTAAAATGAAAACTTCATTCTAGTGGGCTACGCCTAAAAATAAGATTTTGACAAAAGTTTTAGGGTATGTTTATTAAAATTTTAGAGTATTTTGGTAGGCTATATTCTTGATTCCTTAAATTATTTATTCAAATGGATTGTGACTAAATAAATGACTAACTATTTAGTCATTTTTATTTGTGTGACAAAAAAAATTAATCAACAACCAAACTAGCAATTTATTTACTCATTTATAGCTTAGTTGCAAAAAATGAGTAGAATTTAGTCATTTTTAGTTGTTGTGACTAAAATTTTAGTCACCTAGTCATTTATTTGCCAAATTCTACTATTGTGTGCTTCCTTGTGCGATTAGGGCTCTCTCAATGTTGAGGGCCCTAGGGATAAGCTCATCATAAGAAGTGACATTGCATCTTTAACTAAAAGGATAAATCCGTATTGACATTAGCAATGATGATTCTGACTTGTTGCTCCTTAGGAATAAGTCACTTGCTCTTACTAGCTTGCTACCTCCATCATTGTAGTAAGTTTGTGATCAAGTTCAATATTCTGATTTTAGGAGTCTTAATGGTTGAAAATCATAGTAAAATAAGAATTTAATAAGTTTTGGAATTAGCATTTTAAAGTTTTTTTTGGGGTCATTAACTTTAGACTATCTTCTCTTTTGCAGGGGTGGTTGCATGCCAAATTTTTTTGGTGTAAAATATCGGAACTATTAGATTATGTTACCTATCTATGAATAAAAATTATTGGAGTGTGAGTTTGATATTTTTTTAAGATCTAAATATTCAAGCTTGGTAAATAAAAATCATGTCAGATAATATTAGTCCAGAACAAAATGAAGAGACACTTGATAGATTATGGGCTAGATTGAAAAGAAAGAGTGATGGGAAATGTTATCGTCCTTGCAATAATTGCAAGGGCTTAAAGACAAAATGACTTTTAATCACAACAACTAAGAAACATTGTAGGTAGCATGGTCACATTTAAGGGGGGGCATGATTATCGTCCATTGGTAAGTTGTTCATTATATATATTTATATTGATTGAATTTGTAATGTTTATATCATTTTAATATTTTATAAATATATATATATATAATCGCTTGATCATGATCATGGTTTATTTATGTCTATCATTATTATAAAGGTGGGGCACTGTAGGGCAGATGATATGGATTATCATGGCCCAGATAATGTGGTTTTGTAAGTGGACGAACATGGAGCTGTGAATATCGAAGATGAAGTTAATGATCCTATGGAAGAAAATGATCATGCGCCAAAAAACATAGTTGAAGATTATGGTACAAATACGTTGATCCATGACACATTTAGTGGTAGAGCTGATCATGATAATCAAGATGAATTTGATGATGTTCATGATTTACCTATACTTGAGAAGGCATACGAGCCCCTTTATGAAGGCTCCTAGACAACTCTTCTCTCTGATGTATTGTTATTGTTGATATTGAAGGTTATGAGTGGTTTATCAAATATAGCAATCTCACGAATGTTAAGGTATGTCATATATGTTATTTTTTTTCATCTATTTTAATTGTTGTTAGTTCATCACTAGTAAATAAAGGATGAAATATGTACCATTAATATTCTTTATATCAACAAAAAAAAATTGTTGTAGATTGACTGGTGAATTTTTGTTACCACCATCAAATATTTTACCTCGCTCATATCAAGATTTATCTGCCATTATGAAAAATATCAGAATGGAGTACCAAGAAATAGATTCATGTCCCAATGATCATATTATATATCATAAACAACATGAATTTGTAGCAAAATGCCCAAAATGTCATATCAGTAGATATCAAACAGATCAACTAACAAAAAAGGTGCCTCACAAGGTTCTTCGTTATATTCTCACTATTCCATGTATGCAATGATTATTTAGGTGCGAAAGCTTAGCACAATTTATAAATTACCATGCACAGAATAGAAGTGGAGATGACATTATTTGAATGCCTACAAATGGTTCTACATTTAGGGACATGGAGGAAAAATGGCCACACTTTAAAGAACCTTGTAATCTCAGGCTTTCATTGGGAGCAGACGGTGTCAATCCATTTGGAGAGATGAGATCTATTTACACAGTGTGGCATGTTTTTGTTATCAACAATAACATTCCTCCATGGATGTCAATAAGGAGGGAGCACATAATGTTGTCAATGATTTTTCCAAGTATTTGTTTACATAAATTTTCTTTAACGTAGTAGCATCTCATTTGTCTTATTTGATGCATAACGACTTATATTTTTTTCATTCAATAGTCATGTACATTAATTTATATATATTACAGTAAAATGATTATAGTAATTATGTAATATTTATGTTCATTCAACTAGGTAAGTATCAAGTTAAAGATATGAATGTATATATCGAGCCTCTTATCGATGAGTTACTAAAGTTATGTAATGGTGTCACTATGTATAACATCTCTAGACCAATAAGAGAGACAATTTCAATTCCATGTAATGCTTGTATGGACAATTCATGATGCCCCAGGGGTAACACATTTTTGTTGTATGTTATAACATTCGACTACACTTAAGCAATATTTAATTTGATGAAGTAGATATCATGCATATTTTTAAAATAATCTATTCATTATATATAATTATAAAAATTGACATATTTAATCCAATTATATATGATCTTGTGGGTCTTCAAACAAAGAGAAAATTTGCATGTCCAATTTGTGGTCCAAAGATGAAATCTTGTTGTTCAAAAAGTTTAGTAAAGTAAGTGTTTGATAAGTATAGGAACTTCCTCCATAGAAATCATAAGTATCAAACTACTAAAAAACATTTTTTCAATGGGAAAGAGACTACATCAAAACTATGAAGAATGACACCTCGCCTATGGAAGTTGAAATATAATAGAATTAATTGTCAAGGTTATACATCTAATCAAATTGTTTATCTATCATATATGATATGTTTTGAATTTATATTTTTATATTGTGTTGTGTTTACCCATGTTGTAATTGACAATGATTGTCGTTGTTAATTTGTTTAACTTATATGCTTCATGAAGGCCATAAAGACATTAATGGTCAACTTCCACAGGGACTGAAAAGTTATCCCAAAAAAATAGTAGGTTTCCCTACTATGAGCAACTACAAATTGTGCATTTGTTTGATACAATGAATATCGGAAAAAATATAACAAAAATGTTATGAAAAATATTGGATGGAAGGCATGACAAAGAAAAATTTGTCAAAATTTGTAGTGACATTCAGGAAGCCAATCATGAAATGAAAAATTTTATTCAATTAAATAGCGATGGAGACCAAATTAATATAAGTGTCCTTCCTTAGTTATTAATTGCCATTTTTTTTACTCATTATGTAATATACTATTTATTTTTGTTAAATCTTGTTAATATATTTGTGCCTTGAATCACTTATAGATGGTTGTCAACCAAAGAAATCCATAAAAAATATATAAATTATTGGAAGAGAAAAATTCTTCGTCTAATGTGTGAAATGCAAAAGTGTCTACCTTCAACATTTTTCAATGCACAAGAACACTACCTCATACACTAGCTTGAGGAGATTGAATTGTGTGGACCTATACAGACAAGGTCAATGTGGATGGTTGAGAGGCACTTGAAATTTTTGAAGGCTTTGGTTAGACAAAGAGCATATCTTGAGGGTTCTATCATGGAGGGATATATGGTATACCAGACCATGGTGTACATTAATGAATATCTTCCTATGTTTGCAACAAAGATCCATGTAGATCACATTTGGGATCCCAACTCCATTAAAAAAATTTGAAGGGGAGTACCTGATAGGGAAAGGTAGATTGAGGAAAGTGAGAGGTAATTATAAGATGGTCACGGAGATTAATTGGAATACATTTTATATATGATTTTTATATATTTGTACTTATTTAATTTTTAATCTTCAATATACATCAATTATAAATTAAGGTCATATACTATGGTATTTAACTAATTATATGTCATTTGTGAATTTCATTTTTTTTTAATACAGTTGGTCGAGAGTGGGATGCACTACATTTTTACGTCACACACAATCTTGATTGGATAACAGTATGGATTGAACGATGTCAACAATTTGGTCGTGCATTAACATGGGAAGGTGTGGCTTCATTGGTTAAAGAAGCTCATCGTAATAGAGATTCCAATGTTACACAAAGGTAAATTGACTTAGCATATGGTTTAAGAGACAAATAGGTACATATAAATATATTAATCACACATATTATTTAATTATTTTCAATTATATTGATGTATATATGTGTTGAGATTGTTTTCTTTGCATACATTCAGTCAAGAATGAATATGTTTATCAACTAATGATATTTCAATAATTTTTATATGTTTGACATATTGTAGGTGAAACAACACAAGGCTATGTGGTGCAATGGTCATAATTTTTGAATCAAAATGTTGGATGACATGAAGAAAACTTGTGATTCTAGTATAACTGCAGTCTTTTAGGTGACTAATGTTTCATCTAGAAGCGACATAAATCTAGAAGTCTCAAAAAATTGATACTATGGGATTTTGGATGATATACTTGAGTGTGACTTTAAGCCCTTCAGATTAATTTTGTTTGTCATCCTATGGTACAAGTTACGATTGAATGAAAATGATCCTGAGAGAACTGTTATTGAGCATGATAATGGATTTACCATGGTTAATACAAGGTTGATCGAGCGAGCTAGAAATGAGCCCTATGTTCTTCCAAGCCAATGTGAGCAGGTATTTTACTCAGAGGTTCCAAGTAAACTAGGTTGGTCATTTTTTGTTAGACATGATCCAAGAGGAAGGCCTGTAAAGTATAATGTGGTGGAAGAAGAAGATATCGAAGAACTAGAAGATGATATAGATGATGATAAGGATCAATAGTTAGTTGATGATGTCTCTAACAAAGATGTCAAAGAGGAGGAACTAGATCATGATGATGTAGGAGTTAATGTTCATGAAGATGATATCCATGTAGATGATGACATTATCGAAACTAATATTGATTATGATGATGATGATATGACCAATCGTTACAATGTCAAATCTGGATCGGATGATACAAACAAAGAGTTGGATAAAGAAGAAGATCAATGACATTGAAATGTATAAGTTATGCGATTATATTATGTATTTGATATTAATTTCCTAATATAACTATATTTGACTTATGTGCTTACATAATTAATTCATGATGTTTTTAATTTTTATGCCATTACATAATTAATTTAATGATGTACTTTTTAATGTTTGAAAGATCAAAAAATTAAAACATTTCAATAGTGATGTTAACAACTTTGAAATTAGTGTGTTTTATGTTTCATGTGATCATAAAAGATGAAAAAGTCAGTTGTAGAGGTGTTTGTTAAGTGTTTGATGTGTAAAGGCCTTTAAAAGGAATAAAGTGATCATTGTAATGGTTGTTGATGGTTGAGGATTTAAAATACAAGCTCTTGACATTCGAAAATCTATGCTTTTCTTCAAAAAATTTGTATTTTTCCTGTTATGTAGCAAAATATGGTCACATGCAGCCATATTTTGATGTGAAATCAATTCCATTTTGTGAAAATATGTGTTATCTTTGATTTGAATCTGATTTGAGGGCTTAAGGCATTGATTTGAGTTAGAAAGCTTCATTTCTTTGCATACAGCCTGGTTACCCTATTTTTGAGGGTTTTGTAGTCCAAACATGATATAAAAGGGCTCTTACACTTTTTGTGATTAATGTAGCTTGTGTAAGAGGCCCCATGGATACTGTTGTAATTGTAGGATGCATGAATAGAGTGTAGGAAGAGAAATAAAGAAGGTATACCTACTATCCTCAAGAGTTTTGTGAAGAAAATCATGTGAAATGAGAGGTTCAAGCCTAGGTTTCCACAAAACATGTATGGGAGATTTGACTTTATGAACTTTTATCCATGTGCAGACCTAATGGGTTGTTTCTGAACATTGAATATAAATGATATACATACACACACACGCATATATATATATATATATATATATATATATATATATATATATATATATATATATATATATGTATGTATGTATGTATGTATGTATGTATGTATGTATGTATGTATGTATGTATGTATGTATGTATGTATGTATGTATGTATGTATGTATGTATGTATGTATGTATGTATGTATTTATTTTTAAATATAAATGTAAATGCAATTACTATATGCTCTCCTAGAACAATAAATGCAACATATCATTAAAGAGATCTATATCTATGTATATAAATGTGCATTTCTAAATGCAAGTGTAAACGCAAAGAGCATATGGTTTTATAGTGTTATAGATACAACATATCCATAAATTAATGTAATTGAAATTCTAAAGTCTTCAACACATATAATATGAAATTGATCAAACTATTAAACTACATGAGAAATAAATGAAAACAGTAAATGCATATGTATGTGTATTTGTAAATTTAAGTGTAAAATAAGTAAGAATAATGAAAATTATAAAAGAATACAAGGAAATGTCTCCTCCCTTCTTAGTAGTGATAACCTCCTCCACACACAACCCTTAAAAATTATGAATAGAGGAATATAATCTTTGAAGAACTCAAAGTTGATTCTCTCCTACCTGATGCAATTAGTCATTTTATCCTTACAAATATTTATAGTGATTACTAGAGGAACATAGACCAATTCTTCATAATAGAAGAATTTGATCATACTTTTCTAGTGATGGCATTATGAGAAAACCTTAGGTTAAATGAATAATTCCTAGCTAAGTTCTTTAAATCATGTCCAACAGCAGTGATCCATAATAGTGGTTTATAATTTTTGGCCAAACTGGACACTAAAATTATTATTTTTAACTAAATCTTCACATTCGGGCACCTATAGCGGCTAAACCATGAGGAATTTGAAGATGGTGCAAACTAGAGTCTCATCAAATTTTGTTTGTAGATTCTAAAAATATTTTTTTCAAAATTTTTGGAATCAAGTTGCACTTCTTTTTCCATCTCCCATGAAAATTAATTTCTTTTAGAAAACAACATTTTTAAAAAGTGACGCACACTGTATAACGCATAAATTTTTTTCCATGAAGGATAAAATTATAATTCTTTCAAATTTAGATTTGTAACTCTGATATCTAGTGCTTCCACTTGGTTAGATAGTCTTTTATTGAATATTTTTTCCTTAATCAAGTTTCAAAGTCAAACAAATTATAATTCAGACACAGCGCGACTGTATAATGCATAAATTTTTTTGTATATGTCAAAAAAATAAAACAAAAATTTGTTGGATCAAGGACTTCAACATATCTGGTGCACTCATATTTTCAATTTTTTTTTGATAATCTTCTATTTTTCCACATGTGAAGAATAAAAGAAATTCATTTTCAATGAAAACCTATGTTTAATAAAACTTAAAAAGCAAATACATAATAAAACAAAACATATTAAAATTATATTCATTGGATAGCTTGTTTTGAGGAATACCATAATCATTTGAAATAAATTTTAAATGAATTCATTTGATCCCCCAAAAGCTAAATCAAAAGTGATTTTTTATTAGCATTTTGATAGGTGTAAAGGAGACGCATTTATAGGTATGGTTTAAAACTAGCGAGGTTCTATCCAAGGGAGTTTGATCTAAGGTGATTTGATCAAACCCTCTTCAATTGGAATCCTTAAAATAGAAATTTTTAAGGCTTAAATCATTATATTTTCTAAAAATATGTGATTTCAGCTAAAATTTGTTCCTCTCAGGAATTGTAAACCTTTATTGTGACAGCACCCCAGTATAAGAGTGTCACGCCCTGCCACACAACCCTAGGGGAAGTTGCAATTTACTATACAAACGAACTAATTTTTTTTTTTAAACATGAACAATTAACATACATGTTCACTAACCAATGCCAACCAATCCCCTAAGGTTACGAGACTGTGTTACTTAAACCAAACACAAAACATGAATTAAAACCATACCATATAATTACTTAACAAATAAAGTTCACATACATTTAATTCAGAATAATTTACATCCAAGAGTATGAGATACCTCTTGATTCCACAATTATAACTTACAACATGATTGCAACACTCATTCCCCGAATGAGGTAAATCCAACAAGTATGATTACATATTACAAATTCCACCTCGATAACAAATGAGGGGTAAAAAAAATACAATAAGTACTGAGAGAACAAGGCATGAGAAGAATCTGATTCCCACGAGCTCTCCAACTAGAAATCACAACCACACGAACAAGAAGAAGAACCAACGGATTAAGACGCATGTGCCACCCAACCACGTGGAACCTTGAGGTCCACTCCCTCCGTGCTAGGAGATAGTAACAAGGAATTCCTACACAAGACCATCTACCAGTAGACACAGGCTACACAAAACTGATACAAAATAAATACAAGTACCACATCACATGAACTGAAAGGTCAAACCAACAACTCTAGTATGACTCACACATCACTGATATAGGTCACATTGCTTCTAGACATATAATAGATCGAGAGTGTCACAAATACCAAGTACAAATTGTTGACTTAGGAAGAGTGTCATCGCATAGCTCGTCAAGGGATATCCTCTAGGAATCTTCCTAGGCTCTGGCCCCCACTCCATGGGTTATCCTGGTGGCCTCTACCAAAATCCCGGCACCCATGCTTATTCATGTGGAATCAAATACCTCTCGTGAAGATGAGATAGATGATCTTGCCATTCCAGGCCTTATCGTCTCATCCCAAGTCTAAAACAAGCCCTTGGGTCCATAAGCGAGGCATAATTAATCTTGTTTAATGTTTGATGCAACCTAAGCTTCTAAAAAAAAAATTATTTAGTTATCACTAAATTAACCAACTTGCAAAGGGTTATCCCTGGTACCACTTTGTGCACCGGCCCCCATTGCAAGTCACTCTTCTAAGACAACACACACAATGAAAACCACATTAGGTAACAAGATAATATGACCCCTCCAATCCAAGGAGGTAACAAATCAAGAACTCACTCCAACACTGGAGGCATCAAGATCAAGACCCTCTTCAACATGGGAGGAAAACAAGGTACAAAACCCACTCCAAACACTGGAGGAAACCAAATACAAAAATCCACTCCTTCCAAAGGAGGCACACATTACATAACCCTCTCCTACTCCCAAGGAGGCACAAATCATCCCCGTTTGTGAGAACCAGGTGAAACAACATGGTGTAACTATGCATATTTTCCCACGACACATCAAAAGCTGACTCATGTACCTCAACCCATACCAATAAATGAACTCCTATCTAGAAGACTTCAAACATTAACTCTATTCTCCCAACATCGAGGATGAACATTATAACACTACAAGCATTTCAGACAGTTAAATAAACTAAAGTTTGGATTTCCTAAATCTAGTCAATCACAGTTTCCATTACTTGCATTTATCCAATCAATTGAACCCATTTCTTTTCATGACACTAAAATATTCAAAGAACAGATTATTTACTCTAAATTTCACAACCATATCCCAAAATCAAGACATTTTAATGAATAACATCATCGAATTAAACTTAAACCAATCAGTAACTCCACGTCTCACAATCATATACTGTAACTAAATCACTTGATTTATAAAACATTTGGATTAAATAAATTACTCTTTATTTCAAAATAGCAATAAATCAAACAAATCAACCTTATATGATTCAATAAATCATTCATTACTTCTAAGTTTAACCAAAATAGAATATTTTAATTTAATAAACTCTTTTGATTAAAATAAATCATCTCATAACATCTCTAGTATTTGATGATGGACTAGTCTAATCATGCCAAAAACCTGAGACCAAGTTCCTAACAACATCTTCAATCCTGTCAAAATGGGGAGTTCTACACATAATTGCCCAATTTCCTTCTAAACTCTCATCCAAAAACTTTCTCTTTTTCTCATATTTTATCAATGTGGTTCTACTATAACCAATTTCAGTTGAAAGTGCCGACATTTTTCTTTTTCTTGCTATATCTTGATGTACAATAGATGTCAACATCACCCTTCTTGTAGTGGCCTTATCCATAGTTCGAGATCCTTTCCCAATGGAATCTAAACCCTTTTTAACATTTTGAACAATATCCTTTTGTAATCCCATGTATTTCTTCTTATTTGATGATGAATGCACACCCAACAATTGTAATGACTCTTTCAGTTCATCACGAAGAAGTAAACGTGATAACAATTGGGTTTTTTCAAGTGTATCAAGATGATTGAAATGATGATTGATCATTCCATTTACAGATTTAGTCATTGACCTCTTTCTCTTATTATAAGGCTGGTTGGCATAATATTTGAGTTTATCCATATCCATTTCAAGTAAATGATCTAAATTTCTATGAGAAATTTGTTTACCCACTTTCTCAACTAGTTTTATATATGCTTCATCCATACCGAGTACGGTAAGATTCCTACTCTCCAACATGCATTGTTTCCAACTTGTGCCTCCTCCCTATCTTCAAGGACCATGACATTCTCTTGAGCGGATTCATTTTATCCTAATGTCTAAGATTTGGCTCGACTGAGCATGAAACCTCCTGCTGGAGCCCTTCCTACACATGTGTCACAAAATATTTTGCAAACAAAAATGAGAGATGATGTTAAATATATAAGTGAAGTTTATGTATGCAAGCAAACAAATTGATAAAACATGATGAGCTATAAGTGAGAGAAGTTTGTGCAATTTTTATATGCTCATTCATACCAGTAGAAGGAAGTGATCTCGACCCCTCTCCAACAAGCATTGTCTGAACTTGGGTCTCCTCCCTAACTTCAAGGTCCATCTGTTCGTCAACAGATTCATTTGATCCAATATCTAGATTTGGCTCGACTGCTGCTTGAGGAATCCCTAGAGCATAAAACATAAAAATAATTTGAGAACATTGAAGTGATGAAAATAAAAAATGAAAGACACAAAACACTATAAAGATTGAAACAAAAAGAATTGGCTTAAGGTATTGGAGTCAAGGATCATATAAACATTGCAACTTGAATGACCAAGATGACTTGAGGATATTTAAAAGTATTTATAATCATTTAAGTGCAATGATGGTTAGAAACCTTCAAGGTAAGAGTACTAAACACACACTAGAGAGTGAGAGAGAAGAAACAAGCATGCACCTTGTTTCTTTCTATGATAATTTTCCAAGTTTTGATCACGCCTCTTTTGTTCTTCGTCTTTTGACAATTTTCGTTGAGATGCATTTTTTCTTTTCCTTTGTTGCCCCATTTTCTTCTTCAACTTAAATATGACTCTAAACAAGTCCTCTACCAACTTAGTTAAATTATCCTCCAAAATTTTCCTTGATTGATAAAAATGAAAAGTTGTCCAGCTCCAATATTTGCCTCCTTGATAAAAGTGCAAAAACTTCTCCAAAATCTGTGATCCAAGTGAATCAAAATTATTCAAGTGTAGATGGAATAACTGGATCCTCTAGTTTAAATGAATCAAGTACTAAACAAACAAGTTATTTCATTGTGGAGTTTGTTGTTATTTAATTCATAGGTATGCACAACATATCTAGTAATTTTAGAATTTTGGTAAAGTGTCAAAAAACGTACAAATATTAGAGGTATAATTTGAATTGAATTTTCTTAATTATATTTGAATTGAATTTCAAGCTAGTTGTCGAAAATGTATAATAGAGACCGTATAATTTGAATTAAATTTTCTTAATTAAACATTTGAATTGAATTTCAAGTTACTTGTAAGAAACGTATAATAGCTCGATATAATTTGAATTGAATTTCAAGTTACTTGTCAAAAAGATTATATCTTGTTCTCAACTCAATGGTTCATGTTGCTTAAGTCATTTTAAAAAATATATTTATTATGATCAACATGAATGAACTTAATTATAAAATGGCATTGATTTTCCCTAAAATTGTACTAGAGATCAAATGTATATTGAATATAAGGAAATGTAAGTTGTAAGAGGTCATAAAAAAAGAAAACATGTATGTATATTGAATATTTAAAGCAATCACATACATATATTATGTGTAAACATGTTTAAACCATAAGCAAACACATGTACATATATGTAAAAGAATTCAATACATATAAACATAACACATATTATAAGCAAAGCGACAAATGTATGTATATATCATATAAGAAAATATATGTACATATATCATAAAAGCAAAATGTAAATTAAAGATCATCTAATGTCGAATACTAAAGATCAAAAACAAGCAAATGTATGTCTAGATCATATAAGCAAGTGTAAGAGATCATCAAATATCAAATACTATTTTAAAGATCATCATATATAATCAAATACACATGTGATAAAGATCATAAATCTAGAATGCATGGCCTAATAAGAATGTCTACTCCTAGAAGAATGGCTATTCTAATGAGAACGATCCTACTCTCGATGGATGTGCCGAAATTCCTCAAGAATAAAATTGTGTACAAGATGTGTTAAATACATATAATTTTATTAAATAAATTTATGAAAAGTTATTTTAAATGAACTTCGTATTTTAAATATCAATCTACAACTTGTATTTATCTATTATGCATACATAAATATATATTTTATGAAAACTCACATGTCCACCGATAGCGAGATTCATCCACAGAGTCACATCGATCATGCACAATAACCGACTAAGGCTAGGAGATATGCGGAGGTATGTCCACTTCCATAACAATATATATTACCACATATATATCAACTTAAATGAATATCTAGTTGTACAAAATTTAAAGTAATGAAAAGAATTTGAAACATGCACATGCACACATACATGAATATCATCTGATAACGGATGACCTAAGTCCTCTGAAACAATCACCTCCACCATATCCACCAAACGGTCAAGCGATGGATCAACATCTACATCCATCCGATCTATCCCATGTCATGCCATAAATGATGAATGTAGAGGACTATGAAGGTGAGATGGCACCGTGATGATGAACCGTAACCAATCAACATATCAAGAAAAACTCCATAGTTCCAGGCAGCTACCGTGATGAACTCAGAGGTGGATTCTCGATGCTTAACTAGTGGTTACCGAGAGGCTGATCCTAGGAACTCCAAAAGACCTCTATGCCCCAATGATCTCTAATACCGATCCCATTTGTCTCGATATAATGTGGGCATATGCCTCCAACAGTCCTCTCAAACAATGGTGAGTCATGCATGCCATATCTCCTTCTTTAGCGCGTATCAAGTCAGTAGGAGTGAGGGATGCCACTGTAAAGGATCCATGGTGTCCACCATGAAATGAAAATGGTGTGGATCGGAATGCCCAGATATCAAAATACCCACCTACACGATCATCGTGATATCCTAGTGCGGTGGCAAAATGCGAATGTCACTCCACAAAGGTCAATTGATTCCTTTGGGAAGCAACAACAACCTCATCTCGCTATAAATAACCAGGGTGAGAGCAGAGATCCATCACCAACTAATACTCCTAAACATTGGGGGTGGTCTATCTGCTTGATGATAGGTGGGCCTATCAGCAATCCTACCATGCCCCTGACCAACATATGGTGGAATGTCCAGGTAGTTAACTTTGAGGCCCAAATGGACCTCAGCATACAACTGCTAAACAAAATACAATGGAATCCGGTCATTGTTTGGGCATAATTATGTGCCGCTAGAAATCGTAGGTCAATGAGCCACAGCATGATCAACACATCCGGTGACTGCATCCCTAACCCACGCGACATTTTGATAAAATGGAAAACAAGTGGCTTGTATCATTTTTTTGGTGACACTATCTTGTATTTGTTTAAGGGGAACATCACCATGTACTTCTTCTCGCATGCGGGAAAGAATAGCAGTCACTCTGTCTGGAGAATATGCACTAGTCCTCTCAAGTTCATTTTTTAGTTTTTCTAGACTATGCGATATTAACATGCATGGTTCACTATATATCCCTGGGTTTGCACCTTGTGCTAATGAATCTCTTAATTTTGTTATCTCATTAGTAGTATTTGCAAACAAATATTCTAGCACAGGTGAAACATGATCTACATTTTCCATGTTATATATATACAGTACACCTAAAAAAACAATAAGACTTTGGTAAATAATATATCTAGATAAAAAGAATACAAATCTAAAATAGAACTTGTAATTTAATTCATCTACTCATCAATAATATTTTCATACTATTAACTTGATTTTAAAAGAATTGGAAGACAACTTTAATCTATAACATAACATCCTTAAATGGCTCAAATTTTAAATGAAACGATGAAAGAAAGAATAAGAATACAAAGATTAAAGTATAAAATCATTTGAAAATAATTGGGGATAAAAATATTTAATCTAATAGTTGTTAACATAAATGAACTTCAATTATATAGCCTTGAGAACATCAAAAAATTATAGAACATAAAAAATGCATCATTAAATGTATATTAACATCATCTACACTCTAATTAAAAACATTAAAAACAACACGGAACACAAAGAGATGAAATAGGTAAAAGGATAAGCACATTGATCTCCTTCATATACTATGTTGATTAATAAGCCATGTGGAAAGAAAGTACTTAAAGTTAAATAGGTAAAAGGATAAGCTCAACAACCCTTTGAGGATGTGCCATTTTCCCCTCCCATCCCAAGCTTCTTCTTCATGTATTCTCCTTATTGTTTGTACTCCTATCTATCTTATGCGCTTTATTTCTCCTTCCACCAAATCTCCCCAAATTTATCCTCTCCTTTTTTCCTAGATCTCATCTCATGCTTACTTATTATGATGCACATAGCTCCTCTTTGTCTCCACATTAGTTCTCATTAGTTTTGTTTACACTTCCCATGTTCCCCTCACTGTGATATTCCTACGCAAGTCTTTGTCACTCCACACTCATTTATTATGTCATGACAAATTTATACACCACTTTCGATTTCTCATCTTGCCACTTTCATTAATGTCCTTAATCCTAGTGTGCCTCTATCTACCCTTGACATTAATGTTTAAGGGCTTGTTGAGATGAAAAGTAATGTTGATTCCTTAGCTAATGGAAACAAAAAAAGACATGTACATATAAAAATCAAACACAATTCAATTTCTATTAAAAATTTTACATATCCATTTTTGTTGGATTTTTGGATCCTAGATTTGAGATGCACAATGTTAAAGGAGATCCCATGACACATTCAAGGTTTTTAGTGCTACATATTTGGATTTTGTGTATGATGATAAGTTATTGGCTAAGTTCTTCCCATGAAATTTAATAGTATTATCTTCCATTTGGCTCTATTTTTTAATATTGAAATTGGCCAATGCAAATATTAGGAATGTTAGATTGAAGTTTATTATTTTAGATTTTTTGACTATAAAATGTAAGGATTCCATTAAAGCAATGAAGTATACTCTGCATGACTAGGCAAAAAAGGAGATGAATTCTGCATTTAAAAGTTGCTGAGTGTCACACTTTGTACTGCAGTGGATCTTCTAATGCTTCTGTTCACTGTTCCTTTAAAATTCTAAAAATGTCATTTCCAAAAGGATAGCAAAAGCAATGGAAATGACCATTGTACAAACCATACATTATAAATGTTTAATATACTATGACTCTAAAGCCTCCAACTTTTTTCCCTTTTAAATGTGCTTCCAAAATCTGCATTTAGTGCTTGTGCATGCTGATTACACTTCCTCCTATTAGGCCATTAGATAAATCTAAAAGTTATTCTAAAAAAGATATAATGAGAAAGAATTTTGTTATTAAATTGTAGAGTTAATTTTAATTATACTCAACATTTTATGGGTTTAAGGAATAATTGATTAAGGATTTGATTCATAAAAAAAAAAATTAGGTTGAGGGGTTAATATTGGGGTCAATCCTTCAATTGTTCCTCCTAATGAAAATTTAAATATTTTACACTAAATAAATCTAATAAAATGGTTTTATATGAGGGTCATGAGATTGAGGTACATATACATGTTGACGAGATTGAAATCATTGATTCTCCTATGTATGTGAGGAATGATAATTTGTTGGTATTAATAAAAATTATAAGGGTACTTATTCTTCTTCTTATGTACTAGTGATCGACTTTTATAGAAATTTCTATGGACTAACTAGTATTCAAACTTAGGACCTCCCATTTTGTGTTAGGATGCTCTACTATTGAGCTAATGACTCACATTGTGATGAGTCTTTTTATGACTTAGGTGTGTATCATTTCTCCAACACACTCCCTTGAGCCACAACATAGGTGTCAAATGCACCTAGCTTGGCTCTAATACCATACAAGAATACCAATTATGAGGACCTCCTATAAAAATATGACATGAAAAACCGTGAACAATATTTAAAAGATAATCCATAGCCTATCTTATTATTTATGCATATTTTCTAGGACCACCTATGCCCAAAACACAAAATAGTTTTTGTAAATACACCAATTAGATCTTATAAAATGCATTACTTAGATCAAATTATATGGTAAATTAAATATAATTAATGATTACTTTTTCTTTTAGTATGAAAGAGGTTAAATTCCAATATATGTTCTAGCGGGCTTGATTGAGTGACAAGGTGGAGTGATTGTTGTAATGAAGAACTTGCTAGGAAAGCTAACCAAGTTAAAATGTACACCTATACATACATCATTGTGGTAATATAGACCTATGTCATAAAACACAATTGAATCCTATTAGTTCCAAAGTATTTTAGCAAAGAGGTTACAATTGCAAGAGATCCATATATGCCTTTATTTTAGATTAAGTCATTTAACCTTAAATAATTTTAAGAACATACATAAGGACCCTCTATATAAGTGCAAGGATTATTTGCCTAATTTGTAAAAATTTTAAAAGGAATAACAATGATGGGAAAATCAAGACAAGATGCAACAATTTAGAATTCCTAAAGGGTTTACAATTATTAGAGCCAAAGTAGGTTATATTTGGTTTTATATTATAAAATGATTCAAGAATCTATAAGGCCAAAAGAACCATAAGCATTACAAACTTTAGTTTAGAAGCATAATGGATTGGATATTTTCATTCCTAAACATGGTTTTCATTAAAAAAATTACTCATGTACTATACATACATATTCATGTATATGTGAATATATCTACATATATATACATACACATGCACATATCTAAATATGTATATATGTATATATGTATATGTAGATATGTAGACACATTCATGTATACATACATATGTATATATGCATGTATATATGTATATACATACACTTATTTTCTATATGTATATATATGTATACATATATACGTATACATAAATACACACACATGTATGTATGTATGTATGTGTGTATGTATATTTATGTATACGTATATACATGTATGTATATGTATATGTGTATGCATACATGTATATATATGTATATATGCATACACACACATTTTGGTTTTGTTTTGTAAGCATCCTCTTTTGAGGACAACCCTTTGTTGATGATGTTGAGTATTAGTTTGTTGTAAGTGTGTTTATTATTTTAATATCATTTCAAAACAATATTTTATTTATTTATAAATTTTGGTATAATCTCTAATTTTATAATATGTTTGTGTGTGTAGGTTGAGTTGCATAATTGTTAGGGGCACGCACAATCAACACAATGCAAGATAATAACTAATTCAAGGGATCGAAGTTCAGTTTCTAGTCAAACAAAGAGAGGCATAATGTTTCATTAATAGCATTTGCTACACATACATAAACACTTTTATATCTTTATGACACATTCATAACTATTTTCATGAATATATATTGGTGATATTTTGTAGTCTAAGAGACAATGTTGGCCTCATGTCACTGTATATGATATTTTCGTGATGTATTATGTATGTCTTCATGATCTTATCAAGATCAATATATAAATATTTTGTGCATATTCATAGCAAATGGTTTGTGCTTATTCTATCTATCTATATTACCCTTTATCTCTATCTCTCTTTATCACTATCTCTCTCACATATATATGATGTGCATGAATGTTGAATGGCATACATGTAATGAACCCATACTACTTCTAACTCTATTTAGCCTATCAACAAATAAATATTCAACATTGGTCTTCTAGATTTACATACATCTTAAGAATTTACTACCATAATCCATAAGACAAAGCAACAATAACCCATATGGGTGTTTAGACTCACAAGTGAAAGTCAAAATGTTATAGCTAGCTATCCCTTCTTCTTATTTGATGATGAATGCACACCCAACATTTATACCAAACATCAACTTTTAGTGATATGTGTGAAGATTTTGTAGTGGTTCTATATATTGTTCTTATTCTCTAAATATAAAGGAGCATGAATAATCAAGTCATGATGGACTAATGAAAGAAGATGAATTGAATAGTGATAGAAACTAGTCTACTATAGTTAGTGATGATGAAATTACATTATATAAAATTATGCAGGGATTCTCATATTACTTAGAATCTCTAGTGTTACAATATGAATAGTATTTTAAACACATGATAGACCTTTTCTAGAGTGTCTCTACAAACTTGTGACCATTGAATTTGCTTGGTAGTATAGAAAATTGCATTATAATACATCAAATAATAGGGTAGAGAATGTAATTGCTAATTTTATGGTTTCCAAAACCAAACTTTGTAAATGATATTAATTGATGGCATGAAGACACAATCAAGTCTTTGTTCTTGATGGTTTGATTTATATTTTCAATCAATGGTTCCATTTATGCACACTACATGAGGAAATTGTTCAATAAGAGTAACTTATAGTTTTAGTCAATTATATTTCAATTTGTACACACTACATGAAGACAATGCTATCAATGATATGATTCTGGATTTTTTATAAGCTTTAATATTATAATACCTTAACAAATCAAGCTATGACTTTCATGGTTCAATCCTACATGTATGAAATTTGCATTTTCATCTACAAGTTTGACCCTAAATTTGTAGTTTTAAAATTATTTTGTGAGCTTAACCCCACATTTCTAGTCTTTAGGAATGTATTTATTTTCATTTTTTAGACTATGTTGAGAGCTATTATAATGTTTTTTTGCACTAATTTTCGGAGGAAACTCGTTTTTCCTTACTCAAACCTTTGGATTATGCAAAACAGGGAAGCAAAATACTATTAAAAATGCTTTAAAATTTTCAAACAAGTGCAATTTGAATTCAACAAATTTAAAAATTTTTGCATATATAGGGTTTCAAAATTAAACAAATACATGCATTTTGAACTTAAAAAAAAAGGAATTTTAAATACCTCGTGCTCAATAGTGGTCGATATGCGAATTGGAATGATGAAGTTTGAAGAAAACGACCCGAACTTTGCTTTCGTTGGTGAAAAATTTTGTTGGGTCGCCGTCCGGTTTATGTTCGCCGCGCGCAGATTACTAGTAATTCACAGTGAAAGTGTGAAAGTGAAAGCACTTTCACACTTTTTTTGGTTTTGTCATATTTAAGGGGGTTCGGCCGAACCCCCTTAAATATGACTTTTTTATTAGGCTCGGTGGGGGTTCGGCCGAGCCATGGGTTCGGCCGAACAATATGGCTCGGCCGAACCATTCAAATGGTTCAGCCGAGCCATATGGTTCGGCCGAACCACTTTGCTAGGGAAAGTGTGGAAATTTTGAAAATTCCTTCCTCCACAAAAGTGTAAACCACTTATGTGGCTTCACCCCCGCTTCCATATAGGTCGCCATTGTTGCTCATTTTGGACTACCTTCCACCTTAGTTTTGGACAATGGGACACCATTTAAGAATAAATATGTGAAGAATTTCTTAGAAAAAATTAACATTCAACATCATTTTTCAACACCTTATTACCCGCAATCTAATGGTCAAGCAAAATCAACTAATAGAACCCTTGAGAAAATCCTAAAGAAAATGCTAGGCTAAAAATAATAAAGATTGTTATACACAACCAAACATATGCATTATGGGCCTATCGTACAAACATAAATCATCAATTGGACATACCCCTTTATAATCTCATCTATGGAACTCCAGGCACACTTCTTGAGTTAGATATCCCTTCATTAAGAATCACTCTTCAATGGGTTATTAATGATGATATATAAAGAACAAAGGTTACATTAGCTTGAAATGCTCTGACAAGCAATGCATCAATGCTCTTGAACACCTTTAGGCTTATTCTAAAAGAATGCAGCGTAGTTACAATGATAATGTAATCCTCTATTCCTTTAATAAAGGACATTTGGTGTTATGTGAAAATCATTGTAATGTCAATTCTGACATGACAAAAAAAGGAAAGTTGAGCCCTAATTGGTTATACCCTTACATAATCAATGAAAAATATGAATCTAGGGCTTATACGTTAATAGAAACGGATGGAACGCCTCTTAAAGAACCTATAAATGTTGCACATCTACGCTGGTACTATGTCTAAGGATCTTGAATAGTGTGAATCATAAAGCAGTGGTATTAGAGTTACTAGATGATAGTATATTTGCTCTTGCATTGCTTCATTCTCGACAAATAATTATTTGTGTGACTTGAATACTAAAGTAACTATTTAAATTAACTTTTAGATGGTTACTTTAGGTTTCATACTATTCAAGATAATCTTGTGTGTTATGTTAGATTAGATCCTTATATTAGATCATAGGTGCATTTAATTTAGCATAACATAATCAATCACAATGTGGAATCTTAAGAGAAACTAGAATAAGTTTAATTAATCACATAACACATGTTAAATCATGAAGACACTCACAAAATAGTCTTACAAAGATTACTTATCCACACATTTCGCTTAACATTAAACACATAAACACAAGTAATAAAAGTATCAAATGCTTATATATATAAGTTTGTGTACATGTAATCAATATATACAATACTAATGAGGTTTTGTACTGCCTCACCACAACCCTAGGGGAAGTTGCAATTTACTACACAGACAAACTAATTTTTTTTTAGCAAGAATAATTAACATACATGTTCACTAACCAATGCCAACCAATCCCCTAAGGTTACGAGACTGTGTTACTTAAACCAAACATGAAACATGAATTAAAACCATACCATATAATTACTTAACAAATAAAGTTCACATACATTCTATTCATAATAGTTCACATCCAAGAGTGAGATACCACTTGATTCCAATAACATAATTTACAATATGATTACAATACTCATTCCCTGAATGAGGTAAATCCAACAAGTATGATTACATATTACAAATTCCACCTCGATAACAACTGAGGGGTAATAAAATTACAATAAGTACTGAGAGAATAAGGCATGAGAAGAAACTGATTCCCACGAGCCCTCCAACTGGAAATCACGACCACATGAACATGAAGAAGAACCAACGGATCAAGAAGTACGTGCCACCCGACCACGTGGAACCCAAAAGTTCCACTCCCTCCGTGCTAGGAGATAGTAACAAGCAATTCCCACACAAGACCATCTACCACTAGACACAGGCTACAAAAAATTGATACGAAGTAAATACAAGTACACATCTCAATGAAATGAATGGTCATACGCACAATTCTAGGTATGACTCCCACAACACTGACATAGGTTACATTGCTTCCAGACATAGAATAGATCAAGAGTGTCACAAATATCAAGTACAAATTGTTGACTTAGGAAGAGTGTCATCGCATAGCTCATCAAGGAATATCCTCTGGGAATCTTCCTAGGCTCCGGCCCCCACACCATGGGTTATCCCGTGGCCTCTACCCAAATCCCCGACACCCATGCTTACTCATGCGGAATCAAATACCTCTCATGGAGATGAGATAGATGATCTTTCCATTCCAGGCCTTCTCGTCTCATCCCAAGTCTAAAACAAGCCCTTGGGTCCATGAGCGAGGCATAATTAATCTTGTTTAATGTTTGATGCAACCTAAGATTCTAAAAGTTCTATTTAGTTATCACTAAATTAACCAACTTGCAAAGGGTTATCCTTGGCACCACTTTGTGTGCCGGCCCCCATTGGAAGCCACTCTTCTAAGACAACACACATGGTGAAAACCATAATAATAGGTAGCTAGATAGCACGACTCACCAATCCAAGGTGTAACAAAGTACAAAACCCACTCCAAACACTGGAGGAAACCAAATACAAAAATCCACTCCTTCCAAAGGAGGCACACATTACATAACCCTCTCCTATTCCCAAGGAGGCACAAATCATCCCTGTTTGTGAGAACTGGGTGAAACAACATGGTGTAACTATGCACATTTTCCCATGACACATCAAAAGTTGACTCATGTACCTCAACCCATGCCAATAAATGAACTCCTATTTGGAAGATTTCAAACATTTACTCTATTCTCCCAACATCAAGGATGAACATTATAACACTACAAGCATTTCAGACAGTTAAATAAACTAAAGTTTGGATTTCCTAAATCCAATCAATTAGAGTTTCCATTACTTGCATTTATCCAATCAATTGAATCCATTTCTTTTCACGACACTGAAATATTCAAAGAACAGATTATTTACTCTAAATTTCACAACCATATCCCAAAATCAAGACATTTTAATGAATAACATCATCGAATTAAACTTAAACCAATCAGTAACTCCACGTCTCACAATCATATACTGTAATTAAATCACTTGATTTATAAAACATCTGGATTAAATAAATTACTCTTTATTTCAAAATAGCAATAAATCAAACAACTCAATCTCATATGATTCAATAAATCATTCATTAGTTCTAAGTTTAACCAAAACAAAATATTTTAATTTAATAAACTCTTCTTATTAAAATAAATCATCCGTTATCTCTAAGTTTCATGATCATATACTCTAAATAGAATTGTTTGATTAACAAAACATTTAGATTAGATAAATCAGTCTTTATATCAACTCAACATTAAATAGCTCAACTAAGTCTTATCTCTACTTGAATACGAATACCTTCCAACAAATATACTTAATAGTATGTACTCAATGTATATTCTATTACATATTTAAATGTTTAAATCACTTGTCGACATTTAAGAATTTAAACCAATAATTTAGCTCTAATTGATCAATCTACTATTAGTCAAAATCAATATTTAAATGAATACATTTGATTATTCATCAGTTTAATTTATGCTTATACAAATGGGATGATCATTTCAAAGTTCCTATTTTAAATGTTAAGACATCATTTAAACACACGTTTTTAAAACGTTGTTTTTATATTCTAATATTTCCTAATTATCCATAAACATCAAAATGAAGTTTCTAAATAATGATATTTGATTATCAAACAACTTCATCCAATTATCATTAAATTATCTAGAGTTCACTTGGCACCATTAAGGAATTAAATCTACTATTTTTTTTTTAATTCTATTTGTTCAATTATTGATGAGGGTAGAAATAATCTTTATAAAATAATCCCATTTAATCGACTTGTAAATAAGTCATTTGGTTGCAAAGCCAACTTTTAATTAAAACATTTGATTATAAATTTTTCCTTTACATAAATGCCATACATTAATTTTATACTCGAATTTAACTATATATTGCATATACATGTAAAAATATACATATATATATGCAATTATAAAATGTATCCGTTTAATTATATCATTATTTAAACATATTTTAAATCAGCTAACTAAAGTTTTCCATATTACAAATTAATTATTACAAAATCGATTTCCTTCACTATGACAGTCACATAATCATCTCAAATTTTCTAGTTAATATTCAACATTATTATAATATGTCAAATAAAATATTATTATTATTTGTGTAAGAATAAAGTATTTAAATATAATTTAAATACCCATTTAAAAGTTCCATATAACCAATTATTCCAATTGAAAATACATTATATATATAATTATCTATATATATATATAATCTCTAATTAATAAATATAATATGTGGTGGTTGCCTTACAGCCCCTCCCTAGCCAGCCCCTCCCTAGCCATGGGGAGCGCTGCACAGCCAGTGCCCCCATGGATGGGGGGTGGCTGTGGGCAGCCCCCACAAAACTTTAAAATAATTTTTTTATTTTTTTTTATTTTTACAATTTCATTTAAAAAAAACGAAAACAAATATCAAAACCCCAAACGAAAATCACACAGCAAGATTTGAGAAAAAAAAGCTTTCAAATCTGAATAATATGAGAGGGTAATTATATATAAATATATCATTCCACAGCCCAAATTGGGCAAATTTTTATGAGGAAAGATCAAGAAGAAAGGTTTAAAGCAAAATAATAAGATGGATTTTTCTGGGTTTACCCCAAATTGACAAATAAATCAAATCTTTTCATTTGAATCCCTTTCAAGATCTATTGCTAGTTTTAAATCCAATTTTCATGGGTTTTCATTAAATTTAACCTTCATTTCAAGGATTTCCAAACAACATATTAAGGATTTAAATTCTTTTCAAATTGAAACAAGCAAGATCAAAGAGGAACCTGATTTTTCCTCCAAAGCTTGAGGCCCTCATCCATGGTGTCTTCCAATTCCTCCATTGAATCCAACTCAAACAAAAAAAATCTCCATCTCCTTCACAATTCCAAGCAAAACCATAGCCAAGCAAAATTTTCCCCAAATTGAAAGATTGAAAATTAATGAGATCCCCTTTTCTCCAAAATAGGGTTTTTCCCCAAAATTGGTCAAAAACCCTAAAAATCCCACTCACCAAAATATATTTTAAAAACATGGGAATATTTCTAATTTTTAATTCAAAACCCAATTTCAAATTTTTAATTCATAAAACCAATTTCTAATTTTTTAATTCAAAACTTATGCATTTTCAAATTCATTTAAAACAAAAGCATTTCCAAGTTGCAAATAAATGATTTTCTCAACAATTTTCAAAAGTGGAATTAAAACACATTAACATTTATTTATTTATTTATATTTAGCTGTAACTATTCAAACAAGATTCTTATTTTTATTTTAATTAAATCTTAATATCCAATATAATTTCCATTTCAATTTTAAATTTGAAACTAATATAAAATAACGCCAAAACAACTATTTTAATTAAAATCACCATTAATCTAATTAATCATTAAACTAAATCTAATTTTATTAATTGATCAAATCAATCAATAACCCAATAATTATTTTATTAATTAAATCAAATAAATCAATAAAATAAATCATATTTCAACATTGCAACTAAATATATTTAATCAAAAATTAAACTACACTTAGCATTTAATAAACTTTAAACTTTGAAATTAAATAAATACTCAAGGGGAGATTGGCCAAATTAAAACAACTAACCCCGACGACAACCCGACAACACACTATGACTAGGGTGACGACTTGGCATGGAAAACCTAGCTACTATCTCCCAATTGATTTCTGTTGGTCAATGGACACGCTCAAACCTGGAAACCAGGTGGAGTCGATGTCATGTACCTACCAACCTACAACAAAGAGCATGTCGAACGTGCATATATACATAATATGATCAAGCACACCATGAAGAGGAAATCTCATAATTGTAGGACACTCGCAAGCAAGTGATACAATCTCGTCCCCTTCACCAATACAATATCACTAACTGATGCATCTAACATCAATAACATGATCAACATAAAACATCGTTAAATCAAATATCTTCTAAGTTAATCCAAAACATGCCATAAAGGTAACATCAGGATAACATCACATCAAAATATAACATCCACATATTATAAAAATTGCAATCAAAAGCAACCTAGTTCCAAAGTCAAAGCATAATCAGACACAATCATAATAGGGAAGAACAATGCCGATCAAAGAGCCAAAACAGAGGGGTGTTACAAGGTTTGTGACTACTAGGTCCCTCGGGATCTAGTTCTCGCATTTGTCTAGTGGCGGTCTATCAGGAGATAGTGGTATTTGATCATGATCGCGATCTGCTAAGTGTACTAAGAGAAAATTGTAAACCCCACATTTGTCCAAGGGACTCCCAATGCTCCCCTGCTATTTGATCTCTCTCTACTTGTAGTCTGGGCACCTCCGACACTAGTCTCTCAAACTCTATTAGGGTTAGAGATGATTGTGCCTCTTGGGCAACCTCAGCTCAATGAACGCACCTCCTAAGACTCTCATACACTGCCCACAGTGTGACATATGGCTCAAACAACTCTGGATCCCATTCCACAATGGGAAAGGGCACATAGTCTGTATTAGTGGCCTCCTCATAGACTAATGGTTGCACTATCTCCACAACCACTTGACGATAGAGATCCTAAAGATCTCTCATAGCTCCTCCAAGATAGAAATCATAAACATAATCAGTACACATCATGATATATATATATATGGAAATAAAATTAAAACATAATCATAAGCATAAAGCATGACTATAAATAAAATATCATCACCTAGCTCTCTGGTAGGTTGTGTAAAGGTAGCCTCATTGTGTGTAGGGGGAATGGAAGATATGCTAGCCTCTCCATGGCTATGGGTGTTGGTGCCTACTGTAGCTGTTGATCATGATCTAGTAACGTGAATGGGGGATGGCTCTCCTTGCTCGTGGCCCACTGGATCCTCATCTACTACTCCTCCTCCTTGTCCTCCTCCTCATCCCCCTCATGGCCATCATAGTCAATATCTGCATCCTCATCATACTCCTCATCTATCACATCTATAAATATGTTTGTAGCCCTTTAGCATGTCTCCTTAGCCCTGTCCTCCACCTCTTCTCTCTCATCTAGGAGTGGCCTACATCACCTATTGGCTTGTCCATCAGGAATACAAGAGTCAATCATGATATTTTCAACCACTCCTCCTAGGAATTTGTGGTACCGATATCATCAGCATCAGAGACCAGAGGCATATCATGATCTGAGAACTCAGAGTCACTATAGAAAACATCCTTGATAGTGAACCAGTCATCTAGAATCACTGGGTCTCTAGGCACTCCATACTGATCTCCTAAAAAAGGGTCATGCCCTAGGTGCTATCTGAACCTGTCCAAGCTATCGCATGATACAATCATAGTAGACAGGTCAAACTATGCAATCATGTTTTACTATCAAAAACTTGTCCATTTGGAATCGCCTCATCTATTGAGTCTCATTTGGACACTATAGCATGAGCTGGTAAGGTCTCCATAGGATCTAATCCTCATCCAGTTGATCGAACTAGACTCTCCAAAAGTCCAAGTCACCATATTGCAAAAACTGTCGTAATGGATAACTGAAGGCTGGAGGATACCCTAGGGATGTCATGTATGGAAACCCTGTCGGATTGGTGCACATGATATGCTCTAAGTACAACAACTGTAGCAACATATAGTGTACCATGCTTTCCACCTCCCGAAATGCAAATCATCCAAGATAATATAGATGGGCTAGGATGTTGTGCCCCCAGGCATACAAGGTCCTATTCTTTGCCATCCCTTGAATCATGTGTAATAGTCCTCCCTCCAAGTGTGCTACCAGGCCATTAGGGATGAGTACTAGTGCAACTGTGAACATCATAATCCAAGCAACTAGTGGTGCCCATGAGTATAGCAGCATCGTCATATCGATCTGTGGCCTCACCATCCCGTCATGAATTGGACCTCTAAGGCAGTACTCCATGTCGTATTTAATCTCCCAGAATGATCGCTCCATTAGGAACCATACTCTCTCACCTCAAATCATAATTCAAAGTATTTGATGTACGTCCTCTAGCATAATGGTCATCTTGCTGGTAGGAAGATGAAATGTGCATGTAACGGTGTCCCATCACTCTACTAATGTCATCAACATAGGATTGTGGTACCTCACGGGGGGCATGAGGTACGCCTAGTATATGCTTGTAGTCTACAAGATCTCCATATCCTCTACTGAAAGAGTGGGGGCTAGGTCCTAGAGGTGGTTGATCTATCTACCACCCAAAAACTACCACAAATGGATAGGAATCTAACAAAAAAGCAAAAAATCTATCTTATAAGCACTCTAAAATCTTCAATCTTTATATTAACAATAAAAAAGTGTACTAAAGTTTTTCTAGTGTACTCTCCTAAAGTTTCTAAACACTTTAGATCCCTTCTGGGACACTTCACAAAGAAATGGGACTCTTTGCAAAAAAGTGGGACACTTCGCGAACAAAATGGACACTTTGCGAAAAAAAAGGAATGCTTTGCAAACTTTTTTTCCAAGGTCCTAAATTAACCTAGAAATGTGTATAAATCATAAAATAAATGCGTAAGGAGAAAGATAAGGTAGAAAAATAAACTCACCTGATGATAGTGCTCGTCGTGGGCCACTTGAACCTGCAACATGTCCAATCTCGTAGGCTCATAGTCTCATCGTCCCGACATCTTCAATCACTCAAAACTCACCTTTCAATCACTCTCAAGCTACAAAAAGGTAAATGAATTTTTTTTTAGAATTTACTTCACTTCTTACTCTTATATAAGCTAAAATTAGGGTTAAAAAGTGCCTTTCATTTAAATCAACATAACATGTGCTAGAGAGCTCTATTTTCGACACTGTTTGTTGCATTGGAATCGTGAGTTTGCTCTCATCCTCATCAAATGTTTATCAACATGTGGTATGGTACTTAGAAATACCTATGATATGACCTACCTTATTCGACGTGGTTAGAATACTACCTTGATTCCACCTTCATAAAGTAAGTGGAATTAAGGGGGGCATACATCTACCCTCAAATTTGATTTCTAGAAGTTAGATAAGAGGATTTTTGGACAACTAATGAATTCGTGTTGTAGGATGTGGTTCCTAACATTTTGGTTTTGTAGATAGCTATAGTGGGGGCTTCACTCTCCCATACTATGATTGAACTCAGATGTGTATCCTTTTTAAAGTGTATTGTTCATATTCCTTTAGCTTGCATATGCATGTGGAGTCATATGGGCGCTAAAGTGGGGGCTAGATGTAATGATAGAAATTGACCCCCCTTCTTGGAGATAGCAAAATTTATTATTTAATATGGACCTATTTTAGTATCTTTTCATTAACTACCCCTTTAAATCATCATTAATAAGCCCCTAAACCCATTATTTTGGATATTAAGGCTTATTTTAGGGAAAATCCCGAAAAAATCATTTAAAACACCAAAAATATTGAAAACCCACCTTAAAAGGCTAGGGTGGGACTCATTTTCCACCTTGGGTGAATGCTTCCCCCTAGGTGAGACCCATTCACCACCTTGGGCGAATGAGTCCCCCTAGGTGGGACTCATTCATCACCTTGGGTGAATGAGTACCATTTGGGGTATTTTTGAGTTTTGAGTGAGAAAAATACCTTTTTAATTCAAAATTTTGATGGATGTCAGCCTTTGAGATCTAATTAATGGTAAATTAGGTGTTGATGCCTATATAAGAAAATTTATAAGTCATTTGTAGTATCTAAGCAATCTAGGAAAGAATTGTCAAGAGCAATTTTAAGAGACAAGCATCAAGAATCTTCAAGCGTTCATTCACAAGAGCATTCAAGTTTCAAAAGAAAGTTGAAGTCTTGGAGCAACATTAAAGTGTTTTTTTAGGTCTTCAAGCTCACTTTCATTCAATATATAGCATTGTCAAGGGTTGATCATGGTTGTCTATGGTGAATCATGATGGATTCTAGGTTGGGAAGATGCAACTAGCCATCAAGCCAAGCCTAATGACTTATTTCCTAAGTGATTCTATCCTCCATTATCACTCTACATTCATCCTAAGGAAGGTACAAGAATTGTTGAGTCTCATTTGGGTGATTATAGATCTCTCAAAGTGGGTCATTCATTATCACATTTCCATTCATGCATCTCATTCTTACATATTAGAATAGGGTTTCATCATCTTCAGATTTCTTAGTCTTAGACACACTTAAGGCTAGCGTTTATAGTCCTATATACATGCATATTTTATTATTTCCATCAAGGTTTAATTACCAAACTAGGGGTTTGATTGAGGAAAACTCCCCATAAGAAAATCAAGTCTCTATTATGTTTTGCAACTATTTTTGCAAATTCAGAACCCTATACCCTCAACCCTAAACACTATACCTCAGTCCTCAAGCCTATACCTTAAACCCTAGACCGTACACCTTCAACCTTCAACCCTCGTCCCTATACCATATACCCTCAACCTTATAAGCTAAACCTTGAACATCATCCCTCAACCCTATACTTAAACCCTAAACCCTACATTCAACCTTGTACACTAAACCCTAAACCCTCAATCCTAAACCCAATACCCTCAACCCTATACCCAATATTATAAACCCTAATCCCTATACCCTATACACTTAGCCCTATACCCTCAACCTTGAACACTATCCCTCAACCCTATACCTTAAACCCTAAACCCTACACCCTTAACCCTCATCCCTATACCCTATACCCTCAACCTTATACCATAAACCCTTAACATTATCCCTCAACCCTATACTTAAATGGAAAACCTTACACTCTCAAGCCTTAACCATATACCTTATACACTAAACCCTACACCCTAAACCCTAAACAATATACCCTATACACTTAACCTTATACCCTCAACCCTTAAACTTATACATAAATCATAAACCACAAACCCTCAACCCAATACCATTAACCATATACCCAATATCCTAAACCCTAATCTATATACCCTATACACTTAACCTTATACCCTCAACCCTAAATACTATCCCTCAACTATCAACCCTATACCTTAAACCCTAAACCCTAAACCCTCATCCCTCATCCCTATACCCTTTACCCTCAACTTTATACCTACTATCCTAAACCATAATTCCTATAACCTATACGCTTAACCCTATAACCTTAACCCTATACTTTAAACACTAAAATTTACACCCTCAACCATCATAGGGGGAGAGAGAAAGAGGGGGAGGGAGATATTGGGGGGAGAGAGAGAAGTTGGGAGGGAAAGGGGAGATAAAGATAAGTAGAGAGGGAAGGAGAGGTAGATAGACATGAGAGATAAAGAATAGGTAAGGAAGGATAGATTGAGGGAGAGGTATGGAGGGAGAGAGAGGTGAGATAGAGAGAACTGGAGAGAGTGTGGTAGGGAGTGATGGAGGGATATGTGGGTAGAGAGGGATATGTGAGATAGAGAGAAGTAGAGAGAGATAGAGATAGAGGGAAGGAGGGAGGGTGGGTGAGAGAGGGGAGGAAGGGAGAGGTAAAGAGGGATAAGTGAGATAATGATAAGTAGAGATAGAATGGTGATATATAGAGGATAGATTTACAGAGACAAAAAGAGAGAATTGTGAGATAGAGAGGAGAGAGTGAGAGAGAAAGAGGGAGAGGGAAGAGGGAGAGAGAATGAGAGAGAGAGGTAGAGGGAGGGAGAGGAGAGATAGAGAGTAGATACGGTAAAAGGTAGGGAGGGAGACATCTAGTGAGAGAGAGAGAGAAAGAGAGAGAGGGTGAGGGGAGATAAATATAATTAGAGAGGGAAGGAGAGGTAGAGAGAGAAGTAGAGAGAGAATGTGGGAGGGAGGGAGAGAAGTGAGAAAGAAAGGTGTATAGAGAGTGGGATGGAGTTATGCATGGAGAAGTAGGTAGAGAGGGAAGGAGAGGGAGAGGTATGGATGGGGAGAGTGGGAGGTGAGATAAAGAGTAATAGAGAGAGAAAGTGGTAGGATGTGATTGATGGAGAGGTAGGCAGAGAGGGAGAGGTGAGCTATAGACAAGTAGAGAGGGAGGGAGATGTAGTGAGGGAGAGAGAGATGAGATAGAGAGAAATAGAGAGTAGTGGAAGGAGAGGTAGGAGAGAGAGGGAGAGATGAGGGTATGTGTAGGATCATGATGGGCCAAAAAGTGGCGATATGATGGGTATGTGTAAGGTATGTGGCTGACGACTTTTTTTCACCCAAAATTGATGAAATGAAAAGGGTTTTTAAAGGAGATTCTCAGATTTCCACCAATATAAATTATGCTTTACTTTAAATTTAATAAATAATTATTATTCATTTTCTATTTGAATTACGACTAAAGTCTTGATTGATAGGTTGATTGAAAAACATCTATAGCTTTCAAATGGTATCACAATTTTTTGACATCAGGACATAAGTCCTCTACTTATATCTAAAATATGCAAAAAAATATGCATCACATTGGGACATGAGTCCTCTACTTATATCTAAAATCTTATAAAAAAAATATTATCATTTTATTGTGGTTAAGGTGGTCAAAAAACACCTACTTATTATTTTTTCTTTGAAATTTAAGTACTATTGCATTGAAATTTCAAATTTTCACCAAATAGATTTAAAAAATAAAAACCTAGTAGTTTAGAAACTACATTCAATTTGCTACAGATTCTATTCTTACATATTTTTGAAATAATATAGATAACTTATTCAAATTTTTATGTCAAGTTGCCTAACTTTGATTTTTCTAAAATTTTCACCACTTAAAGGTCTGTTTTTTCCATGATGATCCTGCACATACCCTGGAGATAAAGCTAAGTAGAGAGGGAAGGAGAGGTAGAGAGAGGAGATATAGAGAGTAGAGAGGTAATGAGGGTGGGAGGGTGAGAGAGGTAGGGAGGGAGAGAAAGGTGAGATAGAGAGGTGTAGAGAGAGAGAGAGTGGTAGGGTGTGATGGATGTAGAGGTAGGTAGAGAGAGGGATTGGGAGATAGAGAGTAGATAGGGAAGAAGAGAGGGAGAGAGTATGGGGGAACAGAGAGGGAGGTGAGAGAGAGGTGAGGTAGAGATAAATAGAGAGTGTTAGGGAGTGATGGAGGTTGAGTTAGGTAGAGAGAGAGGGGAGATAGAGATAGAGAGAGGGAAGGATGGAGGGAGGGAGATAGAGATAAGTAGAGAGGGAAGGAGGTAGGGAGTGAGAGAGAAGTGATATAGAGATAATTAGAGGGAAAAGGAGAGAGATTTATTGAGATCAAGGGAGAGAGAGTCAGATAAAGGGACGTAGATAGTGAGAGAGAGGTCTAGAGTTTAAGGGATAAAAAATGAGTGAGATAGTGAGACAAATAATACAACTTGTTGATTACTAAAATTTGACATGCTGATTACTGAAATTTGACTAAGTCTAAAATTTGTGACATCTTCCAAAAACTAGAATTTGCATTATAACTCCTACCTGGATCCAAAACCACTCTCAAACTTCCTAAAACTATATACATGACATATAACTTAAAGTATAAGAAAGTAAAGAAAGTAAATGTCCATATGTAAATGTTGACTTATACTTAAATGTTTATTTCATGTATATAGTTTCCCTAAAAGATAAAAAAAGGAAAGAAAAAAAAAAGAAGAAAAATAAATTTAATGTAGACCAAAACATGAGTTCCTTATAATGTGCTTGCATTTTGTCAATGCATTCACAAAACGTGAGTGCGTTATAATGCGCTCGTGTTTTGTCAATGCATTCAAATAACACGAGCACGTTATAACACTCACTCTATATCTTGCTTTGGGAATCCCTAGAAACTATAAGTCTTAGGCTTGGTATTTTCCTTGGAATACCAACCCAAAGGCTTGGAGGGCCTTCCCAATGACCAGAGACATGCTTTTGCAAATTCTACAATATTTCACACAATCAAGTTTGTGCTCACCATTAGGATGCACATGTTTCAATGTCAAACAAATCAAAAAGCTAGGTAATGTTAGGCTCTCTCTTAGCTATCCAACAATGCAATTTTTTTCCCTTTGAAACAATGTTAAGCCTTTAATCTATAATTTCTATTGTTTGTGTGTCTCTTTTTTGACAAAAAAACAATGTTTTGTGTTTTTTCGTTATAAATTAATCGTTCATCAAAATTTCAAATAAATTACATTTTTAGAAACTAGACTCCATTCTACAAATTTAAAAGAAAAATAAAATAAAATTTCAATTAGTTTCCAAAATTTGTAGGAGTAGCACAACCAAAATTCTATTTTTTAGGAAGTGTCCACTTTAAAAATTAGTAAAAAATCAAATATTCATTAAAAGAATATTAGAAAAATTGTGCATCAACTACGTATTGTTAGCTAATTTCTCACCGTCGAAGCAATTTTAAAAATACTAAAAAAAGTTCACTATGCTAGGGATGTACAAAAGTTGCTATGTTATATTTTTTTGACAAAAACAACACCAATTTTTGTACGTCCCTGAACCATCAATTTTATGGTGTGCTCTATGTACTTCTCTTGCACTCTTAGGGTTTTTCACCTAAAAGGAGAGATAGAACCCCAAAAATTGAGGTGGTTCACTCAAACTAGGGAATGCATGATATAATTATAACTAAATTCAATAATCTAAATGTAGCTAATTGATAAAATTGATTGATTATGAATGCAAAACTAATGAAATATACAATGTTTGAAAACACAGTGACATTTGCAAAAGACCTAAAGAGATGAATAAAAATGCAAATAGAATTAAACAAAAAGTTGCAACTTAGAATGTGTGCACCTATAAGATTGAAGAAGATTGAAAACCACTTTGAAAATCTAAAAAAGTTGAATTTTTGGTTGATTGGGACTCATTCACCACCCTAGGTGAATCAGTCCCACATCAGGGTTTTTTGCCCAGAACTGGTTTATGCTAAATGGGTATTGGAATCTATAGTTAACTCTGGCAGTCACCTCTAGGAGGAATCATTTTCCATCCATGGCGAATCAGTCCTTTTTTAGTTTTTGCAAATTCAAATCTCAAATTTGTACCTTGTCACCTGCACAACACTTCTTGATGAAAACCTGAATCTGGGTCTCAGAAAATTCCTACAAAAAAGCTTAAAATTTGTTGTCTAATGGGGGGTTTTTCTTGGTCAAACCCCTAATTGGGTATTGGAATCTATAGTTAACTCTGAAAGTCACCTCTAGGAGGAATCATTTTCCATCCATGGAGAATCAGTCCTTTTTCAGTTTTTTGCAAATTCAAATCTCAAATCTTTACCTTGTCACTTGCGCAACACTTCTTGACAAAAACCCAAATCTGGGTCTCAGGAAATTCCTACAAAAAAGCTTAAATTTTTTTGTCTAATGGGGGGTTTTTCTTGGTCAAACCCCTAATAGGGTAATCAAACCTTGAATGGATAAAAATCTACATAAAACCCTTGCCTTAAGTGAGTCAAAGACTAGGAAAATCTGAAGTAAAATAAAACCCTATTCTAATGTGCTAGAATAAGATGAATAAATGTGATTTGAATGATGCAAGACTTCAATCCTAAAAACCCTACAACATAGCAAATGGATGTAAATGACATGCAAATGTAATGCAAACCTTAAATATAAAGATAGAGAGAAAATAGAAGATGGAATCACTTTGAAAACAAGTCTTTAGTTATGATTTGATGGCTAGTTGCATCTCCTCAACCTAGATTTCTTCATGATTCACCATAGGCATCCATCATCAACTCTTTGCAATGTTGGATCTTGAGTGAGAAGTGACGTTGAAGACCTGCAAAAACCCTAGTTTGCTACCCTAAAGCTTCAATTTTACTGTAGAAAATGCTAATGAAACTTATTGTAGAAGATTCTTAATGCTTGACTTTTGATTTTTGCTTTGTAAAATGGCTAAGAGATGTGAAAAATGACCTAAATGTGTATTTATAGGCATCAACACCTAATTTTCCCATTATTTAGACCTAAGAGGCTGACATCCATTGAAAATTAAGTTGAATTGATTAAATTCCCGCTCAAATTTGAATTTCCCCCCAAAAGGGACTCATTCGCCACCCTTGGCGAATGGGTCCCACCAGAGGGAACTCATTTTCCCACGGTGGAGAATGGGTCACACTAGTGGTTGTTAGAGGTTTTTTTTTGGGATATGAGTGAATTAAGAGTTGTTTGTCAGGATTTAGATGATTTTTCAAGTGAAATGGGCCTCTAGATAAAAAAATAATGGGTCTTAGGGGCCTATAAATGTTGTTTTGAAGAATGAATAATGCAAGGGTACTCAAAAGTAGGTCCAAATTAAGCGTGAAATTGTCTCTTTTCTCAAGAGTGTCCAATTTTCTATGCCATAGTCCCTCTTTTGAAGCCCTTACTCTCAACCATTTTCAAAATAAATTAGTAGTTTAGAAAGTAGACTCAGAGCACTAGGATCCTTGTTTTTGTTGCATCTCAAAATTTTGAGTGTAACTATCCTCAATTTCACATCCAAGATCAATATTTCCTGATTTCAGAAAAAAAGTGGCCACTTAAACTCTCTTTTTGGCCCCCCATATTTTTGCACTTACCCTGCTATGGATGAAGAAATGATAGCTTTGAAAAATAATGATACATGCCCAGATCTTGCACCATTGCTTGAAGGACGAAAACTCGTTGGTTGCAAATGGGTGTTTAAGAAAAAGATTCATTCATATGAAGGTATTGAGAAGTACAAAGAAAGGTTGGTTGGAAAAGGTTACTCTCAAGTTGAGGGTGTTGATTATGGTGAGATATTTTCTCCTATTGTACAAATGACATCCATTATATATTTTTTCTTTCTATTGCTACTACTTATGATTTAGAGGTAGAGTAAATGGATGTGAAAAATTTATTTCCTTCATGGTGACTTGGAGGAGGATATCTATATAGCATAGCTAGAGCACTATGTGGTGAAAGGTAAAAGTAAATTGGTTTACAAATTGAAGAAATATTTGTATGGCTTAAAACAGAGTCCTAGTATGTGGTACCATAAATTCGATACATATGTGTTGAGTTTGGGATTTGAGTGTTCTAAATCAAATCATTGTGTTTATTATAAAATTGATGGTGATCCTTTCTTGTTTATTGCATTATATGTTGATGATATGTTATTTACTGGTAGAGGGAAATGTATGATTTTAGAACTAAAATCTCAACATGCTGCTAAATTTGAAATGAAATATCTTAGTGTAGCTAAATAGATTCTTGGGATAGAAATTAAAAGAGATAGAGTGAACAAAAAGCTATAGATTGGACAAAGTATGTGGGTATGTGCAAGATCATGATGGGCCAAAAAGTGGCGATATGTAAGTGATATGATGGCCCATGTGGCTGACCACTTTTTTTACCCAAAAAATTGATGAAACGAAAAGGGTTTTGAAAGGAGATTCTCATATTTCCACCAATATAAATTATTCTTTACTTTGAATTTAATAAATAATTATTATTCATTTTCTATTTGAATTATGACTAAAGTCCCGATTGATACGCTAATTGAAGAACATCTATAGCTTTCAAACGGTATCATACTTTTTGAATCTGAAACATGGGTCACATTCTATGCTTCACATACTATAGGATTAAAAAAAAGAAAATTCAATTTCATGAAGTTTCGACCAAGTTAAGGTGGTCAGACATACGATTTTTTATATTTTTTAAAAGTTGTAATAAAAAAATCATAATTAATTATTTACTTGGAAAAAAATTACAAAAAAATATACATCACATTGGGACATGAGTCCTCTACTTATATCTAAAATATTATAAAAAATATTATCATTTTATTGTGGTTAGGGTGGTCGGAAGACGCCTACTTCTTATTATGGTGGTCAGACGGACACCTACTTCTTATTTTTTCCCTAAAATTTAAGTACTACTGCATTGAAATTTAAAATTTTCACCAAGTAGATTTTATTTTTAAATAAACCTAGTAGTTTAGAAACTACATTCAACTTTCTACAGATTCTATTCTTACATATTTTTGAAATAATATAGATAACTTATTCAAATTTTTACGTCAAGTTGCCTAACTCTATTTTTTTTGAATTTTTTGCCACTTAAGGACCTATCTTTTTCATGATGATCTTGCACATACCCAAGTATGTCAACTCAGCTTTAAAAGGGTTTGATATATGTAGGATTGTAGACCATTGTGTGTTCTTGTTTCAAGTTGAACAAAGTTATCTATTTCAAAATGTCCAATATCCCCATTAGAAATGAAATACATGAGTAAAGTACCTTATCAAAGTGCAATTGGAAGTTTGATGTATGCTATGGTTTGTATAAGACCAAACATTGCCCAAGGAGTGGGAGTTCTCTCTAGATATATGTCTAATCTTGGAAGAGTTCATTGGGATGTAGTTAAAAGAGTATTCAGATATTTACGTAGTACCTCAAATTATTCATTATGCTATCATAGTAATATGGTTGAAGATGAGATTTCTCTTGATATTCATGTGAAATTTAAACCAAGATCATGGAGTAGACAAACAAGGCCTGAGATTGCAAAATGAAATCGACCAAATGTATTAAGAAATGCAAAGATATAAATAGGAGAGATGGATAACCGATTCTCCATAATATAGGGATAGGTGTTGAGAAGCAATCCATGAGAATAGTGCAACTATCCATGAGAATAGTGTGAGGTGTCCATTGAGTTGACACATTTCCTAAACAACTAACCTCTTTGATATAATCAAAGAGAATGTGTTGAATAAACAACTAGCCTCTTTTACATAATCAAAGAGCATGTGTGGAATTCGCCTAACTATGATTAATTTAATATAAACAACTTAGGATAAGTGTTTATACACCAACATCCCCCCTTAAGCATAGCTTAGGCGAGTTTATTATATATGAGTCTTGACTATGCACCATTTTAGGTACCCATTTATAAAAGTTTCTCATAAGGTGGAGTAAAGGAGAAAACCCATGTGGGAACAAAACTCCTCTCCAAAAGGAGAAACAAAAAGAAAGTCTTTCATTAAAGGGAGTGAAGAAGAAGAAGAAGAAAGGAATGTGATTGATTTTATATTGCAATAGGATATAGATCAGAGTCAAAGAAACCACTGCACGAGTACCTCAAGGATACTCTCGAATATTTGAAATTATAGTTGGTACATATTTTTCTTTACTCAACTAGATTGGGTTGATATACAATGACCCGATAACTAGATATAGAATCTGATCATCTGAATACACTTAGACTATTTTCCTAATTTCTCTTATTAAATCCCCTCATAATGAAACTTTATTGACGTTCATTGATTACAATAGCCCAAACTTTCTCTTGGTTTTGGAACTTTATCATGTAGTACATTAGCACTAGTTCAATTTCAAAAAAGAACCAAAAATGAGAAAAAAGAAGGCATGCAAAAATCAATGAGAACATGCAAACATAAAGCATGCAGAAAGAAAGATATTCAAAGATGGATGTTAACATCCTGCTCCATGAAGACTGTCCAAGTTCCACAAATCAACAAGTCATAATCACCTTGATTGAAAAATCCCTTGCCTCAGAAACCAACAGCTTGAGCAGATAAAAACATGGATTGGTTTGAAATGATTGCCTTCAATCGTAGATGACACTCCCAATGTAGAAAAGGCACACCAAGAACATAAATGCTGAGAGAGGTGCTCTACTATGCTGATGACCAATGACTTCAAGGAGATTGGAGAATGCAAATCACGCCACAAAGCACCATAGTTCACCAAAAACATAGCAAGTCACCCCCTACACCCACACTAAGTCAAACTTGAGATTCAGCTATGCAAATAGGCTGAGTCAAGGGTTGCATGTATGCCTCTACCTATAGATCGCGCCTCAATCAGAGATTTTGTGGCTTGCGAAGATTGAATTGTTGGTATGGTCACCATTTCTCATGTCAAATGCCTCAAACAGTCAAAGAAGATTTCCATAGCTTGCAGGATAATCCACGTGCGGCCTATTCTCACAGTATTTGTGGCTAGCACCAAGGAATTGGTGGCCTGAACAAAGGTATTTACAACCTAAGTAAAGGAATTCATGGTTGCCAAGTGAAAAAACACCTCTGCAATAATCAAACACACTTCTATGGAGTTAGCGCGGGTCTAGAAAGGGTAAATCATGGCCTCTTTTGCCTCCAAATGCATGGGCATAACACTCAACAAATACCAAAAAAGGGATTTGCATGGACCAATCACCCCCTCTTAGTAGTTCACCCCTTTCACTAATCAAGATGACATTCATCAAGAGGAATTCGTTGCCCCTCCAAAAGGAATTCACCAATGTAAATCAAACTAAATAGAGCCACCAAATGAATCATTTGTTCTAGGAGAATACATTCGGCCTCCAATGAATTTGAATCACTGATTCTCCCTTTTGATTCTTTCGTTGACTGCTATGAGGAGATTCTTATAGATCTGAAGATGCCTGCCAATGCAACACAACAGAGATTAAGTGCGTAGCCAGAGATAAACACCTTCGACTATTGCAGATGCCACACCTGGGAATAGGGCTAGAGAGAGGTCTGTGCAAGGGCATTCTGCATTGGGTTGGGTCGCCTATTAAGGAGAAGACCAGGGCGAATCAAGGTGTGGTAGTTATGACAAGTGGCAGATTCCAACACAACATTTTAATGCAGTAGGGTTGAAGAGGGGTCAAGCCAATGACTCTTCCCTAAATTGGCTATGCTTAGATTTGGGAATGGCGTGAGCTGAGAATATGGATCGGCCTCTTCTCAAAACAGGTCGCACCCAACGGCTTGGCCAGTTCCACACATTGATTGGCTTGCTCGCGCCTGCTGCAAATTCTGATTGCTTTGTCTACAGATGTGATGCAAAATGCCAATGCTAGATTTGAAACAAGGATGGGGTTGATTCGATCTTTCAGCTCAAAGCTATACATAGTGCTCTAATACCATGAAATAAACCAAGATCGTGGAGTAGAAAAACAAGCATGAGATTGCAAAATGAAATCAACCAAATGTATTAAGAAATGCAAAGATATAAATAGGAGAGATGGATACCCGATTCTCCACAATACAAGGATAGGTGGCAAGAAACCATCCATGAGAATAGTGCAACTATCTATGAGAATAGCGTGAGGTGTCCATTGAGTTGACACATCTCCTAAACAACTAACCTCTTTGACATCATCAAAGAGCATGCATTGAATAGACAACTAGCCTCTTTGACATAATCAAATAGCATGTCTAGAATTCACCTAACTTTGATTAAGTTAGTATAAACAACTTAGGATAAGTGTTTATACACCAACATCATGGTTATATGGATTCAAGCTAGGCTAGTGAGATTGATAGTAGATGATACACCAGTTCTAATGTGTTTACTTTATTTGGAGGTGCGATTAGTTAGATGAGTAAGCAATAGGCTGTGGTTTCTTTGTCTACTACTGAAGTAGAGTATATGGCAGCTACTCATTCTTGTAAATAAGCCATTTAGCTTAAGAGACTATGTTCAAATATCAGAATAAAACAAGGTGCAATGGCAATTTATTATGATAGTCAGAGTGCGATATGTCTAGCCAAGAACTCAACATTTCATGCCAAGACCAAGCACATTGATATATAGTATCATTTTGTTAGAGATATAGTTGCAGATGTAGGGTAAAGTTGGTTAAGGTAGAGACTTTGATGAATGTTGTTGATTCTTTAACTAAACCTATGAGCATAGAGAAGTTTAGATGGTGTTTAGAGACTATAAGTCTTTTAGCCCCTAGAAATTAAGAGATAATGTTTATACCCCCTTTCGTTTCTTTTGCAACGTGTTTGACAAGTGGGAAATTTGTTGGGAAAATGTGTTTCAACCTTGCAATTACATAAGGTATTATAATGGTCAAATTTTAAAGAATAAAGATGACATAAATAAATAATTTATAATCTTTTCTATGTAAATTTAATTTACTAATTTTCTATTTTTAAATTTTTTTATCTATGATATTTCATTAATTTTCAATAAATTATTTGTATTATGTGTGTGTGTTACTTTAACACAATACTTTTTGGTTTAGACTGCAGAATCAGTCGGGTATCCATCCCCTATAAACTACAACACACCTAATAAAAAAAATTCACTTGACTAGTGGCACCGACACAAAATGCCCTCTGGTACCACGAGGATGGTGGGGAGACTAGACCTCGTGATCTCTTGCTTACAACAAGATACTTTAGCCAAACTAGACCTTGTGACCTCTTGCCTACAACATGATACTTTAGCCAATTGAGCTAGGCCCACCACCCCTTAACACATTACTTGAATTACAAGTACAATTTTTATTTGTTGGACATTCATTATTGACTAAAATATCTAATTTATATAGTTTTTTAAAATATTTTTCTTTAAATTTTTATTTATAATTATTTTTTAATTGGTAGTAAGAGAAATTTAGACCTATATTTTAATGTAATATTTTTCTCTTTATTTATATGAATAATTATTTTACATTGAAACAAAGATATTTATATAGAATGTAGTACATTTTTTAATATTTTCTAACATTATTCATTTTTCTAATTCTTAAAAAATAGTACCATAATTTTCAAGTACAATTATATTAATTATCAACCTAAAAAATATATTATGAATTAATATTTTTTAACATAATCATTTATAATTAATCAAAAATAAAATAAAATTATATTGTAAAATTTCCTACATTGATATAAATATATTTAATTATACATTAAAATTTTAAAATTTATTTATAACAATATAACATAATATTATCTGCTGCTATAACTATTTATTTTATTAATTCTATATTGTTAAATTAGTATGTTGTTATTGAAACTATTTATTTTTATAATTGAAATGATCATATTAGTAATATTAGTTTTGTATATATATATAACTAACCAAATAACTAGCATATATGTATATATTATTTTAATAATAATATATATAAAATATGCCGAGAGATATCCTTTTTGAGGCGCCTATTCAATTTTTATAATAAAAATTTGATTAAAAAATAGGCGCCTCAAAAAGGATATCTCTCGGCGTATTTTATATATATTATTATTAAAATAATATATATATATATATATATATGCTAGTTTACTTAAATCATATTACTAATGTTTTGTATAATTTACTATATAATATATTCTATAGTTAATTTATGATTTTATAATATATAGATTTAATATCTATATAATATAATTATAATATTAAATATATCTAATCTAATATAATTCTATAATTTATTATTATTATTTTATATAGTTTAATGCTAAATGTCCATCTACTTTTATATATATCTTTTATTTTTATTTTATATATTTTCATTATTTAAATTAATTTATTTTTTAATATTATATTTTTTAATAAAAAATTAATTTATATATATTATCAAATATTATTTGATATTATATAATAAATAATGTAATATATAATTTAATTTTTAATTTTTCATAAACTAACATTAAATCTAGTGATTATAACATGGTGGCTAAAGTGTAGGAGGAGAAGGAAGATACAAAAGAGCTAGCTACATAGTTGAAAAGTACTTCTAATAAAGTGACTCATCGGTGGAATGAAGAATTATATCTTTAAAATATTTAATGGAATAAATTACACATGAAACACCAAGACCCAATAATGTCAGGTTCCTTCAACATTGAAAGAACCGTTGAGAGAGTTATTTTTGCCGATGTCACCCTTAAATTAGTGTTGATTACACAAGTCTACTGTTCACTTAACTATGCATTAAGAAGCAATGGGTTACCGCCTCTTATCGATTTTTCAATACCTCCAATGCCTTTCCTTTTGAGAATAAGCACACCACCGCCTTATAAATACATTAATAGGAACTCATCACTAAATTATAAAAATACTTTTATACGTCCATATATCTGAAGCAATAAAACCATGACTGAGACAAGTTACTTATTTACCCTTTAACTGATTCAAAAGCATTTAAGAAATATTTGATACTAAATAGGTTGATTTAAGAAGCAATCAAAAGTATAGCAGAGCCTTACCTTAAGCAAGATTTCCAATACGCATAACCGTTTCTTTAGATTCACTCACTGGTAGTTATTTTTTTCTTTTCTTAAAAGCATATCTATTGAGTATGTATCCATATTAAAACTAATTTTGGAATAAAGCACAAAAAAGAAGAAGATAAAATCATTATCTTAAACATATACACCCAAGCACTTTTTCCATGACCATCACTAATAAAGATAAGGAGATTAGAATAGCTATGCATCAAGGATGATATTTGACAAAATCTAGCCAAGACAACAACATATTGCGATTAAAATGTGAAGGCTGTAATAAGGGCTAAGCTTTTAACGCAACACAATAAAGTCTGTGAACGCCCTGCAAGGTTTATGCTCACAAAGTGTAGTTTGAAGGCGCAATGAATGGTCTATGAAAACTACGTAGTATAATGCAAATTTACCACCATGACTTCTAAAATAATTTCCTACTTTGAATGTACAGATATCACCTGAACTCCGAAGAAACCTTTGGAAACTTACCAGTACCAGAGATTATATCAACAGTTATTATCTATGAGGGAAAAGAAATAATCGTCTAGCCTGAGACTGGCAATTTTGAATACAAAGCTGCAATAACACAAGTTGACATCATTTACGTAAAAATGGTCTATTAAACAGATAGACCATTATATGAAAAGCTTTTACACAAGTTGACGATGCTTCTGCACTTGTTGTAGTGAAAAATGCTCTGCTTAACATGAGATCACCTCCTGATAATTACAATGTTGCCATTCACTCTAAGCGACATCCTCATACTTGAGCATCTGCACCATTTTTAAGTATTAGGTACTATAAATTATGAAAAATGAGATAAACTAAATCATTATACAAGATTAATAAAGTGAACAAACCTCATTGGAGAATCTGTCGACAGTGGTGAGATATCTGTTGCCATGACTGACAATAAGCAATCTATTAATCTTTTTTGTTGTTCAAATTTGAATCGAAATGCATAAGCTCAAAAGGTGCTACATGATACGAGAAGACCAGACCTCAAATATATAGATTCATGTTCATAAAAGATGTTTCATTTCCAAGATGAAAATCATAAAACCTGAACGACAAACAGATTAACAATTATCGGGCGTGTGCATCAGTCGTTCCAAATTTTATGTAAACACCATCAACATATCCAATAGCTTCTGAGAGGGGCGAGGAGGATGCATCTGATCATCTCCTTCATGCATGGGGCGATCCGGATGCAATCTCTGGTGGTTCTAGCTCGATGAGATGCAGAATTCAATTCGAACCAGTGGATGATGAGTGTTGCACCACCACAGCCTGCATGACTTCCCAGAGCACACTGAAATCCCCCTGCTGATCATCGCTCAGTATTTCTCCACCACATTCTGTAGCGCTGAATACTCTTCGGGACTCTAGGCCCTTTTATCAGTTCCGCATCTGCACTTTGTCCCCCAATCTTACTTGCGTCTGTTACGTTCTCTTAGCTCTTCGGCTTCTATCCTCTTCCACTTCCATCAGTTACGATCCAATGCATGACAGTCGTTGCCCACTACTCAAGCTGGAAGGCGATGTGGTGTTGAGCGTTTTCCTTCGAATGTAACGGTTTAAGTTTCTTTTTTATGTACTCAGGTTTTTTGATCCCCTGCTGTGACTGATAGAACGCCTCTCGGCGTAATTAATTCAAACTATAAACAGTAAGATTGTGATTTCATATTAGAAAGAGGAATTGTTTCTTTAATACAGGTTATGATATGATATTTCTATAATTGAAGTATTTTAAAATTATTATTTATTTATTGATATTTTTTAATTTTTTAAAATTATATATTTAAAAAATATTATTATATTATTACATTTTATTTATATCTTTATATTTTTGAAATGTCAAAATTGATTTATGAGACTTAAAAGAGAAATTATAGAGAAGATAAAGAAATTGTATGAATTTACATTTTAGAAAAATATAAAATTAAAGATAAACTATATATAAAATTATTGTTCGAATGATTTATGTAGCACTTTTAATATTGAAGGATAGTAAAATTTTAATTTATACAATTTTTTGGCATTTAAAAATATTAAACAAATAAATTTGAACTTTCAAAATGTAGTGTTTTCTTTAACCTATTTTTTATGTGCACTATGAGTAATTTTTAACTATGTAGTTCAAATTTTGTTTATAAATATGAGTTTTTTTTTTTAACTTACAAGATGATATGAAAAAAGGTAAATGAGTTTGATTCACTATGTGTATTATTTTTGAAAAAAAGAGGTTTCAAATTTTAATAAATGATTAAATTATTTACAAGGATGAAAAAATATTTTATGGCTTAAACCTTTACTAAGTGGTTGAATTATTTATAAAGATAAAAATAATTTCAAAAAACTATATGGATGTTGGGATAGAAAAGGGTTTAAATTTCATTGAATTAGAAGAGCATAGAGAGTTGAAATGGATATTGATCATAAAATGCTATTTAAAAATAAATAAATCAACAACTAATTTTCTTAATTAGTTTCAATCTTTTCAAAATGAATAATGGTGATATTTTATTCATACACCACATTTTTTCAAATATTTAGAATTTAAATAATGATTTATATATGCATTGAAATGAATATATAAATCATATTTTAAAGTTCAAATATTAACTATGTATGAAATATTATCTCACCCAAAATATATTATTTTTTTCTCTTATGTTGATCCATGTTAGTCTAATAACCCTATGGTGATAATTGTTTTGATAAAAAATGTTCATTAGGGTTTTATTTTATATTTGTAGCTTTATGTCTTAGTGGTCCTTCTTGGCCTTTTTACATATGCTTACATAAATCTTTATAATTTTAAAAACTTTTTGTGCAATATTCCCTAGAATTTTATGGTTTGGTTGAGTTTTTGGACCATAGGCATGGAACTATGTTATTCTCCATGTGTGTATATACCCTTTCTAAGCTCCTAATTTGTATCCATAATAGTTTTTAAAAGATATGATAGTCCTTTGTTCCCCATGCACATTATTTCTAATTTTTTATTTACTAGCTAGGTCCTACTACCTAGAACTTGAGTGGATTTATATTATTGGTGTAGTTTTCTATATTCTACTTTAGGTTCATGCCAATAAAGATCTAGATCATTAGTTGGGATAGCTAGGAATTAATCATGTGTTTGAGGAAATTATAATTTTTTCAAAAAAAAAATTGTGTTAGGTCCAACGTGCCATCATATTATGATTGGAGAATTCTCTCACAACATTGTATCTTCATTGGAGTAAACCCACGAAACTGGTTTACAATTCTAAGGAAGGAAAGTTACAAAAAATGCTCCCATGCAAAAGATTTTGGTTTTTGGGGGTTCAAACGAACACCTAGTTCAAGTGAACCCAAAGGGGGTTCATTAGAACCCCCTTCGAGAAAACCCATTAAATGTTGGGTCCCACATTTTTCGAGAAAAGTAAAGGAAAAAGGTTAGGAAAGGGGTTCGCCAAATTTCTTTTCCCCTTCTCCCCCTTTGGCACCAAAAAACTCCAAAATTTTTCCCTTCAAAGCTCAAGTTTAGGATGAAAATGGAGGAGACTTCACAAACCCAACTGGATGATGGTAGTCCTCGGAATGAGCTATCCAACGAATATAATTTTAATATGTTTTAGAATTTTTCCCTTCGAAGCTCGAGTTTAGGATGAAAATGGAGGATACTTTACAAACCCAAATGGATGATGGTAGTCCTCAGAACGAGCTATCCAACGAATACAATTTTAATATGTTTTGGTTTTATTATGTATTTGTTTTTTTAGTTTGATTAAACATAGGTTTTTTACTAAAAATTGAGCTCTCTGTTTTGCACATGTGGAAAAATAGCATATTATCAAAAATAAGATTTGAAAATATCAGTGCACTAGATATTGAATTCCTTGATCCAACAAAAAAAAAGAATTTCGATACATACAAAAAAGTTATGTTGTGTACGGTCCACCTATGTCTGAATTGTAATTGGTTTGACTTCAAAACTTAAGGAAAAAATATTCAATAAAACACTGTAAAACCAATTGGAAGCACTAGATATTGTAGTTACAAATCTAAATTTGAAAAAAATAGAATTTTATCTTTCATGGAAAAAAAATTATGTTGTATACGGTGAGTGTCACTCCTTAAAAATGGTGTTTATTGAAAAAAAACTAGTTTTAGAAGGAGATGGAAAGAGAAGTGCAATCAGATTCCAAAATTTTTGAAAAATATATATTTAGAATCTATTGACAATTTGTCACAAATCACTAGTTTGCATCATCTTCAAATTCCTCACGGTTTAGCCGCTATAGTTGCCCGAAAGTGAAGATTTAGTTAGAAAAAATCAGTTTTGTGTCTAGTTTGGCCAAAAATTGTAAACTAGTATTGTGGGATCACCCATTGCAAAGTGTCAAATGTATGTATGCATGTGCATGTGTTGGAAAATAGATTTATCACTATAATTTCTCACAAAAATTAATATGGCTTGCATAATGCTAGCAAAACAAACACTATTATTAAAGAAATTATCATTAGATTGGTGAATTTTCTTTATGTTTGAGAGGGAAAAAAATTTCATATTTGAAATTTTTATATTTTTGCATAGTTTTCACTCAAAAATTCAAAAGGAATAAAAAATTAGAATAAGAAAAACATGGAGAAATTGTTGGAATAGGTGCCTCAATCCTTACTGGCATATAACTCCTGAAGGGAAAAGTCGCTGTGACATTATTGATGTCTGGCTGACTAGCTGTTTTGAATCTTGTTGAAATGCCCTAGTCGTTGTGATTTGGTTTCTGTCTTGCCGAATGAAGTCTATCGCTGAGACCTATTGTGTTCGGTGTGACCTTTTGTTGAGTGGAGACCTCTAGCCGACTGAATGCTCTTATCGGGTGTCGGGGAGACTCATAGTGACTGGGGGCTTCGGGGTGACTTGAACACTCGGGAAGAAGTTCCAGCAACTAATGAATGTCTTACCAACAGCTTTTATCTTGGAGTCGTCGATGTAGCTCACTTTATTTGATATGAAGTATTAGCGATGGTGGGCTGTCTCATCAACAACATTTCACTAGGATGTCGGGGAGACCTACAACGACTAGGGTCATCAGTGTAACCTTTTTGTTTCGATATGATGTCCCAACAATCGATGAAGGTCTCGCTGATAGGGATATACTTGGTGCTTTCGCGGTGACAAAAGACTTCGGTGTGAAGTCTTGGTGACTTGGAGAGTCTTGCCGATAGTCTTTGGTATGACATGTTCGCTCGGTGTAAGGTCTTGGTGAAAGTCAAATGTCTTGCCGACTCGGTATGACATGTTCGCTCAGTGTAAGGTCTTGGCGAAAGACAAAAGTCTTGCCAACTCGGTATGACATGTTTGCTCGCAGTGAAATCTTGGCGAAAGACGAATGTCTTGCTGACTGTCAGGTGCTTCGATGAAACTTGAGGAGACTCGGCGAAACCTCTTGGCGAACGGAGAAAGTCTTGCCGATGGCAAAGTTGAAATCGATGTGACTTGTGAGCATCGGTATGAGTCTTGCCGATGAGAAATCTCTTGCTGATAGGAATGCATTAGATGTCGGTGGTTTCGGTATGACTTGTGGCTTTCGTTATAACGTCTTTCCAACTGTTGGGACTTACACCGATATCGATATGAAGCCATTGAGCATCGGTGAGACACTTCTTGTGTCTCACAGACATGCGAACTCAGTTGAATGTTTCGTTGATCGTTTGACTTTCCTATGTGGCATCTCACAGACCAATCAAAGGAAGCAAATTTCAAATGGTTGGTGGTTAGATTTTTTGCAATAGCTGCGACATTGGAGCTGAACTATATGCAAGGAAAAATCTGCAATGGGATGGAAACTTTCTATGATGGGTAATGGCGGATAAGGATGAACAGAGGACAAAAATCAGAATGTGGTAATATTTAAAGGATAGCATTTTGAGTTGAAAAGATTGAGAATCAGAGAGAGCATTTTTGTAACATGAAGAACAGTGAATGAAGAAACTGTAAAACTGATACCAGAGAGTTGTGTCTCTGCATTGTATGTAATTTGTTGATTACTAAAATACAAAGAGATTCGACTTGGTGTGGTGGGTTTTTTCCCGAAAGGGTTTCCCATGTAAATCTGGTGTTAATTTTTCATTGAGTATTTTTTTGTTTCTATAAATCTTTCATGTGTGTCTTAATTGGATTGTAATTTGAAAATTAAAAGTATTGTCTTCTACTTCCTTATGGTTTTTACATTAGGAAAGTTGCTTCCGCACCTTTGCTTTCCTTACAGAAATGCTAGGTAGGATCACACAAGACACCATGTAAAACAATTTCAAATAAAGACAAGAAGAATGAAAAAAAAAAGAAAAAATATTTGAAACAACTAAAAAGACACAAGTTATATATCTCATTTGTACATCATTGAATGCTAACTAATTTACCCTTCCAACATGAAAGGAAGATTTAATGAATTAATTTACATTAAACGTACAAATAATCTACAATAAATGAAGAATATAATGACACAAAATTAAGAAGTATTGTTCTAATTTTCTCAAAATTAAAGATAAAAGTTTGTGGCTTATTTCCTATGTAGCCAAATACAAAAAATAAATACAATGAAAATATTACAATTTAAATCTATAAAACATATGCAACTAATGAATAATACAATGACACAAAGTTCTAAAATATTCTTTAATTTTTTATTATTCAAATCACAAAGTATCCTTACAATATCTATTGTGTTGAGAAAGAAATTCCAAAAAGATAGAATCCATATATTATTATCAATATTGAATATTTTATTTATCACTAAATATAATTTAAATAATATTAATTATTAATGATAAATAATATATTTAATATTAATATTAACATATTTAATATTAATAATAATATATTATTATTTAAATATTATAATGATATCATTAATAGTTTAATGATACATAATATATTTAAATAATTATCATATATTATAGTAATGTTATTAGATAAGAGGCCTAATAATATTAATGCAATTTTAATTATTGTAGTGATAGTGATTGAGAGAGGAGAAATGTGCAATTGTAAAAGGAACAAGAAATGGAGTAAGATTGGGCCCATAAACCACTAGCAAAGTAAAGCCTTAATGCATGCTCTTTAAACCCAACCTTATTACTACTTTTATTAAGTTCTAATGAATGATCCTAACTAGTTCCAATGAACCTACTTTAGTGAAGACAAAAAGAAAGAATATTAGTAAAGGTTGTAAAGAAGTGAGGGGTTAAGGATCATCTTGGAAGTCAATGAAGTCACATAAAGCTACTCATGGAGGAAAAGAGAGAAACGTTCCTGATGGTGTAAACTCCATGGAGTTTAAACTTCCAGCAGAAAAGACAATGTGATGGCATCATAGGCTAGGCCACATTAGTGAGAAAGGTTTAAAACCTTGAAAAATAAAACCCAGTAGAAGCGGGCTTGAAGATTGTAACCTTGAGTTTGAATTTTGTGAACATTGCATATATGGTAAACAACGGCCCTGTTTTCATTTTATTCCACCTCACAAATCTTCTGGTTTGTTTGATTATATAAATTCCTGGATAAAGTTTGGTCCATGAATGTTTCTTCTTTATCTAAATCAAGATAATTATGTATTGTTTATTGATGATTATTCAAGAAGAGCATTTGTATATTTTCTAAAAGTAAATCAAAAGTGGTTAGTCGGTTAAAAGACTTTAAAACCTTTGGTCGGGGTAAATCGACCGTAGGAAAATAAAATGTTTAAGGACTCGACAACTGCGGTGAGTTTTGTTCGGGATGAATTCGGAAGCGTACCGTGATGTATCATGGATTAAAAGACATACATTCACACTTTACACCGCTAAAGAAATGGAGTTGCCGAAGGTTCAATAGATGCAAAGAATGCAAAGAGCACGGCATACCAGCGCGTCAGCTTGAGGAGAAGTTCGGGTTGTGCCAGCCTCTATAGCATGTTATTTTGGTAAATCGCTCTCCTAACTCGGCCTTGCCATGAGACACCTTGGGAAGCATGGTCGGTGGTTAAAGCCCTCTCCGGTGGCTATTCGTCTTGGTCGTGAGGCAAATGGCTATGCCATTTGGAAAGATCTAAGTTGGAAACAAAGTTGTAAAGTGTATTTTTATTGGCCATAGCAATCGAATAAAAGGATAGCGTTTTGGAATCTTAAGACAGAAGGTTTTGTACATCAGAAGCATTATCTTTTGTGAGCTAAAGCCTTCTACATTGGATTTGCAGTCAGAGAAGAAATTAGAAAATAAAAGGGATGTAGCAGAAATTCCTTTGACACCAGATAAAGAGGAATTGAAAAATTAAAATGTACCTCGGGATAATCGAGGAAAGCTCAAGTAGCCCGAAAAGTTCTCAAGAAGATGAAGAACCACCTCAGCCTCAGCCCTGCGGAGGAGGTCAACTCGAGTTGCTAAACCCGAGCAGGGTATGGGTTTCTTTGATTGAGTCTACTTGTACCTATGCTTTAATTTCTACCATTGATGAACCTAGGACTGTGAAAAAGGCATTTAAAATGTTTGATTCAAACTCTTGGTTGGAAGCCATGAATGAAGAAATGGCATCATTAGAAAAGAATGATACCTAGAGTTTGGTGCCATTTCCTAAAGGCGTAGTGCCGTGGGTTGCAAATGGGTATTTAAAAAAGAAAATTGGTCTAGATGGCAAAGTAGTAGACAAATATAAAGCAAGGCTGGTTTGCAAAAGGTTATTCCCGTAGAGGAATCTGATTATGGAGAACATTTTCTCTTATAGCCAAGCCGACATCTATTAGATTTCTTTGTCACTTGAAACAACATATGACTTAGAGATTGAACAGATGGATGTGAAGATAATCGCTTCTTCCGCGGTGATCTTGAAGAAGAAATTTATATGTCCCAGCCGGAGCACTTTGTGGAAAAAGGTAAAGAAAGACTGGGTTTGCAAGTTGAAGAAATATCCGTGATAAGTTGGGGGAAATAGTCTCCTAGGAACGTGGTACCAAAAGCTCTGACACTTGTTTTTCATTAGATTTGTGGCGATCAAAAATCGGACAATCGCGGTGTATTGCAAAAGCCGAAAGTGATCAAGTTCTTATTATTTCTCTATGTTGATGATATGCCGCTCATAGGCAATAGTAAGCTAATGATTTTTGATCTAAGTCTCGCTTGTCCGCAGTTCAAAATGAAAGATCTTGCGCGCCAGTTATATTCTGGGAATGGAAATAACTAGGGACAAGAAGAATAGAAAACTTTGGCTCAGTCAGAGTAAGTATATCAAGACTGTTCTAGAGAGATTTTGCATGACTAATTGCAAGCAGCTAGTTGTTCCAATTACACAGAGAACGAAGCTATCTATTGAGGATTGTCCAAAATCTCCTACTAAGATGGAGGATATGACCAGTGTACCTTATGCTAGTGCGGTTGGCAGCCTTATGTATGCAATGGTCCTGCATAAGGCCGCATTACTGCCCAAGCAGTGGGAGTACTTAGTCATTTTATGGAAAATCTTGGAAGGACACATTGGGATGTTGTGAAAAGAGTGTTCAGATATTTGAAGGGCACTTCAAAATATGCTTTGTGTTACCATGGTAATTTGGTTGAATCATAGAGGAATCTTAACATTTGTGGGTATGTGGATTCTGATTGGGCAGGGGACATTGACAGCATAAGGTCCACCAGTGGATATAATTTCATGATGAATGGTGGTGCAAAGTTGAGTTCAATGAGCAAGCAATGTGTCAGAGTTGCTTTTGTCCACTACGAGGAAGAATATAGCGGCAGCCAAGCACATGCCCTCAGAAGAAGCTAACTGTCAAAAACGCTTGTGTTCTAACATTGGTTTCTTTGATGCGTGAAAAATTACAATTTACCGCGACAGCTTAGAGTATTATACGGTTTCTCGCTAGGTAACTTCTATCACTTTCCATCCTAGGATCAAAACATATAGATGTACAAGATTTTGTACGAGATATGGTGAGGATGGAAAGGTCTCGGAGAAAGTGGATAATTCGAGAATATTACAGATGCATTTTCACGCAAGCCCCGCGATAATGGCAAATTACGGTGGTGTGTTACTTTGATGGGCCTCTTGGCCCATGAATCCCGAAGTAGCTTAAGCCGCGCCCCATGGAGGTCTTCAGTTTATCGAGCATGAAAGTCAATCCTTACTTTCAGCATATAACTCTTTGAAGGGAAAATTCGCCAGACATTATTGATGTCTAGGGGCCTACCAGTCGCTTCCGAATCTTGTTGAAATGCCCTGTGTCATTGTGACTTGCTTCTGGCTCTGGCTTAAATGAAGTCTATTGTTGAGACTCATTATGTTTGGTGACCTTTGTCGAAAGGGAGACTTCCGCCGAATTAAATAAAGTTTTATCTAAAATCGGGAGACTCATAGCAATCGAGGGCTTCGCGAGTTGAACACTGAAGAAGTCCCAGCGACGATGAATGTCTCACGCATTAATCTTTATCTCTTGAGTCATCTGGCCTAGCCTTAATTTGCTTCGATATGAAGTCTTAGCGATGGTGGTTGTCTCACGACAGCCGACATTCATTAGGATGTTGGGGAGACCTACAGTGACTGGGGTCATCGGTGTAACCTTTTTGTTTCGGTATGATGTCCTAGTGATTGATGAAGGTCTCGCCGACAGGGATATACTTGGTGCTTTCGCGGTGACAAAAGACTTTGGTGTGAAGTCTTGGCGACTTGGAGAGTCTCGCCGATAGTCTTCGGTATGACATGTTCGCTTGGTGTAAGGTCTTGGTGAAAGAAAAAAGTCTTGTCGACTCGGTATGACATGTTTTCTCAGAGTGAAGTCTTGGCGAAAGATGAATGTCTTGCCGACTGTCAGGTGCTTCAGTGAAAATTGAGGAGACTCGGCGAAACCTCTTGGCGAATGAAAAAAGTCTTGCCGATGGCAAAGTTGAAATCGATGTGACTTGTGAGCATCGGTATGAGTCTTTCCGATGAGAAATCTCTTGTCAATAGGAATGCATTGGATGTCGGTGGTTTCGGTATGACTTGTGGCTTTCATTATAACATCTTTCCGACTGTTGGGACTTACGCCGATATCGATATGAAGCCATTGAGCATCGGTGAGACACTTCTTGTGTCTCACCGACATGCAAACTCAGTTGAATGTTTCGTTGACCGTTTGAATTTCCTATGTGGCGTCTCGTGGACCAATCAGAGGAAGCGAATTTCAAATGGTTGATGGTTAGATTTTTTGCAATAGATGCGATGCTGGAGCTAAACTGTATGCAAGGAAAAATATGCAATGGGATGGAAACTTTCTACGATGGGTAATAGCGGATAAGGATGAACAAAGGACAAAAATCAGAATGTGGTAATATTTAAAGGATAGTATTCTAAGTTGAAAAGATTGAGAATCAGAGAGCATTTATGTAACAGGAAGAACAGTGAATGAAGAAACTGTAAAACTGATACCAGAGAGTTGTGTCTCTGCATTGTATGTAATTTGTTGATTACTGAAATACAAAGAGATTCGACTTGGTGTGGTGGGTTTTTTCTCGAAAGGGTTTCCCACATAAATCTGGTGTTAATTTGTCATTGAGTATTGTTTTGTTTCTGTAAATCTTTCATGTGTGTCTTAATTGGATTGTAATTTGAAAATTAAAAGTACTGTCTTCTACTTCCCTGTGGTTTTGACGTTAGGAAAGTTGCTTCTGCACCTTTGCTTTCCTTACAGAAATGCTAGGTAGGATCACACAAGACACCATGTAAAAAAATTTCAAATAAAGACAAGAAGAATGAAAAAAAAAAAGAAAAAAAATTTGAAACAACTAAAAAGACACAAGTTATATATCTCATTTGTACATCATTGAATGCTAACTAATTTACCATTCCAACATGAAAGGAAGATCTAATGAATCAATTTACATTAAACATACAACTAATCTACAATAAATGAAGAATATAATGACACAAAATTAAGAAGTATTGTTCTAATTTTCTCAAAATTAAAGATAAAAGTTTGTGGCTTATTTCCTATGTAGCTAAATACAAAAAATAAATACAATGAAAATATTACAATTTAAATCTATAAAACATATGCAACTAATGAATAATACAATGACACAAAGTTCTAAAATATTCTTTAATTTTTTATTATTCAAATCACAAAGTATCCTTACAATATCTATTGTGTTGAGAAAGAAATTCCAAAAAGATAGAATCCATATATTATTATTAATATTGAATATTTTATTTATCACTAAATATAATTTAAATAATATTAATTATTAATGATAAATAATATATTTAATATTAATATTAACATATTTAATATTAATAATAATATATTATTATTTAAATATTATAATGATATCATTAATAATTTAATGATACATAATATATTTAAATAATTATCATATATTATAGTAATGCTATTAGATAAGAGGCCTAATAATATTAATACAGTTTTAATTATTGTAGTGATAGTGATTGAGAGAGGAGAAATGTGCAATTGTAAAAGGAACAAGAAATGGAGTAAGATTGGGCCCATAAACCACTAGAAAAGTAAAGCCTTAATGCATGCTCTTTAAACCCAACCTTATTACTACTTTTATTAAGTTCTAATGAATGATCCTAACTAGTTCCAATGAACCTACTTTAGTGAAGACAAAAAGAAAGAATATTAGTAAAGGTTGTAAAGAAGTGAGGGGTTAAGGATCATCTTGGAAGTCAATGAATTCCTATGAACTAGTTATAAGTTCAAAATTTTCCTCATGTTTAATGAATCTTTTCCACTTTATAAGATTCTATTCCATTTTTCATGGTGCAATATTTAAACTTGTTGATTGAAATCTGATTGATAATCAATTATATTTTAAATTTCATTTTTTTATTTTTTTAAAATTTGTTTGATTTTGAATGTCTGATATTTCCAACTTGACTAACAACTTGAATGGTTTCAATTTTCATCAATTTAATAATTAAATTAAACACACAATATTTTTTTTTTTCAAATTAAATAGTCAATACCCAAATATACTTACCTTCACATGTGATAGTTTTTCTATTTAGTTGTTTCAATAATTTTGGGTTCTCTTGAAGGTTAATTTTTAAAAGTTATGTGAAAATATCAAACTAATAAGTAGATTCTTAAAGCAATCAAATATGTATTAATGTTGGATTTAATTGTAAATAAAAGTTGGGGCTAGCTCTTTTTATCTATTTCACCATATTCATCTCTATAATATTTCTTACAAGACTGTTTTAAAAAAAATGTTGATTATCTAAAATAGATTTTGAAGTCATTTTTATCATTTGAGAAAGGAGGATTTGTGATGAAGAATCAAATTCTTGATAGTATAGTTATTGCTTAAAAACCATTCATTACATGTCATGTTTTAAGGATAAATATATGTTTATGATGCATGTCCAAGAATTGTGATTTGGTTAGTTAGTTGTTCCTTAAGAATGTATTATCTACTTTTAGCTTTTTTTAGGGTGGATTAAGTGGTTTTTGATTCAAGTGTGACATCTTCTTCATTTTTTTCTCTTATTAATGCAATCTCATCTTCTCTTTGTTTGGCTTCCAAAGGGTTGCAACAAGGTGATCTCTTCTCCCCTTATCATTTTATTCTCATGGATAAAGGCTTGGGAAGGTTCCTTAATGACCAAAGAGTTAATATAAGTATTCAAGGATGGAAATTGGCTAGGGATTTTGATTCTCATTCTCATCTTCAATTTGTTGATGATAGCAACTTAAAGGGTGTTGATTCAAAATCTATGAGGATACCAATTTTAGGAAAACTTTAAATATGTTTATGGTAACTTTTAATCAAAATATTAATAAAGATAAGTAATTTTTGTATTTCTTTAATATAGGTATGTGCAGGATCATCATGGAAAAAATAGGGCCTTAAGTGGCAAAAAATTCAAAAAAATCAGAGTTAGGAAACTTGACGTAAAAATTTGAATAAGTTATCTATATTATTTCAAAAATATGTAAGAATAGAATCTGTAGCAACTTGAATGTAGTTTCTAAACTACTAGGTTTATTTAAAAACAAAAAAATCTATTTGGTGAAAAATTTGAAATTTCAATGCAGAGTAATTTAAAATTTAGGAAAAATTAAGAAGTAGGTGTTTGTCTGACCACCCTCACCACAATAAAATGATAATATTTTTTTAATAAGATTTTAGATATAAGTAGAGGACTCATGTCCCGATGTGATGCATATTTTTTTGTAATTTTGTTCCAAATAAATAATTAATTATGAATTTTTTATTACAACTTTTAAAAAATATAAAAACTTGTATGTCTTACCACCTTAACTTGGCCAAAACTTCATGAAATTCAATTTTTTTTTAATCTTATAGTATGTGAAGCATAGAATGTGACACATATTTTGGATTTAAAAAATGTGATACCGTTTGAAAGCTATAGATTTTTTTCAATTAGCCTATCAATCAGGACTTTAGTCGTAATTCAAACAAAAAATGAATAATAATTATTTATTAAATTCAAAGTAAAGTATAATTTATATTGGTGGAAAGCTAAGGACCTCATTTAAAAACCCTTTTCGTTTCATCAATTTTGGGTAAAAAAAAAGTCATCAACCACATACCCTACACATACCCATCATATAGCCACTTTTTGGCCTATCATGATCCTGCACATACCCATACTCATTTTTCCATTCAACATAGATCTATTATTATTTTGTGGCTTAAAATTAGATAGGTTCTATTGAATTACCTTCAAATTCCTTTAGTATTTGGTCCTCCTAATTATCTTTAGTAAAAGAGGATTCACCATAGGTTTAGAATGTTGGTTTCTCCCTAGAGCTTCAAATGGTGTTTTTTTTATAGGGCATCTTATCATTTTGAAAATATTATTTTTAAAGGGGTAAACGCTTTTGACCCAAAGCTATGAACTGGTGAGGTCACAAATGGAGGACCTCATCCTGAATATAAATTCTCAAAAATTGCACCCCAATGGGGTTTGAACCTTGATGGAAAGAATAACATCAAAACAACTGAACCATTACACCATGCCACTATTGGCCAATATTTTGAAATTAATATTTCTGGTTACTCTGTTTAATCAATTTATACTACTCTCTACTCCTTAAAATTCTGTAAAAGAGTTTGATTATCTTTCTAGAAAATGTCCTTAGGTAGGGAATCTAGACATTAAAATATGGATTCTTATAAGTTAGAACCTAGGTTGTAGGCCTAAACAAATGATGGTCTAAGTCTTAGTCTTTCTAAGTTTAATATTCAATTGTTGGTTACTAAAATTTATTCTACATACTATAAGTAGAAAGCTCAACCATGGGCTAAATTTTTAAGCTATAACTATTTATTAGGTGTTATTATTCTTGAGGTTTTGAGCATGGTTTCAAATGACTAGGAAAGGCTCTATGATTTGGAATAGTATTAAGAAGGTTGCATAAACTATTCAATAGGGCCTCTTCTAAATTATAAATTTGAGCCAATACACTTTCTTTTTTTATGGATTTGAATAATTTTGTCATGCTTGATTCTCGCCTCCTTTTCCTATCTACTTTTTTTTAATAATTTCTTATATGTTGGTAGATGTGAATGTTAGAATTTAAAATTTATCATTTGGTGGAGGGATATTGCATTTATAATTGGAAGGATTTGAGTTGTTGGCCTTTGAGGGGAGATCTAGATGCTTAGGTGGACGTATCATCTATTCTTATAGATCGTCCATGTTGTTACCTTGAGAAAATTGATCCTATTACTTGGGCCTATGATCCTTAAGGGATTTATTTATTTTCTCCTGGGTACCAAGTTTTACAACATGAAAATATGGGTGCAAGGATTTCCCCTAGTGGAAGAAGATCTAAAATAATTATTGTTCTCCTAATTATAAATTCTATGTCTATCTACTTTGTCAAAATAAACGTTGTACTTGGGACAACATAAGGAAGAGATGATTGCAAGGTCCTTCAAAATGTGTTCTCTCTGGGATTAATGAGGAGTGTGTGGCTCATCTTTTTCTTTTAGTGCTCTTTTTCTTAGGGTCTTTAAAGGTAATGATGGAACAATTAGTACTAGCCTCTAGTTCATGCCACTTCTCTATGTAAAATTTGGGCTCATTTGGGACATCCTACTAGATCTACTTATTTACTTCTGGTTGCCTAGGATTTTTATTTTTTATTCTTTGATAATTTTGGCTAGAAATAAATCATTAGATATTTCAATGTTAGAGTCTTATTAGATATGTCTAATAGAATATTTTGGACTTGATAAATGAAAAATTGGTGGCTATGTATTTTTTTGATGAAGTCTCAACTCTTTGCGATATACTAATTTTGAGGTAATTAGATTTCAATCATTTGGTTGGCTCTACTCATTTTTGTTTCAAATTTTAAATCTTCTAATAAGGTGAATAGAGCACACAAATGGTCCCCTCCATTAGATTTTTACAAATTTAATACTAATGGCTCTTATTGTGGTAAGTTGGGTGGGATAATGTTGGTTTTGTTGAATTCTTTGTCTCTTATAATATGGATTTCCACCTAATAATGAAATGCAGGCCCCAACCATCTTTGTGGCTCTAGAGAAATCCTATGAATTGGGTTGGAAGAAGATAATCTATGAGATAGTTTCCATGATTTTCATCTCATTGTCTAATAAATCTTCTTGGATGTTTGCGTTTTTTGTGGAGTAGATTCTTTACCCTTCACAAATCTTTGGTTCTATCTCTTTTATTCATGTTCCTAGAGAATGGAACATTATTGTAGACTATTTGTCTGAATTGGCCTCTCATGTTAATCACAACTAGAATGAATGTCATAGAGTACGAATCCTTGCATTCTACTCAACCATTGTATTTTCTTCAACTCCTTCATAATGTTTTGGCTTGATCATTATAATCAATTTTTTATTATGATTTTTTTCTTTTTTAGTTTTATAGATTTCCTTGATTCTTGAAATTGATGGGTTTGTGAAAAGCCTCCTTATATTTTTATCTTTAAAACTTTAAAAAGAAATGTTCCTATTCAAAAATATTTTTATAATTTTTTAGATTTTTAATTGATATATTTAATCTCTTTTGAATCTAAGAAAAAGGTGAGCCATACACTCCTCATTAACAAAACGAAAAGGAAATATAGCCATGCTTGAAGATTTGAAAGAGAAAAATTACAATGCTTGTTCTTCCACGGGGAGTGAAATAGGTTGTCCATTTTTAAAGCAACCCTTCATAGGGTATTAATGTTGCTGGTAACAATGTTTCGCCGGAGATTAATGAATGTACGGTGAAATTCTGGACATCACTCATCTTCATCACATGATAACTAGGCCAGGTAACCCGTAGTGAAGTATTTGAGCCCGGACCTTGGTTTTTGTATTCACCATAATATATCATACTCGAGACAGAGGTATCTGGCCATGCTTTCCACCCAGTCTGCTGGATCAAACTGTCTAAATAAGATTGCATGTAAACAGTCCGAGAGTACGCAGTCCAAGGCCTCCCAAGGTATGTGGGGAAAGAGCTGATAACAGGAACCAGATCAGGAGCCGCTGTAATATGACAGTTGCAAATGGATATTCCCGTATTTTGATTTCGATCTGTTCTACCTTGAGCTGTGATTGAATTATCCTGCCCTTTCAACGGTGTTCGTGCCAAAAGAGTGCAGTTTTGAAATATCACTGCGGAGTTGCCGAAGATGAAATCAACAGTTCCGTAAATATCACATTCTCTGAAGAATTGTCGGAGTGAGGATGCGTACAAAGTGTCTGGTAACCCTCGAAGCTGCACCTATAAAATGCAGAGAGATCTGATCCCACTCGTAGAGCAACGGCCTGATATTTCGCTGCACCTGCCGTGTTCCGAATCGTGAGGTCTCTTGCAATAAAACCTTGCCCATCTGCGGCTGCATGCATTTCATTCTACAAAGATCAACATGCCATTCAAAACTCAGATGCACAAGAGAAATAAAGAAAGAGAAATCAAGTTTTTTAAAGACAACAAATTTTCACAATTCATGAAATTGGATAGCTGTTTTTGAGTTGATTGTGTGCTAGTTTTTAGAATTAGACATTTAGGATTACATTCTATGATTCTTCATCATCAGGATGCAAGAATGTTAACAGAGATAAAAATTTGGATGATGGATCACACAGTATAATCTAAAATGTTGATATAAAAAATTAGTATACAATCAAATCTAGAAAATGCTGATCTCATAAACTAGTATACAATTATGTTACCAAAAACAAAAAACAAAAATCTCAATGAACAACAATGTGACGACTAAAGAAATATTTAGAAATTACGCATAAGAAACAGATTTTATAGACATATTTTAATAATATATTATATTTTTCTATAATTGTTTTGCTTACAATCTATTATTCCAAGACTGGGAGCATGCATAATATTTTCAATTGTATGTAAATACAGTTAGATAATTTTGTATTTTTGACAAAGAGAAAAGAAATCAGAATAAGTAAACTTGTAGATCAAGCAAAAATCATGTTGGAATAAATTTTTAATATAAAGAAAACTTAACTGCTGAAAGTAGTGAAAAAGCTCTAAAAAATTCAGACTTCATTGCAACATTGAAATGGCCTAAGAAAATGCACAGATTTTTGTTTATAAATGCAGACTTTTTCTTAACATTTGAAATAGCTTAGAAATGATCATTTGCAACGGGAAACGCATTTTAGTATCAAAACGCAAAATGAAAATTCTTCATCGTGTTTCTGATAATATAGACACACAATCTAATAAAAAAAAAACATTGATGCAAAAAACTAACACACAATCTAACCCAAAAACAACTATCCAATCCAAATTACTCTTGGTAATCTCACAAATCAACACATAGAAATGAAAACAAGAGACAGGGCATACTAACACACCAAGAGTTGCAGTATTGTAAGTAGTGAGCTTATCTGAAAAGCTTCTTTCGCCAGTGATCACAGTAACATTTCTTCCATCTCCAATGAGCATAATATTATATTTGTTACCAGTCACCCTGACATCTTCCTCGTATATTCCTGCCGTTACATAGATCATTGATCTGCTTGCACTATTTTTGGCAACGGCGTTAATGGCGTCAGTAATAGTGGTGTAATTACCGCTGCCGTTCTTCGCCACAGTCACCACGCTGCCAGTCAATTTGATGCCACTTTTGGTCTTCTGCATCAGCAATCGTCTGTCCGCTCGAGACAACCACGACGGAAAGCCGTTGTCGACCGAGCCAAACTGCGACAGAAAATCGTTGTAAACTACATGAACTTGACGGGCGTCAGATAACAGGCGCCTGTTGTGCACAGAAGTGTTGGAGGTGGGCAGAGGCAAGAAATAATAAACACAAATTGAGGCAAAGAATATATAAAATTTTAATTGTATTGCCTATCCATAACTGAACTACATAGTGCCTTTATATAGAGGCAAATAGATAATTTGGAAACTTCAAAAGAGCCGACATATACAATTTCTAGAACTTTCCATATAGCCAACATATTAAGATATTTTAATAAGAATATTTTGGAAACATGTAGAAATTACTACCTATTTCTAATACTCCCCCCTAATTTCTACATCAACAACTATTACACCAATATTGTCAATGCCCAAAAAATTTCTCTCAATTACTAAAGCTGCTCCTTTATGGCTGCAACCTTCAAACGATTTTCTTCCAATCCTCCTCCTTTGTTGACTAGAAATATTCTTGGTCTACGATTGAGGCTACTCAAGCTCCTTGCAACAATAGTGATGCCTACTGTAGTTCTATTTGCAGTTCCATGATCTGCGAACTCCTCATTCTTCTACGACTGTGATCTTTATAGAACAGCAATGCTTCGAACAAACTTGTTCAAACTACCAATTCCTTACTTGATACCCACCTCATTCAATAGAACCTCTTAAAACGTTACGTCTGTCACAAATGGTGACATGATCTCCTCCTTAACTTAGCTCTTGACGTCTGTCACAAATGGTGATAGGATCACCTCCAAAATATTGCTTAACTTCCTTCTAACGTCTGTTACAAATGGTGACATGATTCCCAAATGACCTCCTTGTCTTCTCAAGCTGTGATAGTCCACATAGCCATCAATCTATCTGGTGGTGGATGCCACAGTCTCCTTCTAAACAGCTTCCCCTTCCACAGTCTCCCTGGATCGGTCTTCTATATACTTGACCAAATTCTTCTAGCTCTCCAGGCTCCCACCATCGGCTCTGATACCACTTGTTGGAGGTGGACAGAGGCAAGAAATAATAAACACAAATTGAGGCAAAGAATATATAAAACTTTAATTGTATTGCCTATCCATAACTGAACTATATAGTGCCTTTATATAGAGGCAAATAGATAATCTGGAAACTTCAAAAGAGCCGACATATACAATTTCTAGAACTTTCCATTTAGTCGACATATTAAGATATTTTAATAACAATATTCTGGAAACATGTAGAAATTACTACCTATTTCTAACACTCCCCCCTAATTTCTACATCAACAACTATTACACCAATATTGTCAATGCCCAAAAAAATTCTCTCAATTACTAAAGCTGCTCCTTTATGGCTACAACCTTCAAACGATTTTCTTCCAATCCTCCTCCTTTGTTGACTAGAAATATTCTTGGTCTGCGATTGAGGCTACTCAAGCTCCTTGCAACAACAGTGATGCCTACTGTAGTTCTATTTGCAATTCCATGATCTGCGAACTCCTCATTCTTCTACGACTGCGATCTTTATAGAACAACAATGCTTCGAACAAACTTGTTCAAACTGCCAATTCCTTACTTGATACCCACCTCATTCAACAGAACCTCTTAAAACCTTACGTCTGTCACAAATGGTGACAGGATCACCTCCAAAATCTTGCTTAACTTCCTTCTAACGTATGTCACAAATGGTGACAGGATTCCCAAACGACCTCCTTGTCTTCTCAATCTGTGATAGTCCACATAGCCATCAATCTGTCTGGTGGTGGATGCCACAGTCTCCTTCTAAACAGCTTCCCCTTCCATAGTCTCCCTGGATCGGTCTACTATATACTTGACCAGATTCTTCTGGCTCTCCAGGCTCCCACCATCGGCTCTGATACCACTTGTTGGAGGTGGACAGAGGCAAGAAATAATAAACACAAATTGAGGCAAAGAATATATAAAACTTTAATTGTATTGCCTATCCATAACTGAACTACATAGTGCCTTTATATAGAGGCAAATAGATAATCTGGAAACTACAAAAGAGCCGACATATACAATTTCTAGAACTTTCCATATAGCCGACATAGTAAGATATTTTAATAAGAATATTCTAGAAACATGTAGAAATTACTACCTATTTCTAACACTCCCCCCTAATTTCTACATCAATAACTATTACACCAATATTGTCAATGCCCAAAAAATTTCTCTCAATTACTAAAGCTGCTCCTTTATGGCTGCTCCTTTATGGCTGCAACCTTCAAATGATTTTCTTCCAATCCTCCTCCTTTGTTGACTAGAAATATTCTTGGTCTGCGATTGAGGCTACTCAAGCTCCTTGCAACAACAGTGATGCCTACTGTAGTTCTATTTGCAATTCCATGATCTGCGAACTCCTCATTCTTCTACGACTGCGATCTTTATAGAACAACAATGCCTCGAACAAACTTGTTCAAACTGCCAATTCCTTACTTGATACCCACCTCATTCAACAAAACCTCTTAAAACCTTACGTCTGTCACAAATGGTGACATGATCTCCTCCTTAACTTAGCTCTTGACGTCTGTCACAAATGGTGACATGATCACCTCCAAAATCTTGCTTAACTTCCTTCTAACATCTGTCACAAATGGTGACAGGATTCCCAAACGACCTCCTTGTCTTCTCAATCTGTGATAGTCCACATAGCCATCAATCTGTCTAGCGGTGGATGGCACAGTCTCCTTCTAAACAGCTTCCCCTTCCACAGTCTCCCTGGATCGGTCTACTATGTACTTGACCAGATTCTTCTGGCTCTCCAGGCTCCCACCATCGGCTCTGATACCACTTGTTGGAGCTGGACAGAGGCAAGAAATAATAAACACAAATTGAGGCAAAAAATATATAAAACTTTAATTGTATTGCCTATCCATAACTGAACTACATAGTGCCTTTATATAGAGGCAAATAGATAATCTGGAAACTTCAAAAGAGCCGACATATACAATTTCTAGAACTTTCCATATAGCCGACATATTAAGATATTTTAATAAGAATATTCTGGAAACATGTAGAAATTACTACCTATTTCTAACAAGAAGTCTGCTGAGAACCCACTGTTTTCATCCAAAACTTGTTTACCAAAGCCAGGCAATGACTTACACTCTGCGACGCGTTCGATATATGATCGGTGAAAGAAAACAAGCGGAGGTCTACGTTCGCTTCTTTTAGTCCGTCCAGGCAAGTGACGTGGTTTGTCAAGGCTGCACTCATATAAGTCTGAATATCTACTGCTTTCTTCCAATCTAAGGAAGATTCTGTCAAGATTGACAAACCCTTCATCAAGAAACCCTCTGTAAGATCGTACAATTCTATGCAGTCGTCGACAGCTTGGAGTTGCTTTGCATCGATTGGCGGCCTCCTTCGAGCAGGAGGAATGAAAGCCCGAATTGTTTGGGCTTGAGCTAGGCTCGTCTTGACAGCAATTTGAGTCAAATTTTGAGGAGCTGCAGATTGAACGCCATATTTTGAGGCGTTGCCCTTACTTGCAGAAAATAACACATATGATCAGAATAAAAAACAGTAACTGTGGATCCATCCCTTCTCCTTATTTATTTATCAATATTACTACTACGCGCAGATAACAAAAATATATCTAACCAAGAAGATGAATCATCAAAAGTAAATATTGACTAACTTGCATTCAATTTCACAACTCGGTAAGGCCTCTCTTTTCTCTGGATGAAATGGCTCAGTAAGCTGAACCACATTTATAGCCCATCCCATCGCAATGTCATTGTGTGGAGAGACAAGCTTAAACAGTAATTTGGTTCCATCTATTAATGCGAGCGTAGAAAATTTCATCTACAAGATAGAAAATTTGAAGAACAATTAATGCAAAAATGTAGAGACTTAGAAATTTCATAGTATCAGGGTCTTTCCCAGTTGTTTCTTTATGTCTTTTCCTATCTTTATGTGAATTTGAAGTGTCAGGCCAAAATCTTTGCCAGTTAGTAAACTATACCAAGAAAATGACGATAAATATTTGTTTTGTTGGCAATGGAGAAAACTCAGAGCTACGAAATAGCTTAAACCATATTTTCAGATATTTCCTCAAGAAAATGTTTGGTCAAAGTTGCATGTCAAGCACGATAATGGAAATTGACCGAAAACGACTCGTTTCATCTCACCCGAAACAAAATAATATATCATTCTTAAGTTTTAAAAAATAGATTAATAACAGATGTACAAATATATTATCGCGTTTGCTTCTTTCCCTACGTCAAGGCAGATGACATGGTCTGTCAGTGCTGCACTTAGATAACCCAGAATATCTATTGCTTTCTACCCATCGTTGTAATTATATAATGGTTCACGTACATTCAAAACTGTGATAATCATGCATTTTGGAGCATATTCAAGTTGTTTTTTTTCATTCATACAGTTTATTTAAATATCATATTTCAACAATAATTTATAAAAAATTAAATTATTTATTTATTTTTATTAATCAAATTATATTTTTAACAATTGAAATGAATGATATTTAATACTAATCAATTTCTTATAAATTATTTGAATTCAAATCAAATGAAAATTGTAACAAAGAATCAAATAATATTCTTAAAAATATTTATAACATTTTCCCTGAAGATAGATGGAATCCATATAAGGTTATACATAGTAGAAGCTAAACTAATATGAAAAAATAGTTCATTAATATATAGTAAGCAAATATTGCAATGCAAAAGCGAGAGAGGGGTAAGTAACATTAGTTGAATGAAGGAGAAGTAGATTCCACATAGACCACCAATGCCATAAAGGAATGCAAGATTTCACAAGGACAAGACTATTACTAATGAGAGAGACAAAAGTTATTATAGTTCATAGGTGAGAGTTGGAAAGACATCATAAGAAATTGTAAATGAATTGTAACACATGTAATCAACATCAAACAAGAATAAGTGGGTCATAGGGAATTGATTTATCAAAATAAAATGGGTTCAATTCATGTGATGTCAAAACTATTGAAAACATAGATTTGTTAAGCAAGATGGAGTCAAGTCCACATTCATTAAATTTGAAGCATACAAAATCATTGAAGAGCTTTGAGTCATTCCAAGATTTGGTACAAATAATGTATACACATTAACTTATATAACTTGCACCCCTCATAAATTGAAGAAAGGAAAGATAATGATTATGATAAAAAAAAATGATCATACAAAATAAGGATGTGATTATTATTAGGATTGCCATCCAAGATCATAACAACAAAATCTGTGTGCTTCCACCAAAAATACTTGCACACAATGAGTTTAATTTATATTATCAAAGAGATTGATAAAAAGTTGATTAAAAAGTATAATATGACCTTGCATATATATGGAAGGAAGAGGCAATCCACCTATCATGTGGATTGACAAATTCCACATTATGTGGCACAAAAAGTAGACATGTTCTATAGGTGTCAACCTTTGTATCACTTGGAATGTGCAAACCAACAACCTATTTGATCGAGTCATCAACCTTGGTGACAAGTGTTGAATGACTATAAAAGTGACCTTTGAGGTGAGATAAAAAAAAAGTCCAACCTCAAAAGGTATACACATGAGGTTTACCAAACAACTAGGTAACCTCTAGAGGCCTAAAAAGGTTGCACATTCAGTTAGACGAGATGTTGTCTAACCTCATCAACCTATGTACACTTAAGCTATAGTGAATAGATAAATTATTTTGTCTAACACCCCCCTTAAGTGATACTTGGGGATATCACAAAAGTGCAATAGATAGAAATGGGTCTCGGTTATGAGGCTTGGTGAGGTACCCATGGACGATGCAATCTCTCGTAAATGGAGAAAGATAGAAAACCAAGTGGAAAAAATATCCTCTGAAAGAGAGATAAGAGAAGGATAGAACCTCTTGAAAAGATCTCCCATGATGATAGGAACATGATGAAGAAAAACTCCTGAAGCATGTCGAAGTTGTAAACTTTATTGAAGATGAACTGGTGTTTGTTGAAATCAACAAACCTCCAGGAAATGTAAATCAAGATAAGAGATACAAAACACTACATGAGTGAACATATGAAACACTAGTAAACCATGAATACACAAATTCCTGTGAAGTTGATAATATAGATAGTACTATGATTCTAGAGTATAGTTAATAAATGCATAAGTGACATGTGTACACTACTAAAATGTGCATTATGGTGCTCTACATAAGTAGAGTTAGAATCTCACAAAATATGATCCACTGAAATAATCCCCCATATGAGAGATAAAGATAGAAGGTCTATGACACCCCCCAAAGTAGAAGGTTCCTCCATTCCTCCATTGAATGAAGCATTAACATAACACTATCATAGTTCCCCCTCAATGCTAAGAGATATATGTAGGCCAACTATAATTTAGACCCACAATCACGTCCAAAAAATATACAAGAAATTGAAAAAAGAGTGCATCAAGACACACATGCATGAGGTGAGAATCACAAGGATCCATTGTTGTGATGGAAAATCAAGGAAACACACATTTCACAAGAATCACGAGGATCTATTATTGTGATGGCTAATCAAGGCTCTACACAACCCCCTATTACAGTTTATAATTTAATGTAAGTACAAAATTCCGTTCCTGAAAAACACACATTTAGTTTTTCTGGCACTTTATATGAGTGCATTTACAAACTTATTTGTTGTTTTGATTTCTTCCAAGTTTTTGTCATGAGTGAACATATGGAACACTACTCAACCATGAATACACAGATGTCTGTGAAGTTGAAAAAGACACAAAACAAGAAAAAGCCCCCCTTTACCAATTATGACAAAACAAAAAAGTGACTCTCATTTGCAAAATTCTCCTCCCTGTCTACAAAATTTAATCTTTATTTGACCCCACTTTTGTGTATTAGTAAATGTTTGTTGGCTAATATTAACCACTAATAGTTTAAAATAATTTTGCAAGGGTAACAACAAATGTTAGAAGCAAAATTTACTAAACAATATCAAACAAATGTTAAAGAAATTCAAAGTGGAGTCGACTAAGTAAAATGACCAGACCAAGTGTAGCCACCAAATCACGTGGGAGTTTGACCAAATCTGTGAAAGCAGAAGACATTGAAGAAAATCGCCAAGTGGAGGTCGATGGAATAGGGGCGTGCTGGATTGGAACATGCCGATGCCTATGCCAAAAGTTTTGACCGATTAAAAAGGTTGTGTGGGGAAGACTTTAAGAGGTCGTGGTTATGTGGAGATGACTGCAGGTGTAGAGACAGGCCACAACATTTGAAAATGATGAGCAATCTATGTGCAGAGCAGAAAATCGCGTGGAGGAGATTGTGGCGCCACACGGGAGATGAAAAGTAGATCACGTTACTCTTTGTTTCCTGAGTACACAACCAGCATTTGTCACGCCTCATTTACGGCTTGATTCTCTATGTGGTTGCAGATTTGAAGGAGCTTCAATGTGCAGGTCGATGAGCAAGATGTTGTTGGTTGCGACTTGTGTGAGGGTAGGCGTGGTGATGTTTTGTGCGCGGGGAATGGTCAGCAACCAAAATGCAATTATTGAATGACTGGAAGGATGCTCATACAAAAGATAAAGTCGACCTACACAAGCAAACAAACCCACGCGATACAAAATTTTATCCACCTCTCTATTCAAAAGCCGACCCTCCTTTTGACAATATTAATCAGGAATGAAGTCCAATCTTATGTGCTGCCACAACATACTAGTATCAAACTCTTCAAATATCTTCACACATAGAATTATTTGTATAAACTGCTATACCCAATGCAAAGTGAATGATGTAGGCTGAAGTGAAGCTGGTAGTGGTAGCGACTAGAATGACTATCAAACTAAAGCAGGGCGTTGGAGAAGAATTCTGAGAGGCCTCTCAAATGTATGGCACCTTGAAGGAGATTGGAGTCGTGCTTGAAGATTGACCTCACAAATGTTGCAGGAATCAAGCAATCAGCAGGTGGCTTAGCACAAGGCTTCTATATAACAGATTGGTAGAGATAAAGTACAAAAATAGAGACTGATGCCTCCAATATCGCCTTCAAAATATCTATGAACACAAACAAATCTCTCCAAATAGGCCAACCTGAAACATCCACAAATAATTACACCCAACCAGATATTGTTTTTTACATGTAAATCAAATGCATGGAACTCTAAACTAGATTAGATACAAGATTTTGGGAAGGTTTTTGCATGCATGGCCCTAATACCATGTTAGGATTTCCATCCAAGATCATAATAACAAAATCTTTGTCCTTCCACAAAAAAAACTTGCACATAATGAGCTTAATTTATGTTATCAAAGATATTGATAAAAGAGTTGATTAAAAAGTACAATATGACCTTGCATATATATGCAAGGAAGAGGCAATCCACTAATTGTGTGGATTGACAAGTGCCCCATAATCTGGCACAAAAAATAGACAAGTGTCCTATAGGTGTCAACCTTTGGATCACTTGGAATGTGCAAACCAACAACCTATTTGACCAAGTCATCAAGCTTAGTGACAAGTGTTGAATGACTAGAAAAGTGACCTTTGAGGTGAGATGGAAAGAATTCTAGCCTCAAAAGGTATGCACATGAGGTTGACCAAACAACTAAGTAACTTCTAGAGTCCTAAAATAGTTGCACATACAGTTAGCTAAGATGTTGTCTAACCTCGTCAACCTAAGTACACTTAAACTACAGTGAATAGATAAATTATTCATTCTAACAATTATCTCATGAATGTGAGTCAAAAAATAGTTATGACTACCTACTTGATCTTGTTAATATGACAAATGTAATAAATAAGCATTAGACATTCATGTAGAGGGTTTAGAATTTAACATAAAAAGCATAAAACATTAAGGAAATAGCATCAAATTGAAAACACAACCTTATACCTTTTGTGGCCCTCAAGATTGAGCTCAAGAAGCACCCCATTCTTGTTGGATTTACTCAGGTGTGTATGTGGATTGCTCATAAGATTGCACCAGCATACTATTAGCCTAAATTTAAGATGGAGAAATGAGGGGATGAAGGCTCAATTTATAGGAAATTGGAGGGGAAAATGGAGGGTTAAGATTAAAAGTTGATGAAGGGCTAGGATTGATTAGGGATGTGATGTATGGATCAAGGTTAGCATTGTAACAAGTGTCACAATTGAATGTGAGAGAGGAGATGAGGTGTGCTCACACATGTATGAGCACACCTTGGGATGACACCTCATTTAATTTTGGAGGCTAGCTATAAGATAGTGGAGGTAGGTGGGATTTGTTGCATTAATGAGATAAGATTAGGGGGTTGGGGATGAATTTTAAATTAGGAAATAATGGTAATGATGGGGGTTAGGATGGCTAATTAGTGATTAATTGGCTTAATAGGATAGGTGGAGTTAATAAATCACGAGTTTATTAACTTAAGTGGAGTTAATAGTTGGAGAATGGGATAATGAGGGTTAGTGGGTTAATTAATCAAGGATTAATTAACACAATTGGGATTAGAAGCATAGAAGATTTTAATGGGATCAATTGAATAATAAAATATAAAATTTAGACTTACATATCCATTTTTTTGGAAGGAAAAAAATCATTCGAGAAAATATCCAATTAACAAGAAAATATTCAATTATTTGAATCATTTAAAGTGATTGAATTGAAATGTTCACTTTCAAAATCTACCTCAATTTTCAATATCAGAATGACTGATATATTAATCAGATAATGGGTTAGGTTCACTTCTCATTTTTATTTATTGTATTTTAATACAAAATAATTAAGAGAAAAAGGTAAGAATAAGTAATTGAAATTATTATTCTTCAATGAAAATTATGAAAGTGAAGTATATTATTCCCAATCTTATACTATTCCTCATCTTATTAGTAGCAAGATAAAGAAAAAAAACTCTACTTAATAAAATTATATCTTAGTTGTCGTCAATCATATTACATGTTCTATAAATCGTTATAACAAAAAACTCATCATGACATGTATTTTTATTGTTTATTGCAGGTTTTTTGCCTTAATCAACTATTCAAAATGAACACTAGACTTTGTAGGAATCATTGCAAGAGCCCTTTATCGGGCTTGAACCGATGACTTATGCCTTACAATACCCTTTAAATATTTAATTGATTAGAAGAACTACAGTTTTAGAGGGGGACATTATTAATTAAATAAAATATTTAACTAATTTTAAGAGGAAAATGGATTAATTAATTAAATAAATGTATTTAATTGACTAAAAGGGGGGAATTGGTAAATTAATTAAATAAAGCAATTTAATTACTTAAAAAGAACTAATTTCATATTTGAGGTGACTACATTTTTCCCCTCTTTGATGCAGTGCCCGAAGTGATACTGTGTCAAAGAAGTTTAAAATTTTGCCCCAGTGGATTGAAAAGTTAGTTAGGAGGTGATGCCCCCTCGAGAGACCGACTAGAAAAGTTTTAGAAAAAATATTTTTGGTCAAGGTATAAAAAAAGGTAGGTTAAAATGATGTGGGATGGTGTAGAAGAAAAAGTTAATAAAAATAGGGAGAAAAATTGGTGAAATTAGATGAAACAGGGAAGGAGAATGAGACATTTGATGTGTTTAGTATAGAAGAAATTTGGGTTTGGGGAGGTGATTAGGGTTAAACAACCTATAAATAGGCTTTGAGGGGCCCAAAAATTCATTTTCAACAATTGATTGGTGGAGTGAAGCTTAGGTGGCAGAGCGGAGCAATGGCAGAGATTCCTCAACATACACATCACGTGGAGTGGGTTCTGTAGTATTAGCGGTTGGAGGACGCAAGCGAGCCGGTATGTCATCTATCCCTTAGGTTTAGGCTAGGTTAGGTGGGTCCAGAGTATGTCTAATTTGGAGAAAATTTTTGGGAAATGAATGTGTTGTTTCATGAAATGGTGCGTAAGGGAATGATTGTGCCACTTGTGTTTTCACGATGCCTGTAGTCGATTTCGACTCCCTTGTTGAAAAACATGGCACCCATGTTTGATGTGCATGCATTTAACACACATGAATTTAATGTGCAAAGGGGGGAATTAGGAAATGACACATGGGTAATGCAGTTCTTGCATCAAAGATTGACGTGCCTAGGTGTAAAGTGGTGCTTGGGTGTAAAATTGATGCACATGCGTTTGATAAAATGACACCTATGCCAAAATAGAAGTGTAGTTTCATAGGAATTGCGAGGATGGGCTAATTGGGATAGAAGTAGATTCATGGTTTGGATGAAAAGGTTGATTTTAATGCATGGAATGATGTAGGAGGACCTAAAGGTCCTATAGTCGTAGGAGCAAAAAATGGCAGTTATGGGGATGCTTCAGGAGAAGCTTACACCTGAGGAAAACTATTGGCTACACTTGACAGGGTTGTATTTGTTTCTTGTATGCCCCAGATTCGAGCACACAGATCAATGATGACAACACTCTGTAGAGTGATGGCATAGTGAGACAAGCAGTTTTCACTTGTCCACTAGAGAGGCTGCAATCACATTAGAGGATGTGTGGTAGATTCTTCGAATACTGATCTGAGGGAAGTTAGTGGTATACTTTCTGAAGGGGGCGAGGGCTGCCCTACAAAGGATATTTTAATGCCAAGATTTGTCATTCTAAGGGGTAGAGCTAGACTTGGATGCAAGGATGGCTGAGTTTCCAGATCTTTGCCTCTTTGTAGCCACACTGATTATAGGCACCTTGATGTTGGGTAGGAGGTCACAAGGATTTTTGATAGGCTGGGTGGGGATTATGGATAGCATGTTTGAGGAGGGGATAGTATATGCATGGGGGGCGGCTGTGTTGGGAGATCTGTATAGAGAGATGCATTATGGTGTGTATAGAGGGGGAAGAGCTTAGCTGCAGGGGTGACTCTATTACACATCTAGGCCTTTGAGCATCTCATCGTATTACGTCCAGTTTGTGATAGATAATGGGGGCTAGACATGGCTTATGTTTTTATGTAAGCAGGGTTCTGGTAGAAATGACATTTGGGTGAGTTGGATCATTGACATAGGATCATTAATGAGATGAACTCATTCACCTAGCAGTCATATTGATTGCAAGGACTGGGAGGATGATGGTCACCGTATGCCATACATCTAGAGAGTTCATTGTCTAATAGGATGGATTTCTACTATCATTGAGAGGGTATGTGCAAGATCATGATGGGCCAAAAAGTGGCAATATGTAAGTGATATGATGGCCCATGTGGCTAACAACTTTTTTTTACCCAAAATTGATGAAACGAAAAGGGTTTTTAAAGGAGATTCTCAGATTTCCACAAATATAAATTATGTTTTACTTTGAATTTAATAAATAACTATTATTCATTTTCTATTTGAATTACGACTAAAATCTTGATTGATAGGATGATTGAAAAACATCTATAGCTTTCAAATGGTATCACATTTTTTGAATCCAAAACATGTGTCACATTTTATGCTTTGCATAGTATAGGATTAAAAAAAAAAAATCATGAAATTTTGACCAAGTTAAGGTTGTCGACATACAAGTTTTAATATTTTTAAAATTTGTAATAAAAATTCATAATTAATTATTTACTTGGAAAAAAATTACAAAAAAATATGCATCACATCAAGACATGAGTCCTCTACTTATATCTAAAATATTATAAAAAATAGTATCATTTTATTGTGGTTAGGGTCGTCAGAGAAAACACCTATTTCTTATTTTTTTCTTGAAATTTAAATACTACTGCATTGAAATTTCAAATTTTCACCAAATAGATTTAAAAAAAAAAAAAACCTAGTAGTTTAGAAACTCCATTCAATTTGCTATAGATTGTATTTTTACATATTTTTGAAATAGTATAGATAACTTATTCAACTTTTTATGTCAAGTTTCCTAACTCTAATTTTCTTAATTTTCATCGCCACTTAAGGGCCTGTTTTTTCCATGATGATCTTGCACATACCCGAGATATATCTGCTAGTGCAGGTGCTACGATAGTTTGGTTAGTAGTAGGGTTTGCCTCAGATTGGGGTAGTATTTTGATGAGTGGCTCATGAGAGGTGATAGTGGGGTGGATTTGTTGAGTATGGTAAATCCTATCAGCGATGGAGAGATACGCTAGCAGTGGTGTGGGATCTGAGACGAGGGGTGGCAGATGTCGATACCATAGTAGAGTAATGTTAGAAAAATGGAAAAGGAATAGCAATAAAGGAAGCTTTTACAGATTACTATAAACCAAATTATGTAGTGTAAACCATATGGAGATTTAAACAACTGTAAGCAATGAAAATGCAAAGAAAAGAAAGCACAACACATAACACAATGTTTAACGTGGAGAAACCGTTTTAGGAAAAAGACTCCACCAAAGAAGAGATGAATAGCTTGTATTAACAAAAAGTATGTTTACAATACATCCAATCTAACTCCTCTTAAATATAACATCATCTATGTATCTATAAAACATGTCATAGTGTCTCTAACTCAACCCCTCAATATATAGACTCATGGTGGCTCAAAATACCACCATAAAACATTACCATGGGTCAAAACAAGGTTCAAAAATACCATGGTAAAATTCCATTTGACCCCTTACATGCTAAACATGGTCTCTTACATGACATTACACCTTCTTACAAGATATCATAAGAATCCCTATAAAATAGGAGATGCTCATACATGCACTAGAAACCATCAATAGCCATGCAAATATTTTCTTATGCGTGTCATAGATATTCTCACGTCCAAAATGATATCCCCCACTTTTAGCCTTGACAATTTTCATAGAATCCATCATAACATCCTTAAAAATAGGCTTTCCATGTGATGCCACTAAGTGGGCATCTTTTGACAACTAATAACTTAATTTTTAAGGCACCAACATGTGGAAAAAGTGATAACTCAAAATTTCACGCCCCTTTTAATGAAGCACAATTATTTGATAACATAAATAATATTTATCCATGGGAAAACCTAAAGTAATGATAAATCAACAACTTAGGAATTTCCAATGGTGAGACACCTTAATTCCCAACATTCTCCCACTTGTCAAATACCTTGCAAGAGCTAGGGGAATCACACCATCATGGAATCAACTAGGTACAAGTAACAAGGCCCATGGCCTTTCTACACCAAGTAAATTTCTCTGTGCTCATAGGTTTGGTAAGTACATATGCAATATTCTCCTATGTTTCAACCTTCTTTAGCTCAATCTAACCATTAGCAATCAACTGACGAACAAAATGATACTGAATATCAACATGTCTAGTTCAAGGATGATACATCAGATTCTTAGCCAAATGAATTGCACTTTGAATATCATAGTTAACCTGAATAATATTGCAATCAAACCAATACCTATACACAGCCTTTGCAACCAAATTGTCTCCTTAAAGACATGAGTAGCAGCCATATACTTTTCTTCAGTAGTAGATGTGGATGTGAAGATCTGTATTGGTCTCAAAAGAACTCCAACATACCATCATTAGTATGGTTAGTATTTAAAACAAAGCAAACCCTCAACATCCCTATGAAATAATACGTCATGCTTCAAAATGAAAACAAATGACAAGATAACTAAAGCACATAAAACATGAAGTAAATCCTATCTCATAGTGGATTGGTGCTTTTTTGGAAAGAAGCCCTTTCCCAATCCTTGAAAGCTAAATGATGAAAATGATATGAAGATGTAGGATGATGATCAAGATGAAATGCTAACTTGGATGAGTTGTGGAGGATTAATATAATAGAGGAGGCCTCTATTTATAACCAAGAAGGATAGAATAATGCTAAACATGGAGGATGTGGGACTAAAGATCCACCAATGACAAGATGCCATTTGTCAAGATGTGAGAGGTTGAGGAATGAGCACATTTTGGTCAATGTACCAAAGAGGGGGAGATTTGAAATTTGAATTTGATGAAAAGATGAGTTAAATGCTAAGTTTAACTTGTGCAAGAGACATGTAAGAGCTCTTAAATGCTTTGTTGGAAGGACAAATCCCTTTTGGAGGGATTTTCAAACTTGGAGGAATATTCCCTTTTTGGTGCCATTTTGAAAGTAATTAGGGAATTATTGAATCAAATAAATGATTTATTGGTGCAAGTTGCAAAATCTAGAGGATTTAAGTGATTAGGATTAAATTAATCAAGATTTGATTAATTTAATAGGAGATTAGGTGATTTTGACTTTTGACTTGGATTTTAGGATTAAAATGAAATCAAAATGAGAGGATACTATTTTAGATTTAATTAAATAAAGACTTGATTTATTTAATCAAAGAGGATGATGTTAGACTAAATCAAATAAATATTAATTTATTTAATTTAATGGAATGACCTTAGGATATTAATCAATTAAACTTGATTTATTTAATTGATCAGGCGAATATGATTTAATTAAATATGAGGAATGCATGATGTCAATTTTGCATGTCTACATTTTGCCCCTCTTTGAAGCAATGCACTTGATGCATTGGTTCAAAGAATAATCTTGCCATGGTCTAATTTCAAAAAAAATCTAATTTTTCCAGATGCCCGAGTGGGAAGAAGTATACTGGTACATTGCCCCCTCAAGAGATCAAGTGAAAGATTTGATTTGAGGGTCGATATCATGAAAAAGAGGTTCAAGATGGATGTATGGATGATTATGATGATGATGCAAATGAGATGGTTTGAAGATACTGAGAATAACAAATATATATTATCCTAAACATCTTAACTGATGATGTAGTGCATGTGGAATGGATGACATGAATGATGTGATGATGCCTATATGATTATGCAATGGATGCTTTATGCAGATGCTTAGACTAATAGATCTATATTATGATGATCATGCAAATGAAATGAACTAAGATGCTGAGAATAACCAATATATATTATCCTAAACATGTTAGATGATTATGAGATGTATGTGATACGTTATGCTAATGATTTGTGGATGCTAGATGAATGCATTAGTGATGTTATGTTAGTGCGGAGAGAAGAAAGAAGAAATGAGATGAAGATAAGAAGATACAAAAAGTCCATGATCTGACGAGACTTTATTAGAGATGATGATGATGATAGATGATGTTTCTCTTATCAAGGATTTGGATTTTAAAAGGGCTACTTACCTTATGTTTGATAACACACATAGATCCGATGCATCAAGGTATAAAGAAATAGGATGGCGTTGTAACCAGTGCCATGAGCTTTGACTCAACAAAAAAATAGGAGTATTCTTGTTCAAAATTGACATATGGAAGCCTTGCTAGGATGCACCTAACAAAGAAAGTACTCACCAAGTTTTATTACAAGAATATCCAGCAAGCACAGTACACAAAAGATAATGATCGTTGCCCCATTCCTATCTCTCTAAATCCTTCATTTGGACATCATTGAGAGGTCCTTGGAATGAGCACAATAAGATAAATCAAAAGAAAAGATCATGTACACAATCAAGCCAATGTTCTTCATACCGCCAGCCAAATGGGTGTGTTTTGATAGGATAAGAATCCAAGTGATATCCAAAATGATGCACATTGTCGAAACAATATATCCTAGGACATGCATTGTATAGGATGATGATGGGTTGATAAGTTGATTGATAGGATTTTGATATAAAGTTGATTGAAATGTTTGTAAATGATCAAGAGTTTGTTTTTTAATTTAAAAGTTTGTTGTTTTGATTTTGATTTTGTGTTTGAAGCTTGCTTTTGCTGATTGTTGTGATAGTTTCTATTTGTTTTGTCAAAAGATGAAGGTGACGATCAGTTTATTATGGATGATCTATTATTTTGAGTGAAAGCGAGATGGGAGAGATGAACTTTTTCAAATATTTGGATGTTTTTGACCTTTTTTGGAATGTTTTGAGGCTATTTTTGGATTTTTTTGAGATTTTACAAATGTTTTGATTTTCACATTTTCTAGTTTTTTAGGTGTTTTTTGAGATTTTATGAATGTTTTTGGATTTTGTGTCTCGGGGGTTGATCAAAGATTAGCCTTTCCTACATTTAAGCTCAGAGACAACGTAGTTCGGATTCCATGTTTTTGACATTTTTTGACTTTTATGAATGTTTTTGGATTTTGATATGATTTTAGATGTTTTGGGATTTTTGCATGATTTTGACGATTTGGATATGGATATGATAGATCTGTGATCTGTTTTGGGATTTTTTTGAAAACTAAGCTAAGTTTGATCGATCGGATTGATGGATTGATGATGATAACATTGTTGAGGATACACAACAATGCAAGGATAGAGTTAAGTAACACGAATATTAGGATGAATACCCCAAGATGATGAGGGATTGATTGGATTTGATTGATCATGATTTTGAAGCTTGGTTTGGAATAAAAGATGTTTCAAATGATTGGATGTGATGTTTGAAGTGAAAATTAGATGTGACTGATAGTGATTATTTGGATTGATGTTCGATGAAAGATAAAGCTTGATAAGGAATGTCTTCTCGTCAAAATGTGTCATGGGCTAGTGATTTGAATTTTTGCTTACAAGTGGTTTGACCAATTTGATTTCATGTTTTGCCAATGTTTGGATCACCACATGAGTTGGAGGATATAGATCAAGATTTATTCCCGAAGCAAGATGTAAATATCTACGCCTAGTGTCTAGCAATGTATGGAATGCCATGGGTGGATGCTTGGATGTGTGGATGGAAGGATATGGATTATCTTGCGATAAGATAAGGTGTTCGGATAAAGAGAGCTCATTTGGATAGTGCTTCATGGCTCAAGTAATGTTGGGATAGGATAGGATCAATGAAAATGACACATGTCAAGATGTTTACAATAAGAAAGTGGAAAGTGTGCACCAAACTTTGTCAAGATCAAGATAACTAGGATGATGGATGTAGATGGATGAAAATGGATTGGATAAATGGTTTATGGATGAATGGATTTATTATGGAAGGGATGAGATGCTTCCACCTAAGTTGGCGCACATAGATGCTCGATTCTACTCATGACGTTTGTTTGCTAGGTTTTCATCATGGTCTTGCCCAAAGCGCCACCGTAGTGTTTTTCACTAAAGGACGATTTTTTTTTAATTGTTTTGAAGATCTTTTTTGATTTTTTTTGTTTTTTTCTGAAAGATTTTAAGCTCATGCCAAACCACCTAGTGCTGTCGATGTAGATGCTTTTTTCATAAGGTTCCATTGATATCCTGTTTGAAGAAGCTTCTTTTCCAAGATACATGCACTTGCATGCAATTATTGAGATTCTTGATCTGCTTCATTGATACCGGAGTTGACTTTGTCTTTGTACACACATCGCGATAGAGTGCCTTATGAATCCTTATGATGAAGGGTGGCTACCAATACATGGTCAATGTGAGAATTAGATATCATGCATGGAAGCATGGATGGAGTGTGTTTAGGAATAAAAGATGGATTGGTTGATAGTTTGGAACCTTTGGCTTCCAAACTTGGGAAGATGAGCAATGATGGGTGGATACGGAAGTGTGCATGGAATTAGGACCAACTGCTTGATATACTTTGTATGTCGCTTGGGAAGCCTTTTTTTTTTGGTAGACGTCTTTGATGGATACTTTTCCCTTTTTCATTTTGCCCCATAGTTTCTTTGACTAATGGAGTCTGATGGGGATAATATTTCTTTGTATTTTTTGGTATCCACGTGTAGTTGATGTTTCTTTCATGCTTTGCTTCTTTTTCTTTGATAACGCTCTTTGTGCTTTGATTCAAATCTTTCTTTTGATGTTGGTCCCAATTCATGGATGGGGTGATGGGTGGATGAAGATTATAATGTGGCTGGTTGTAGTATTGGAACCAATTTCATCATAAGGATTCTTCGTGCTACCTATGTTGACATTTGCTTGAGACATAGTTTCCCCCAGTATTGTGGAAGTAGTACCTTCATGCTTTGATTCCGCTTGTTCTGAGAGCTCTTGTTTAGAATGCATTCTCTAATAAATGATCACTGTAGATGATGTTATTTCAATTTGTTGTTCTGTTGACTTTGGAATATCTTGTTCTATCAGACCTGTTTCCTTGAGTGGATAATACTAGATGTCCTCAATTTGAATTTAGGATATATCTGATCCTGATGTTGACAACTCAGTTTGACAATAGGAATCAATAACCAACTCTTTTTGTGTAATAATGTCAGGAGTAAAGGAATCCTACTCTGAATGAAGATCATCTACGTGTCCATCCAAAGAAAGCATCTCATGGGTAGATGGAGCTTGAGTATGTGCTACATGGCCATGATCATCATTTGTGACATCTTGTATAGATACAAGAGTGTCCATTAGATCATTGTAGTATCTTGGAGATACAAATTCTTGATCTTGATTAATCTTGGGATTGCTTTTGATATACTTTGGATCAAGTTATTGACATGGGTCAGTTTCAAAGGATGGATTGCTTATAAAGGGTTCTTGGATGTCTTCATTAGGCATGAGAAGTGGCTCAATATCTTCTTGATCTTTGAGTGTACTTGGATCAAATTTTGAGTTGAAGATTCCTTCAATATTTGCAACCATGAGGTCAAAGGATTTCAATATGTCTTGGAAAGGACCATTGCTAGACTTTTGTAAAATATGTTGATCACACTTTGGAATGAATTCTTGGGATATGTCCTCTAACTCATAAGGTGATGTAGAGACATTTTCAATATGATAATTGGTTGATGGATTGTAGATTATGTCAATGGGATCAAATAATTCTAACACTCCTTGAAATAGATCTCTAAAAAATGGCTCTTGATGTATGGTGAGTTGATCATTGGATGGGGTAGAAACATCTTCAATGTGCTCATTAATGGAAAGATCTTGAACATCCTTTTCAACAATCGTGGTAGAGAGATTATGAATGTCTTCAAGCATAGGGTCAAGTGATGTTGACATTTCTTGAATTGGATCATTATTGGGTATTGTTGGTGGATTTTGATCATGATTGAAAAGTGACTCTTGATGTATGTTAATGGATAGATCTTGATCATTTTCCCCAATAGTGATTATCTTTTGATCAATAAGGTCTTGGATGAGATTTTTGAGTTGAATGCAATCTGATGGTGCGTGTCCCTTTGGTTTTTGGAAGCCACAAAAGTGCTTCTCATTAGACCTTGGTGGTTTAACTAAGGGCTCTTGATAATCCTCATAAACAAGGATTTTAATGATATCTTCTTGCACTAACTGTTGCATGATCAATTCGTTGGGTCCCCCAAGTGGTGTGTATTTTCGTTTGTTACCTTGTGAGATTTGACCTTGTGGTGATTAATTTTGGATACATGGTGATTGGGTTTGCTGTTCATGTTGTTGATCTTGATTTCCAACCTTTTGACATTGGAGATATTGTTCTTGATGTGGTTGTGGATACAACTCAACGCTTTGATGACATGATTCAACCAATGGAAGAGTGTATTGATTTTGGGGTGGAGATGTCTTTTGTTGCAATGCTTCAGTTATTTTTGCAAGTGAAGCAATTTGGTCTAGCAAAGTTTGGTCTTTATTTTGATCTTGACACCCTTGATATAGCTGATTTGGCTTTTGTTCAAGTGAATTGGGAATGTACACTTGTGTTGTTTGCATGGGATCATGGAGAAATTGATTTTGGATAATATTCTGATTTGGGATGATGTTCTAATTTTGCATTATAGGTTGAAATTGATGATTGTTGTGTTTGGGAATCAAATTTCCTTGGTTTAGATAACTTTGATTTTACATGGTGTTACCTTGAATTGGATCAATAGATGGAGTTGTTAACATATTTTTTGGACTTTGAACAACATTTTTATGATTCACAAACATATAATCTGTCCCAAAGTTTACCAATGGTGGGTTTGAAATGTTCATGTTTGGAAAACTTGTACTTGGTACATTCACATTTTGCATGTAGGGATTTGATGAGATGATGTTGCTTGTTTGAAGACTCATGCATTGATTGTTTGGTGGATAGACTTTTGATTTTGGACTTTGATTTAAATCTACCATGGGGAAAGGTGTTCCAAAATTTAGATTGGGCATACTCACATTTGTTGTACCATTGAGGTTTGTAGGAGATAATGATCTTATGTACAAATTGTATAAATGTGAGTTTTGATAATCAATCACCATTGTAAGGCTTTGATAGTTTGGTTGGTTTAGACCTCTCATGATGTATGAATTAAGTTTATATTCCATGTTCTTCTTGTGTTGAGGTCTAGTTTGGACTGTAAAATAAGGATCAATTTTCAAGAATGTGGGAGGTGAACCTCTAATTCTTTGGATTGATCTAAGCTCTAGGTACAAAAAGGAAAGTATAAGATTTTAAGGATCAAAAGGATGGTGATGAGATATGAAAGATGGATGATTGGTGAATGATTGGAACTCTTAGGAAACCTTGAAGAGGATACTAAACTTTATGATTGGATTGATGTTTGATTTGATTTGGGATTGGTTTGATTTGATTTGGATAGTGAATTCATAAACTCTAAGAGGTTGGATGTTGTCCTAGAGTAAATTTTTCCGCAAGATGCTAATTTGACTAAATGTGTAAAGAAGGATTCATCTAGACACACCTATCCAAACAAGATGATTTTGATTTGATTTTGGATTTTGGATAGTGAACTCATAAACCCCAAGATGTTGGATGTTATCAAGGGATAGACTTGTTCACAAAGACTGATAATTTGACTAAATAAGTGGAGAAGGATTCATCTACACACATCTAATCAAACAAAATGATTTTGATTTGGTTCAAATGATTTTCCCAAAGTTTAGCATGAGGGATTTATTCAAGATTTCCAAGAATTGTTTGTGAGGTGATTTGATTTTGATGTTTGGGGGATGGATGCAGTGTTTGATTTTGATACTAAGCAACTTAGAGAGACTTTGTTTACTAGACCAAGATATTGAATAACTGCTTTTCTCTAAAATTAGTTCAAACCAAAAGACCAATGTTTGCTCGAAAGACGATAAAAAGATAAATAAGCACATGTGTGGGGTTCAATTGATTTAATCTTGGTTAATGAATTACTTTTACCACATCCACACTTCTTTCTTAGGTTTTGAACTGAATGTCTATGTCTCAATTCCTTCTCATTCCACAAGGTCCATTATGTGAAGATGAAGGTTTCGAGAACATAGTTTCCTATTGTTGACTTTGGAATGAACAAATCGAGATATAGGTCTCATTGTTTAAAAGAATTCTAGGGATAAGAACCCCTAGGGACAAGCAGTAACACGTGGATTTTTCAAAGGTACTTGTTCCTCCCAAAGGGTTTGAAATTTTGATGATCTTGTTGAATGTTTGTTTCAATGTTTTAGATCCAAGCACTGTGTTTTCAAAGTGACTCACAAGCACTATAACATCCTAGCTCAATTGGTACATTTTTCTTGGCGGGCTTGCCTCAGGCCCTTCATAGTAGTAGAGATGATTTTACATGCAACCTAGGATAAAATATAAAGGTATGTTAAGAATGAATTCTTAGCCTCTATATTTTAACCAAGATCAGACATGGCAAGTAACTTCTTGGAATCTAAGTTCCAATGCACCACTTTGATAAACTTGTTGGATGGACTGGTTGGCTACTACAAACAAGGTTCTTAATGACAAAAAACCATGAACACCAGAACCAACATTCACCCGCTTGGCCACTTAAGGCTCTTCAACCATTCCTGTTCCACTCACTAGTACACAAATAACAATATATGACTAAATAAACTACTAAAATTTGCATATAAATGACTAATTTTGGTTTCATGACCATTAGTAGTTTATTGCCGGTCATTTATAATGCAACCAAATTTATGACTAAATTATTTGTCATTTATTTAGTCATTGATTTTTACTCATTGATTTGGTCATTGATTTAGTCATTAATTTAGTCACTGATTTAGTCATTAATTTAGTCATTGATTTAGTTGTTAATTTAGTCATTGATTTTTATTAACTGGTCATTTATTTAGTCATGATAGTGATTTATTTAGTAATTAATTTAGTCATATATTTAATCATTAATTGTTGTTAACTAGTCATTTATTTAGTCAAGGTAGTCATTTATTTAGTCATTACTTTAGTCATATATTTAGTCATTAATTTAGTCATATATTTAGTCATTACCTTAGTCATATATTTATTCATTAATTTAGTCATTAATTTAGTCATATATTTAGTTATTTAGTCATTAATTTAATCATTACTTTAGTCATATAGTTAGTCATTAATTTAGACATTTTATTTACTAGTTTCCATTAATTGGTAGTAAATATAATCACGAAATAAATAATTTATTAAATACCATAAATTTTATAATGCAAAACTAACATAATATTAAATTTGAACTAAAACATAAAAGTAAATAAAAATATTACATATGCATACAAGCTACAACATACTAAAATTAAAAGATTGATTCAACATCATGATAAATAAAGGTAATCTACAATAAAAAAATTTAATGCAAATATATATCAAGTTATAAGATGTAAAAGATGTCTAAGAGTATATATGTAAATATAATCAAAAATTTAAAAGTTGTCTAAGAGTTTCCAAGTCTTTCAAATACACCATGATAATTAAGATCCCTGAATAACATATTCAAAATACTGCATAAAGTAGTCAACCAAGATGTCTAGCAACTAGTACATGATAAATATGTTCAACTATGTCTTTTTTTGAAAATATTTTAGTGACCACTGTGTGAAGGTTCCCTCTTTCTCTTTCAGATGAACAACTCCATCTATTTTGTCTTCATAAACAAGGGGTATGTTACTTGTGACCTTTAAAATGTTTACATTTCCATCCCTTGTTCCTTTCAAGTTGACTCCATGTACAATAGATAGGGAGTGAATCAACCCAATGCCCACAACATCACCATCTAATGGATCCAAAACCTTAACTTTATCTCCTTCTTGAGTTTATCAATACATTCCTGCAAAAATTAAAAAATAACACATTATAACATAAACTTGCATAAAGGCTTCCAACAAAATTTTATGCATGAATAACATAAACTAATAAACTTGTATAGTTTTCTCTTTAGATTACAACAGCTACATGTAGATCAATCAATATCTCATTCAAACAAATAAAAATTTGTAAGATTTAATATTCAATACCATAGAACACAAAAAATACGATAAAATGTGTTCACTAAGGTCATCACATAACTCACTATGTTTGGAGAAGCAAGCTGCTTTCCACTCAACATACTAGCAGTTGATCTTTTTACAAACCCATTCTCATAAGCCTGCTTGTGCATACACATCAGCAATTTAAATATCAAGCATTCCACATTAACTATTGTTCAGTAACCTTATTACAAACCTACCTTATAACATAGAAAACAAGAGAAAATTACAAAACATACATTTCTACCAAGGTGCGAGGAGTCAAAAACTAGGAAAAAATAATTTTTTATCCAAAACCTATGGATAATAGTTAATTTTTTTTCAAAATTTCAATTCAGCTTATAAACTCAAAGTTAACATTTTGACAAAATGATTTGACCAAGTATAGGGATGGTTTCCATCCACACATAAGGAGATTCGTAAAAAAGGATGCACAAGATAGCCAAAAATAAATCTAAAGCATGACATTCAACTTATATTATATTTGATCTATAACAATCCTTGGAAGATATGTTGAGTTTTTATTATGTTCAAAAGTTGCACTTCATTTATGTTCCTACTAAACTTTCATAAAGGCTTCCAACAATTTTTTATGCATGAATAACATAAACTAATAAACTTGTATAGTTTTCTCTTTAGATTACATCAGCTACATGTAGCTCAATCAATATCTCATTCAGACAAATAAAAAATTGTAAGATTTAATATTCAATACCGTAGAACATAGAAAATATGATAAAATGTGATCATTGAGGTCATCACAAAACTCACCGTGTTTAGAGAAGCAAGCTACTTTCCACTCAACATACTAACAACCGATCTTTTTAGAAACCCATGCTCATCAGCCTGCTTGTGCATACACATCAACAATTTAAATATCAACAAGCATTCCATATTAACTATTGTTCAGTAACCTTATTACAAACTTGCATTATAACATATTAGAAAACAAGAGAAAATTACAAAACATACATTTCTACCAAGGTGTGAGGAGTCAAAAACCAGGAAAAAAGAATTTCTTATCCAAAACCTGTGGATGATAGTTAATTTTGTTCAAAATTTCAATTCAGCTTATAAACTCGAAGTTAACATTTTAAAAAAATGATTTGACAAGGTATAGGGTTGGTTTCCATCCACAAATAAGGAGATTAGTAAAAAAGGATGCACAAGGCGGCCAAAAATAAATCCAAATCATGATGTTCAACTTATATTATATTTGATCTATAACAATCCATGGAAGATATGTTGAGTTTTTATGATGTTCAAAAGTTGCACTTCATCCATGTTCCTACTAAACTTGCATAAAGGCTTCCAAATTTTTTTTATGCATGATTAACATAAACTAATAAACTTGAACAATTTTCTCTTTAGATTATAGTAGCTACATGCAGCTCAATCAATATCTCATTCAGACAAATAAAAAATTGTAAGATTTAATATTCAATACCATAGAACACAGAAAATACGATAAAATGTGTTCATTGAGGTCATCACAGAACTCACTGTGTTTGGAGAAGCAAGTTGCTTTCCACTCAACATACTAGTAGCTGATCTTTTTACAAACCCATTCTCATCAGACTACTTGTGCATACACATCAACAATTTAAATATCAACAAGCATTCCATATTAACTATTGTTCAGTAACCTTATCACAAACTTTCCTTATAACATATTAGAAAACAAGAGAAAATTACAAAACAAACATTTCTACGAAGGTATGAGGAGTCAAAAACTAGGAACAAAGAATTTCTTATCCAAAACTTGTGGATGATAGTTAATTTTTGTTCAAAATTTCAATTTAGCTTATAAACTCAAAGTTAACATTATCACCTTTCAAACCAATATCACTTGGTTTATCCAGTTTAATCTCCAATTCTTTATAGCGAGTGCTTTGATATTTTATCTTACCACAAAATGCTAGGCATGCAATGGCTTTTTTACCTTTTCAAAAAAATCCCCTTTCTCCTAGTTGCTTGCATTTATTTGCTAAGAGTTGCTCTTAAAAAAGATTGATTTTGGAGCTACTTTTATTGTTTGGTGAGATCACATGCACTCTATTTAATACATTCAAATTAAGGAATTCACTTGAAATTATACATTTATAAATCAAGCTAAATAGAAAGATATAAAAACTATTTTACTCCTTACAAGCAAGATCTACTCATTTGAAGTTATATTCATGGGCTTATCAGTAGTTCATTCCAAGCTTTTTTGATTAGTTTATGTTACAATTTTTTAGATTGTATCTCAATATAATCATATGGAAAGCCTTTGATATTGTAGTCGTCTATTGGATCTCATATTGGATTTTAAAGCCACAAAAGACTAGAGTCAGTATCTATGCTATAGAAGTAGATGAAAGGGTTGCTTGTACCCCACTCATTAAATGTGGTCTATGATGCATAAGGAAATAGAGAGAGCACTTCAATAATACAACAAAGTTTTTTCCTTCCTTCTCGCACACATTTATATTGATTGTTTGATGATGTCAACTACCAAGCACATAATAAATATGTGACACATATTTTTCTTCCATGCCTAGTGGCTAGACAAGGATATGACAACTTTCAATTTCCGCTACTATCTCTATTCTTTTTAACTTGGAGATTTCTATTGTTTTCATACCAATTAAAGATCACCTGCTAATTTTGATGCCCACTTCTTTACAATATTGGACAAGTCTCTTTATTTGTATACAATTGAAGAAAAATAAGATTGAGTGTTGTAAATTTAAAAAAATTCTCATCTTTTATAGAAATGCAGTTGTGAAATATCCTTGACAAGGTTCAAGATTATTTTATCTAGTAAGAAATTACAATGTTTCTTAACAGATGAGAAATTGCCAATTTTGACCTTTGTGGTCCAATTGAGTATAATTTTTTATGTCATTGTCATGACAAGGATCAAGTTTGATGAGTTTCTTCCTTCCTTGTTGTCCCATGGAAATTGCTCAAATTAGTGGGAAAGAATGCAGCTTTGGTTTGATCCTTGGAAGCTTCACACAAGGAATGTGGACTAAACCTTCTACAATAGAGAACTAAGAATAGGCCTATTGCTTATCACAGAGATAATAATATCTTGTGATTGAGTTGAGGTAAAAGAGACCTCTAATTGATCATATTAGTAGGTAGGAACTTAATTGTTAACCCTGCCCATGTGTGCTTCTGTAGCTGTTTAGAGAGGAAATTCCTTGCAATATGCAAATTTCCTACTATATTGGCCATTGTTATTCTTAGCTTAGGGGAGAAATAATTTTAAGGTGGAATTATCTAATGCTGGAATATCTAATATAATTAATTAAAATGCAGAAGGGAGCACAATCATGTGAGAAAATCAGCAAGGTGGGTGCTCACTGATATACTAGTTTATATGGGTGATTGCTGGTATATTGTCTATTTTTTTTCCCATCACTTTAATTCTGTTGGTCAGTGACTCAATAATGAATTATAATTTCATTTCATTCTTCTTTTATACCTCTAGGGCTCTAATTTTAAATCCAGCCTCTTATAGTGAATTCAACTGGTACTCATTATGGACCCTACACATTGAGTTATGTGTTTGTATAATTTTCTTTGTAGAGATCATTTGAGGACTAACAATGCAGGAACAACAGGTCACAAGGAAAATATAGAGGTAAAGGAGGTAAGGATAGTGAAGTTGCATGACAATATTGTTGTAGGGACTATTGAGTGTCCTGTGGCTATGAATAAGCATGAGAAACAAGTTGAGTTTGTAGGTATAGGGGTACATAAGTCTGCTATAACAGTGATGGAGCTAGTTGATGGAGTAAACAATAAAGGACAGAAAAAATAGGGTATTAATGATAGTTGTAGGCATGTGCATGGAAAAGAAAAGGAACAAAGTCAAAGAGTTGTTAACAACAATTTTTTTACAGGTGTAGAACATGGTAAACACTCAAATGTTGGGTAGATGAAAGATAAAGGACTAATGAGAGGGGTAGAAATACAAAGTGCACAACAGGGAAAACCTAAGCAAGGATATGAGATTGAGTTGAAGGTAGTTCATGGTGTTGGTTTTGCTAATACTTGTTTGTGTGCAGGTACATTGAAAGGAAGCAAGTAAATGTTGAGCCAAGAATGGATAAAGAGTAGACCTCAGGACTGAAAATACAAATACAATCATATGCAAATGTCAACACATTTTCCAATACAGGACAGTTTGGTATGGTAAAATGTAATAGGTTGATTTTAGGAGGGTCATGAGTAATTTAAAGTGTTTTGAGTCTTTTTATTCTAAATAAGGTCAGTTAAGACCATTTATGTTGAAATTAGGTGAGTTGGAGTTTTGGGGAGTCAAGTTATTCAAGATTGCACAAAATAGATGCAATTATTTATTTGACTCAAATAATGGTGATATATGTTTGGTTGTGCTTAGGCAGATAAATTTTGCATTTGTAATCATCTTATGCCATTATGAAAGGTTGGGAGAAGTTGTAAAGGAAGTTGATCATAATTAATGGTGTTGAATGAGTGTTTTGAAGAATTTGAAGGAGATTGGAACTCTTATTTCAAATGTTTGTGTTGGATAATGTTACAATGATGCATATAGTTTAATAAGTGTGTCAAGTTTTTGATTTCTCTCTTGTCTCTACATCATCTCCATGTATGCAAAAATGGAACTTATTTCATCCTTCTGATGGCTTTATTGACTTGCTTGTTTATAACAAACATGTCTAATGTAGAGCTAAGAGAGAAAACAACACCTTGACACACTTATTCAACTATATGCCTCTTTGTAATAGTTTCCAACTCAAACATTTGAATTAAGAGTCCCAAATTCAATCAAGTTCTTCAAAACACTCAGTCAACACCATTAATCAAGAACAACTTCCTTTACAACTTCATTCAATGGCACATGATGGTTGCAAATACAAACTTTGTCTTTAGAAGCACAATTAGAACATATGTCACCTTGCATTGAGTCAAAATAACAAATAAATAATTTTACAACATCTGCCCTTTCATTATACCATTAGTTCCTTATGACTGTCTTTCAAGGTATAACAAAGACACTCTTTGATTACAAACACAAATTTGGATCTCTAAGACACAATAAATCCAGTCTATACTTGATACACCTTCATATGAGTTGAAATGACAAGATCACATTCATTACATAGCCTGCCCAATCATCTTTTTTCCATTCTTTATGACTGTCTATTAAGTGTGCTACAATGGCTCTCCTAAGTCACAACCTTAACTTCATCTTCCCAAACACCAAAGGCTGAGCCAACTCTTTGAGCAACATTGCTAGACTTGAAACAACATGAGAAAACCCTTTTTTTTCACCCCAAGAACTCAGTTAAGGAGTGCTTCCTCCATTACTCTGCCCTATTCCTACTAGGTCTGTGGTGCAGGAGCACCTAGAATACATCATGTTTCCATAAACCAATTTTTTGGAGTTTGATTCAAATTTTGATGATTCAAAGGTCATTTGGGTTATTTCTCATATGTTGAGATTATTAGATGGTCATTTGAGTCCAATTTGTCCAATTTTGTAAAATTTGTCAACCAAATTGTAAAACAAATGTAAAGTTATCAATAAAGGTTGTCAAAATGTAGTTAGGGAAGATTAATGTTTTAAAGATTTTAAAATTTAGTTTCGAACTTTTGGGGAAGTTGAAAATCAAATGTAAATGCCAATAAAAGTCCTTGTAGCTAATGGAGAAGGTGTGGGTGATTGAGTTTTACAGTTTGAATAAAGAATATCTTTGATTTTATGCATTTTCTACATAATTTCTATGTTTCAGACCCTTGTACAGATCTGTATGGAAAAAAATGCGAGCCTAAATGATTGAAATTGGTACAACATCCAATCACCTTCCATTTGGATCTTGTTTCATGCATTTTGGTTCTAATTTGAGAAATTATTGTAAATTTTTTGAGAATTGCCAATACCTTGACCTAGGGTAAACAGTGAGTGACAAATTTGAATTTCTCCTTTTGTAAATGTTAGAATTCTCTAATTTTTGGTGAGATCTTTGGACTATAAATCTGGGCACTGCCATACAATAGGGATGTGAAGGGAACACAACCTAAGGTTTGTAGAAATATTTATGGGGGTGACCTTTTAATGTTTTTTTAAGCTTATGTAGGTCAAACTACACCTGTTTGAGGCATTGGAATAGTAGTTTGATGTTTGGAGATTGGGTAATGAATAAGCCTACCTTGGTTGTAGACCTAATTAGCCTTGTGGAACTCTAACAGTCCATTTTGGCACACTATCTCTCAAAATAACTAATGGTGAATTTTTGATGTATTTCATGGCATGGAAAGGGGTATCTAGAATGTTGGTTACAGTCAGTCTTAATGGTTTGTATTGTGAGTTATATATGACAGTGTAAAGATAGAGTAGTACAAGAATGTGGCCCTTGAATGCTCAGTATTATGATTCTATTGGAACAGAGGAAAGAATAGCTATAAGTATCTAGAAACTATTTTGTGAAAGCTATCTATAGTGACTCAAAGGTTAGAAGTAGTCTTAAAGTTAGGTTACTATTGTTGATGTTTGAGCAAGGTGGTTCCTATGTGTAAATCAGTGAATCTGTTGAAGTGGTTTTATGAATTTGGGTTCCTCTCAATCAGAAACAGGATAAGTATTGTGTCTTGTTGGTCAAATAACTGATTGTAACCTGAATGGGTGAAGGATAGTTTGGAAAATTCAATCCATTTGAGCATTTACTGATTTAGATGTTTTGGTATTGTGTGGAATCTTTGAATAGGACCATGTGACAGTCAAAATAGAATGGTAAAAACTTAAAAGGCAGACATTATGAGGTCTTTGTTTGACTCAAATAATGGTGATATGAGTTTTCATTGATTGATTGTGCTTAGAAAGACAAAATTTTTATTTGCAACCATCATGTGCCACTGAAGAAGTTATAAAGGAAGTTGATCTTGGTTAAAAGTTAAGAATGTTTTGAAGAACTTGAAAGATATTGGAACTCTTATTTCAAAAGTTTGAGTTGTATAATGTTACAAAGAGACATATAGTTGAATAAGTGTGTCAAGGTTTTGGTTTCCTTCCTCTGACTCTGCATCAGTCAGCCATAGGTCTGACAAAGCTTTCCTTTAAACACAGTCCCTCAATACTGACTGTAAACAACCTTTAAGGTTCCCTTCATCATGTATTAAAACATATCGAAGGCTCACCATAAGTTGCTTGAAGAAGAATGAAAAAATTCAGACTGTCTACGTTCCATAACAGAGTTAATTAGGTTTGCAAACAGGAAGGGCTTATTCATTTGGCTTCACAGGTTCACCATATTTAGTCAATGTTTCTTTCTATGTATTTTGTGTGGGAAGCTACTCATTTTTTTATATATATAGTTTACCCATATGTATTTGTTTACCCCTATATATCTATTTTATTTGTATATTAATATAACTATATGTAATAATTTCAGAAGAGTGTCCATACCTTTTGTATTCATATACGAGTTTGGGTGTGCAAATGATCTCATTCATCTTATTATTGTGTAATTGTGTTTGTAAAGGTTGCACGTACACTTCATATGAGAGACAAACACTGCATTGGATTGCACCAAATTATGGGTAAGTAATACTACAAGATAATTATTACGAACATTGTAATTCATAAGTTTCCTTCAAGTAGGAAAGTTGCATTCAAGGGAGCTTTCTAAGGTAGAGGCATAAACCTAATTAGTGAAGTTCATAGTTTGAACTAAGTTACTAATGTGGATATGGGTAAGAGTTTTCCTTTGGTTCTTGTGTACATACTACGACACTATAATCTCCTTCAATACCAAACAATCTTAAATTTAGAGTTGTAGTTCCTCCAATTAGCAGCTCATAAATCTCAGATTTGTATAAAAGTTGTGGATGTTTGTTAATCAATTTTTCAAGTTTAATGGCAATTTCCTTGTTTTTCTGAAATATGATATTTAATAATTCATTTTGGCATAGTAGCATCTCTATTTTATTTTCCCCTTCATTATATTGATGCCCATCTTTCAATATAGCTAGGTTTAGAAAGATAATTTTATAAGTTATCAACCTTTTTGTGCTACAGGGGAAAGAATACACTCACAAAAGAGACATACATTCTCTCCTTTGATCCTTGTACATGCACTGTGTTATAGGGTTGGAACAATATGCAACCAGAAATAATGTGAGCAAAGATTTTTGTCTATGTGATTTCCCCATAGAAATGAATTTGTGTATAAACTTAAAATTTAAGTGTCTAATTTCTACTTATAAATTCTAGCATGCAACTTTGTCTATTAGTGGCTATTAGACAGCCCTAACATACAATCATAACCTTTAAATATTGAATATATATACTATGCTAAAACTATTTTTCCTAAAGGTTTTTCCCTATCATTTATAAGCAACCAAGGAAAATACCAGAACCAAAAACAATATTGTGTATATTATAATATGTGCACATATTGAAAGACATATATGTTACAACATTACAAATAGGATTCTAAGTAATCTAGAGGGTATAGTGCTTGGCATAATTATTTTCAATATTTTATGCAAAAAATTACATGGCTGACAATGATGCTTAAAATGCACTCATTTCACATACCAAACATTTTAGATTTAAAAGAAATCATAAATGAATCTGATATACAATCCTGGTTGTGACCTATGCTCAAATCCAAAGCAGCCAAAATTAAAAATTAATCTAAAGGTTTCATAGCACTCACCTCAATATCATGTACATACTCCTTGAATTTAGCATAATCACTGACAACATTGTCCTGAAGTTGTGTAGCTTTGGTGCTCGAGCTCTATTGACAAGGTCTTTTCCTTTTCATTTTGCTTTCATATAGTTGTTCTGCAACTATAAAAACATATAGAGTAAGACAATTATGAAGATATCAACAAAGAAAAAAAAACAATAGAGAAAGAGTATGCAAAAAAATGATATAGTTGAGAATCAAAATATTGAGGAATAGCCTCTTACCTAATCTAAATCTGTGGAATTATGGTCATTCCATGTAGAAACTATAGGCTTAAAAAAGGTAGTCAACTGCGAAACTTTCTCGGTGAGACCATGTAAGCAACTCATTATATGTTGGTACTCTTCACTTGAGTTGACATGATTTGGAGAGGCTCTTACTAGGCGTTCAACAAATGGCCGTGAAATATCTGTTGACAAACTAGATTTCCAATTCATAATACTCTTAGATTTAGTATGATCTAGTGTTGCCATATAATTGACAATATCTTCTACACCTACTTCTCTATTATTGTTTTCCACCTAAAAAATAATGTCAATTTCAACATATAGTCAGTTCAATAAAAAATTGAATTAAATAACACAATGTAAATAGAACCAAAAATCCATACACTTACTCCAAATTTGTCAATTTTGGCCTGCAACTCGCCTCGGCCAAATGTATATTCAGCCCTCACATTATCTCTTGCTCTCTTACCTCTATTACTCTTTGTCAAATATTCTTCAGAACACATACTTTCTTTTAATGCCTCCCACTGTTTGGGAGATAGAGTGGAGTCTAACCTCTCGTTTCTCTCCATGATTATTTTTTTGCAATTGTATCTAAAATTGTTCATCAGAAGTCGCATCTTGTGCTTGTAATATTTTTTGGAGATTTGTCCACCAATAGTGTCAAAGGAATTTTCCATTTTTTGTATAACATATTCCACATTTTGTGGATCTTCTATGCAAAATTTGATTTGTAAATATCTAAATGGGCCCTACATCTTACGCCCAACTCTGAGGCCCACCTTGCAGGATTTTTCCCAATGGGTTCACCATCTCTTGATACCTCAACCAAGAATGGCTTCTTCCCTTCTAATATTATTTCTTTTGCATTCCTCTCTATAGATCTGTATAAATTTTGACTCAATATTTGTCTTTTAACAAAAGCAGGCACATCTTCTGTTGAACCACTACCAATATTTCTAGCTGATCCACTAATTCCATCAAAAGTTGTTGATGTAACAAGTGCACTCTGAGGCACATCAGATGCAAGCGGACTCTCTTCATAACTTTCATTAACCAAAACTTCATGCTCCTTGGCCACATCAGGTGTGGCATGAGTAGGTATATCAGTACTAGTCTCCACATATTTCACTTCAAACACATCCTTTATGCGTTAGCTTCTACGAGGTGGAAGCACTGTATCTTTACTTTCTTTTTGTTGTTTCTCTGCATTTTCTCTGCACTCTTTTTCTTTCTTGTAAAATAAAAAAAATATCATATCATGTCTTATATACATAAAGCTCTTGCCTATAAAATTTCATTAAACGGTATTAAATAAATAATATACTACTTAGTGGATTTACAACTTGCTTGTTTGTCAAACCAAGACACGATAAATATTCATTATTCTTGGCCACACATTCTTCACGAAAGTGCTCATAATCTGTCACTTGAATTTTAGCATTATGATCACTATCATCTAATTTGTGCCTTAAATTATTTTTCCTCATTTCCTGATGTCCAAAAAAACAATAATGTATAAATTAGCAACTTGATACAGAGACAATTAACCATAACAGAAATTGCATAAATACAAGTTTATGAGGTCTCAGTTTTAATGAACAGTCATTAAAAAATGTAGGAAGTCTAAAGCACTGCAAACAACAATAGTCATTAGATGTTGTGGGTATTTCAATCAATGGATATTAAATAATGGTTCCCTACAGAAATGCCAGTTGCATAAAAAGCTTAGCAATGTATTTGAATCAATCCATCAAATCTTGGGATTGGAATAAGGAGTCCTTCAAATTGGAATCGGATTCACCATTAGGTCAGCGATAAATTTGGTGTTCCTGGTCTTTTGGATTCATTCCTATGTTCTTTTGTTTAATATACAATTTGATCTTTGTGGGCAATGAGCAATTATATCTAAGTCTCTATGGGATGAATGGGCTCAGAGTGAGGCAGATGCCCAGCCTCCTTCATTTGAAGTAGCAGAGCTCACAAACACTTGGGATATCTACAAATTGCAAATCTCATTATCAAATATTATCCTAACAGTGAATTGGCATTTTCTAGATTTGATATAGCTCCATAGCTTGATTCCATTACTCTGCTACTTAGCTTGCTTAAGGTGCTTAGCTCATAGTTGAATTCTTGAAGCAATATCAAGGTTTCAAAAAATTCACCTATAGCTGAGTAGCTAATGCATTATACATGTCATGGTATACAATTCCTGAAGTGAAATTTTCAAGAAAAGGGCAATGAGAACATGACATAGACTACATATGGGATTCTAGATGACTTGGTTGTCGCATCAAGACCAAATGCAATAGATTTTCCATGGAATTTTCTTAACTACGAAGGTTTTCTGATGAAGATGACAGATAAAAATGTGATAATGGCAGCCATTGGCATTCTAGGTGACTTGGCTGGTACTAGGACCAAATGTAGAAGCTTTTCTATGGAAATTTGGCTTCTCAAAAGGTTTTTCCAATACGTGCTTGTCATCCAGGGATCAACTGATCAAGAAAGCAACCAAATGGGTTGAGATAACTATTTGTGAAGTGATTTGATCCAATTTTTCCAAGAATTCTGAAACTCCATACAGTCATTTGGGTTCATCAAGTTGAAGATATATGTGATGGTTTAAACATCTAAGGATTAAAGATATTTCATCAGAATATTTCTATTCATTATTTTTTACATTATTCTACTCCAAGTTCCACGAACTGCAAGTTTACAAAAAGAGAACACAATCCTCTATCAAAGACAAAAAAAACTGTGTTGGAAAGTATGCAACTGCACGAGAATAAAAAAAGATTTGCAGTGCCAAAAAAATATATCAACTAATAAAACATAAATTTCATGCAACTCAACACTTCACTGTTGCAAACCAACAAATAGATCTTTCTCAAAAAAATATTTACAATATTTTTCACTACTGACACTTTTCCTAGATAATCTCTCCATCCTCTAGCACACAAACAAGTATTTATCAATAGTCCATGTAGGTCTGTAAACTAGTGAGAAATGGAGAAAAGAACATTATTTGTAGCTTTTAAATTTTCACTATAGCATTAGTATAATCTATGATACAGTGAATAGATATTTCCAGGTAAAAACATTTGTGGAAACTATTGAATGATAATTATAGCATGGAAGACCTTCAAACAGATGTAAGAAACAAGGACCTAAATTATAATTAAAATATATACCAAATTATTTGTTCAGAGATTAAAAATTTAAAAACCAAAAACCAGTTCCTGGAAGAAAAATTACTCGCGAGAACTATGTGTCTCTAAAATAAATCCTACAAATAGGCTTTTAGCAATGCTATACATGGATCAGTAAAGCAAACAAAGAAAGACCCAATATGAACTACACCTAGATATTTAGTCCACCATGACATTATTAGAAAGTTAAAT
>VDFB02026320.1:161787049-161980054 GCA_007258455.2 Sequoia sempervirens | reverse complement strand
GAGATTGATGATGGAAAATATTTGATTATGGAAGTCTTTGTTGATGATATTATTTTTGGAGATGTAAAGTGGGTTTGAAATGTCAATGATTGGAGAGATGAAATTCTTTTTGGTATTAAAAATTACTCAGCTAGATAAAGGGATCTTTATATCTCAGTCCAAGTATGTGAAAAAATTGTTAAAGAAGTTTGGTATTGAAGACTCAAAGCCAGTTGGTATGCCTATGGTGATTGGATGTAATTTGACACAAGATGATGATTCTCTAAAAGAAAATCAAACTAGATACTGATCAATGATTGGTGGATTGTTCTATTTGACTCAAAGTAGACCTGATATATCATGAATGTCGTATTTATTGTTGCAAGATTTCAAGTTGATCCTAAGGAATCTCATGTAGTTGTTGTGAAGAGGATTTTGAAATACTTGAAGGGTACAATTGATTTTTTCCTGTGGTATCCTAAAGATGATGATATTACTTTGAGTGCCTTTACTAATGCTGATGGGGAAGGACATGTGAATAACAAAAAGAGTACTAGTGGTGGTGCATTTTTCTTGGGAAAGAAGCTGATTTCATGGTTAAGTAAGAAGTGGAATGCCATTTCTTTATCTACTATAGAGGCAAAATACATTGTTGCAGCTAAAAATTGTACTCAAGTATTGTGGATGAAGTGAATTTTCAAAGATATTAGAGTTGTGTATGATGAACCTATTGCTATATTATGTGATAATCAAGTGCAATTAACATTTCTAAAAATCTAGTGTTGCACTCAAAGACCAAGCATATATCTATCAAGTTTCACTTTTTGAGAGAGAAGGTGAGTGAAAAGGAAGTCAGACTGAAGTATGTGCCTACTAAGGAATAAATTGCAAGCATATTTACAAATAATTTTCCTAAGGATACTTTGGAGTATCTCAAGGGGAAGTTAGGGGTGATTACCCCTCCTAATCAAAACTAAGATGCATTGACTTGCATCAGTTTGTGCATTTCATAGTTATATCTTGATCCATATTGATGTTGTGATGGCTGCTACTTAGGGGGAGTAGTCAAATGTTTAGATATGTGGTTTAGATCTTGTGTGGAGAAAGATAATGTGTATCTTTGTCATTGATCTCAAAAGGGGAGAAGAGCATTGTGAAAATCTTCGTGTAGCATATTTGAAAGTGCTAGAGAAAAGAGTTAAACCTGTGAGAAGGAAGTCATGTGTAGATGGTGTTTACATCATGTGCTGCCATAAATGCCAAAGCGATATTTTGGATGCTGGAAGTTATGCTGATGATAAGTGTGGTTGCCGGGCTGATGTCAACACCTATTGAAGTACTATCGTCCTCTCAGTTGTATATGTTGAGGAGTATTCAGAAAATTATAATGAAATGTCGCAAAGGATGTGGTTGATGCAAAGTGAAGTCTGAATATGTTTTGTTTAGTATTGATGATCATGTTGTGGATTAAAGGGTTTTTGTAAAGTATATCTTTTATTGAAGTTGGGTACCAATTTTCCTACACTTGTGAAATTTTTAAAAAACGACTCGTATATTTTGCATTGCAAAAAGGTAAATGGCTCGGCCTTGGAATACTAACCCAAAGGCTTGGAGGGCATTTCCAACAAGGCCAGAGACGTGTTTTTGCAAATTCTATAAATTTTCAAATAATCGAGTCTGTGCTCAACATCAAGATTGCATCTAGTTCAATATTGAAAAAATCAAAAACATGGGTAATGTTAGGTTCTCTCTTAGCTATCCAACGATGTAATTTTTTTCACTTTTCGACAATGTTAAGCCTTTCATCCATAATTTCTTTTGTTTGTATGTCTATTTTTTGCCAAAAGCAATAAGCTTAGTGTTTTTTTTATATAAATTAACCGTTCATCAAAATTTCAAATAAATTACATTTTTAGAAACTAGGCTCCATTCTACAAATTTAAAAAATAGGAGAAAAAAAATCAATTATTTTCAAAAAATTGTATGGGGAGCATGACCAAAATTCTGCTTTTCAGGAAGTGCCCAATTAGAAAATTAGTAAAAAATCAAATATTCATTAAAAAATTATCAGAATTTTTTTGCACCAACTAGATGCTATTAGCTAACTTCTGATTGTAGCAAGTTTAAAAATACTACAGAAAAGTTCACCGTGCTCAGGTTGTACAAGAGTTGCTATGTTATGTTTTTCTAACAAAAACAACACCAATTTTTGTACATCCCTCTTTTGAACCCCTTAATCTCAACTATTTTCAAAATAAATTAGTAGTTTAGAAAGTAGACTCAGAGCACTTCGATCCTTCTTTTTGTTCCATCTCAAAGTTTTGAGTGTAACTATCCTCAATTTCACGTCCAAGGTCAGCATTTCCTGATTTCAGAAAAAAAAGTGGCCACTTAAGCCCCCTTTTTGGGAACCATCTTGGTGCACTTACCCTTTTATCCAAATTAAGTTTTAGAGATCCACATAAGGATTTTATTGAGTTATGAGTAGTGTTCTGATAGTTATTTTGTTGCTTCAGTTGGTGTTCCTGAATGGAAATGATGTGATTAAACTAGTAAGTTCAGTTGTTGCATATGCTTCTATGGCAATTCATGATGTTTTTGGATGTTTCTAGATCATTCTCTATTTGTGTTTCACACCTACATTGATCAAGGTGCTCGTGATTTGTGATTTTCTCTTGTGTGTTCATGTTTTTCATGTTCATGACTGATAGGGTAATTATAGCATGTTGTAGACCTTAGTGGAATAATTTTTGAAGGTGTTTGATCAAATATTTTATTTTGGGTCTTCACTATGTTGTGGCTGACCTTGGTTGATTCGCATTGATAATATTTATTGTTTTGGGCTGATAGTTTGCATATGTTTTATTATTTTGTTGAAGCCGACATGTAGTGATGCAATCTCTTGTTGCGGATATATATATAAGTGATTGTTTATTCCATTTGCAGGCATGAATATGTATGAGATGTGTGAATAATGTCCTAATCATTCAAAGCTAGAAGTAGAGTGTGAAGAAGAGTGCACAAAGTGTGAAGAAGCGTTCATTTGCTTAACCAAAACTATAATCAGGCATTAGCAAATGCTATTTTCTTGGTTCAAAATCTTGCAGATGTAATCCAAATGTTTTTGTAAGACAGTGTGTCTTCCTTTGGGTAGTAAGCCTTGTTGTACTTGGTCAGTGAGCTCTAGGCAGTGTGTTTGAATGCATGTGCATTGCCCATTCACATTTCTTTTATACTTTTAATGGGGTATAATCTTGTGGACTAACCTTCATTGTGGTTTTTCTCCTAACATGATTTACACATAAAAAAGCTTGGTGTTATGCGTGTTTTTGATGTGTTAATGATATGTGCTTTCATGGTTATTAATCAGATCTGTGAATAAGTTTAATAAGTTTATTTATTTTGAATTTCTGTGACAACTAATTCACCCCCGCTCTCAGTTGTTTTCCCTTTTGTTTCCAACATTTACTTCAATACATTTTTGTATCCTAACTAGTATCCTAATTACTAGATTTCTATATTTAATCAAATATCCATAAAATACAATCATGCTAGTTATTCTTAAGAAATTCGTGGTTATAAATGTGTAAGAGGGCCACTAAATTATCGTAGTCATCATAATAATAGATATGAGTTTTTAGATCTTTCATGTGTAACATTATTCAATCATGCAAAGGTTGAGTATTTTATTCAGACATATTATTTAAAATTAATTAATGTAATTATATTTTTTGGCATAAATGTGTCTTTTCTCATCAAAACTATTTTTTTATGGTGGAGACCACCGAGCCTAGGATCACCATCTATAATAAAAACCTTCACAAATACAAGAGAAGCAACACACTATTTCACAAATGAGTAAATAAATTGAGAAGAAATAAAATACATAATGTATAGCCTTTTAAAGGCGTGAAAAATGAAATGGGTGTAAAAATACCTGATATGGGAAAAAACACCAACATATTTTTCCTAAGTTAAAACTTAATACTACACTAACACCCCCCATTAAGTGCAAACTAAGGAAGAATTATTATGCAAAATGAAATGAAAAATGGGTCTCAGCTACAAGTCCACATTAGATACACATGCACAACTTCTATGCAATGCAATGAAATATCTCACATCTAGACAAAAGGAGAAAAACCCTACATGAGAAAACTTCTCTCCAAAAGAGAGAAAAAAAGGTAAAAAAGTGAAAGCTGGAAAAGTGAAAGGAGGAGGACTTCACAAGACCCCCCAAGGATAACTCTTGTCACTGTTCTCAGCAAAATACAAAAGGAGAGAGACTATGTATCCCCCCTTTAGAAAATGTTGAAGATCCCCCCCATGAAGAAACCCCATGTTGATCCTAGAAGTCTGAAGAATATCCCATGTATATAAACAACATACATCCCTTTAGGGAGAAACAACCATTGATGAAATAGAAACTCCAACCCTAAAACAAGAGAAGGGAGAGGAAGAATCAACATGAAGGATGCCTTTGAAAACTGTCTTGGTGCCTCCATGTAACCAAATGTCACATCATGATTAGGTGCAACCTTAATTGAAGAAGGTGGCTCAGTAAGACCATGTGGAAACTTTAAAGCAACAATCTCCAAAGAAACAAACGGTGTGACAACAGTGTAGATATTTTCATAAAAGAGAAGGGATATATCCTCAAATGCATCATCCAAATCAGAAATGTGATATTCACAAAATAACTCCACAACACCTATCAAGTGACTTCACAAGAACTAACCTTTGAGGCAATAGGAGATGAATCAACATAGATCTGATGAAGTCCAAAGTTTAAATGACCAATCTCTCAGGAGGAATTGCTATCAACACTACCAAGAGGGGTGCAAGGCTCATAATCATCACACAAAATGATAAAAGGAATAGAGACGAGACTCATGATCAACTTCACCAATGACAATGAATTTGCTACTATCATCCTCTCTAATGAAAACATAATTTGTAGTGAACTCTATAGTCTTAGGTACCTCACCATGAGTAATTTGATTGATGGAAAGTATATTTTTGTGCAAATCAATAATACATAGTACATCTCTGAAACAACCATCACCAATCTCCACATTTCCTATCCTTGCAACATCCAAAAGCTTACTATCTCCCAACAAAATCTTAGAAGTATTAGTAGAGTGAAGACCCAAAAAAGAATAGGGAGTAAAACCCATGCAATGAGATGCTTCTGAATCCAAAAACCATCTATCATGACCAAAATGAACTACAAAAGTTACCAATGCATGTCCTTTGTACCCATGTAGAGTTTATCTTCTTTACTACTTGAAAATCTTGTATTCCGTATCTGTGTAGGTTTGGATGATGATGCAAATGAAGATGGAGATGGTGTAGGAGTCATAGATGAGGGTAGTGGAATATTGTTCTTCTGAAGAATATGTGAAACTCTTCAATATTCTTCATACAACAGTAGTGTTGATCATGACCTTTCTTCTTGCTAAACACATAACTGAACTTCTCCTTCTTAGGTTTATCTTATTTTGAAGAGGTCGAGGACTCATTAGACTCTGTCTTAGCCTTAGGTTTCTTCTTCCCTTTGCTTTGAGAGGCTTATGCAACTAATGCATGATTCATAGAAACCCCCTCTGACTAGGAAATTTCAGCTTGCTCTCTCATCAAATTGTCAAATAATGTCTCAAAAGGAGGCATTTGGAATGCATTACCGAAATCATCCATGGTGGAGTATAAGGTAGAAGGAAAAACTACAAATGGACCTCTCAGCTTAGACAAAATAAAAAAAATTGACTCCTTATTAGTTTTTCCCTTCCCACATCCCAGCAATTGTGACCTCATAGATTTGAACTTGACTAGGAAATCACCAATGGAAGGAAATGCATCAGGGGAAATAGAATTTAACTTTTCCTTTAGTTGAAAAGCACGAAACTCACTAACCTGACCAAAAAAGTTTTTTAACTCATCCCATACCTCATTGGGTGTATTACACTCCTCAATATGGAAAAGAAGATTGTTAGAAACATGTTGAGATATCAAACCCATAGCTTCATCACAGTTGTTTATGTGAGAAAATGTTTCATACTCCCTAGTAAGAGTGGGTTGGTGTGGACCACAAACCCTTAGATTGGAACAACCTATGCATTTTAATTTTCTAGGTATGGTAGTTATGGGGGTTAAAATTTTAATTGAATTAGGAGTAGCCATTACAACAATTTGCACAAAAAGAAAAAACACACGAAATAGATACAACTGAAACCTCCAAGAAAAATCAACCAATGCATCCTCTTGAGATTTATTTTTCCAACATCCAAAAAATATCACTCAAGAATTAGAAAACTAAATATGTACCTAAATCTCAAAAAAAGAGAGCCAAATGAATGCACCAAGAGCAATCACATCAAGCACAAGTCACCATAATACTATGTGCAAGATAGCCTCTTCATAGCCCATGAGACTTGCTCAAACCAACCAAAGACACTGCAAAGCAATTTAAATAGCAAAAAGATACCCCACACTACCAACGTGGGATTATTTTTTAGAAATCTTCCAAATGGTCCCACCTCCACTTTAGTTGCACAACAATTAGAAGCTCTAAATAAATATTTAGGGGAAAACTATCAAATTTAAAGTTTGAAAAAATCTATGGCCTCCATTGAAGAAAACAAGCCTTTGATGATGGTTCTTCTACTTGGAAAAATCCACCTCTAAACTGCCTTTTGAGCAGAATCATGCCTCTTCAAATAGATTGCCCTTATGAGCTAGCAACACGGGATAATTTGTGGCTCTCCAACCAAATCACACCTCTCTTATGAACAAAACCATCCACCTTCGAAAGGTGAATCAAGAAATAAGAGAGGTCAACCTTCTAAGGTAAATTGTTCCAACAAAGGATAATAATTCCTTCGCAAAGATCAATCATGCTAGCAACAGATACACAAGTTGCTTTGACAAAAAATAAACCCTTATCGAAGCCAAAAGAGAAATAATCATGTGGAAACCCAACAATACTCTCATATAGTGGTGCTAAAGTAGAAGAAACAAGGCCGGTAATCAAGACAATCATTGGTTGTCTTCCAAAATATGACAAAATTAAATCCAACCTGATCTTCCACAAGGGCAGCCTCATAATTTGATTAAAACACCTGCAATTCAAAAATCACAACAATGAATCATTCATGTTGCAATTTCCTTCCTCCAAAGAAAAAATCACCTCCAACAATCACAAGTTTGGAAAAAAAAATTGAATACCAATTTGGATCTCAAAAAACTTATGATGAAAACTCTCAAGGGAAGGAGGGAAAAATGGGCAGTTTTGATACCATGATGGTGGAGACCACCAAGCCTAGGATCACCATCTACAATAAAAACCTTCACAAATACAAGAGAATCATCATGCTATTTGACCAATGATTGAATAAATTGAGATGAAATAAAATACTTAATGTGTAGCCTTTTTAAGGCATGAAAAATGAAATGGGTGTAAAACTATTCGATACAGGGAAAAACCACCCAAATAATTTTCCTAAGTTAAAACATAATACTACACTAGCATTTATCATCTTAAACCTTTTTACTTATATTTCATATGGTTAGATGCCAACCTTAAATATACTTAAAAGCTTTCAAAAATGTCCATTTGAGAGCATTATTGTGTTGTCCCTTTAAGATGTGCATTTGTGAAATGATAGAATCGTGATATGAGTAGTGCATAGCATAACTTAATCTTAGCTAAATTGGACTTAATCACCACCCAGATATAATAAAGAAATATAAACATTTCAACCTATGAGTTAGGTCTTGGCTTTGGCATTGAAACCAAAAAAAAGATGTATCTAAATATCAAGAAATATTTAAAATGCTAAAGGCATAAATCAAACTCATTGAGGGATATCTAATGGTGAACTCTAAATATTTTATATTTATTATGATAGTGGATTTTAAATTGTAATTTGAATGTTCTTGGGAGGTAAATTAGTCACTTAAGAATTTATCATATCCAACTATTAGAGCATCTTTTGTGTCTAATTGTTGGGACCTAACATTGTTAGTGAGATTAAGAGGATTTTTTTTTTTAACATCTTGTTAATATGGGAACATGCAAAAGATATCAATATCCTCATGACTCATATTTTTCGCTAGATATACTATATAGGTCTCGAACCTAATTATTTTTCATTTATTATCATACTCTTAGCTTTAAAAAAAAATTAAGACCTAGAATAGGATATAGGCATCCATTAAACCATATATGACAGAGTAATATTATTAGATGCTATAGTTGCAAGGTACAACATTGAAATATATGTAAATTGTGAAAGCATAAACAAAGAAATTGAGGTATTTAAGAAAATTTCAAAGAGATATCATCTCATGGAATTCGATAAATGAAAGATATGCATTAAAATGATTTTCTAATAAGTGTTTAAAAACTTTCCAAAAAAATTAATTATCAAGTGTAGCCAAATTCTACAAGTATTTCTAGAATACGCAAAACATAATGCACAAAAGAGGGCCACACATGATATATTAGTTGCTAGGATAAGATTAGTTACAAATCACTCAAAAATTCCATGCAACAAGTATAAAAATAACTCACTATAAGGAGATTACCCTAGGTAAGACAAGTCATCAATATCATGTACAATATAGATGCCAATAAGATAGATTTAAAATTATTGGATACACAAAGAGGGGCACTATCTCTACTACCTTGAATGATATGTGGTATAGAGATATTGCTAAATAGAGGGATGCAAGAGCAATATTTATCTTATCCATGTGAAACCACTAAAGGAATTTTAGACACATTGCAAGTGAAAAGTTTGTTAAAAAAAAAATCATGTGTTCCAAATGTAGTAAAGAATTTGATGTGGGAGGGGACTAGCATACTAATGATAAATATATGGAAAATGTTAACTTAGTTTAATTGTGGCTTACATTTCAAGCATAAAAGTTAATTGAAAGATTATATCAGGATCTCTAGGCATTCTCATATTCCTATAACAATATTTAATTTTAATTTAGAAGATAATGACGATAATTTGGATTTAGGGATTAAGGATGAAGAAATCATTTCTATTTGATTATGTTTAGAAGTTATTTATTGACTCTACATGAAGGTTATATTTTTTATCTTTTTTCTTTTTAAACAGTTGGAAGACGATTGGACTGCTTTTCTTATATGTTCTAAGCTAATTACACTAGTCCTATTTCTCATCCTTTATTGTTTGTGTATAGTAATAAATTTCTAGAAAATCTTGTAATTTTGACATGACAAACAAGATGGGAAAAGTGGGACTCAAAATTTTATGCTACATGCCTTTTAAAATTATTCTCATGAAAAACTTACTTAAAACTTGATAATACATGAGCATCTCTTATGGAGTTTAGTGAGGGATATAAAATATAGAAATGAATTATTAGAATATTCAGTAAATATATCATGTGTGTTAGATAAAAGATTTTTCTAACCCACACTCCTTCAATGTGCATTTTTTGGTTCATTCATGATCCTTAAAATTCATTCACTAAAGTGGTGAAAATAAAAAAAATTGTGAGGACACTCGCATGCCAACATTAAAAACTTAAGAGCAAAAATGTTGTAGAAAAATATATGATAGATAGTAAGGCAAGATCTCATGTTGTAATATAAAGGATGATGAAATAAATGTAGAGACTATATATATTGTGATACCAAGACTTCAGTCCCTACCAACAATCCATTCTTGTACAATTTGATATTCTCCAATTCCTAAAAGAAATAATACATAAGAACAACATTTTTTTTCTCTGCTATCTTCATCAATCCCATGATAGATTACCTTACTACTGATTATATTTTGTTAGAAATTAATTAAAAGTATTCAATTAATGTTAAGACAATAGAACATGTGAATCAATCCACAATCCAATAAATTCGTTCCCCTTTGCAAATACTTAGATGATGCTATTTCAATCTTATATTTCTTCAACACTAAGTAATGTTGCATAGAAATTGATGAAGGTAACATAGAAAATAATAAAGGAAAATACTATAGTTGAAGAAAAATACTACAACAGCATGGACTACAGGTAGAACAGCTACAACGACATGGCATTAGAGATATACAAAAGTACTAGCAACGACATGGGCTATACGCAGAACCACTGGAATGACACAGACAACAGGTAGAACAGTTACAACGACATGGCACTACAGATATAGACAGGTACTAGCTGCAATCACATGGACTATAGCTATCACAACTACAGGTAGAACCACTACAATGACATTGTTCTACAGATACGCTAACTTTGCACTCTAAGCTCTCGAGGCACTTAGAAATGTCCTCAAGAGGCTTCGTAATGTGTTCGAGGTCTGAAGAAAGTTTGTCAAGAGGCTTCGAAATTTTGCCGACGCCCGAAGAAATGTTGCCGACACCCGTTGAAATGCCGCCGAGGGCCGATGAAATGCTCCCGAGGCTCGTAGAAATGCTCTCCAGGAGTTTATATATGCGATTGAAGCCCGATGAAATGCCCCTAAATTTCCGTTCTATGAAGACAAGGGCGACGAGGAGAACAATAAGTATGGCCACCACCGCAACAACGATCACAATATTGATTCCAGACTTAGAGTCGTCATCAGAATCATAGTAATTGTATGGATCAGAACCATACAGAAAAGGAGGTGGTGGTGGTAGAAGAAAATACAGAGGTGGTGTAAATTGGCTTACACTAGACACAGGCGATGGAGATTGTAGTATACCGGGCGGAGAAGGAGGAGAGAGAGGAGGAAGAGGAAGAGGACTAGTACTGCTCGGTTGTCCATTACAACCATAATGGCCTGCAAGACTGAAAGTATATACAACCACTAACCACACAATTGCATGATTCATTTTAACTAATTCGGCAGAGAGCCTTTAGAACAATAATTAAGAACGTACTTTCGTACTAATTTTACGTATCTAAGTCTTATCTAAATCATTTAATATTATTGAGAGAGATAACCTCCAATAAACTCTCAGTGCTGTACCTCTAATTGCATGCTATATTGCTACTCACTGCAGCTCTTTAAATTCTTCTGCTTTTGCATGTTTTGTCACATAAGCCGTGATATAGAACTTATAGACCCAGCCCGACTTACAGATATTCTCACTTATCTTTCTCTGCATGCTTGGAGTTGTTGCCGAGCTCATTGGCGACGTTGTTGCCTAGCTCAGCATGTTTTAGTATGACGAAAATGAAGTGACCCACCAAGACTAAATGTTGAATTCATCGTCATCCTTCGGAGAATTCTATGCAGATGAGAGATTTTTAAGTGAAATGGGCAAAATGTAGTGATGCATTTAACTAAATGCTGATATGATCAGCAATATTATAGGAAGAATTCATGTAGATGAAAGAGATTTCTAAGTAAAATAAATAGATTGAACTAATCCACTAAGACTAAGTGTTAAAATAAGAGACATTATTTATAAGTGAAATGGGTAATAGTAGGGTCCTCCCAACCCCTCCCACCTATAGTGGCGATCCCACCATTCAAAAGGCTGGTTTATTCAGATTAAATATTAAAAAAATTTATACAAATGAAAGATTTTTCAATTAAAATGATTGAAATGAAGTGATCCATCTAATCTAGACACTAAAATAGTCATTATCATTGACAACAAAAGTCATACACATAAAAAACTTCTTAACAAACAATCAAACATAATTATTTAAATTTTAACCAATAAAAATAGAATATCTATTCTATTTATCATCTTTTACTCAAAGAAAGTATAAAATTAAAAACATTTTATTCCATTTCCTTTTATGATGATTAGTCTGGTCTGTCCAATCGCTCTAACGAAACCACCCAAATCATCCACTTTTTCAATTAGTTTAGTGGAATGTGGAGGTTCATCATCTCCTCAACCATCTTAGGGGAAATTGTAAGCAAACTATCAAACATCATAAAAGGATTATGGTTGTCTATTATCATTCTTTTGCAATCACATAACAACCTACATTATTTGAGGGTCAAAGTTAGTGAATAGATTTTATGAAAATTTTATTTGAGTGGAGTACGTATTATTTATATATCTAATTAAATTATATATATATATAGGGAGAGTTTCTATCTAAATTTTTTAGATAATGTTATTTAATTTATTATTTAGATGAATAGTTTTTATTGTAAAATTTACTTTTTTATTAATCTGGTACCACCTTTTTATTTCTATTAATTGATATTTATATAATTAGAATGTTATCTTTAATATTTCTAGAATATTGTTCTTTTGAAATTAATAATTGTTTTTAGAATTTTAATGGTGAAGTTTAAATATTTATGTCTATTCAAAAGTTATTTTGGACTTATTTTGATATAAAGATTCTATATGATTGCATGTGACACAGTCTTGTGTTATGTTTGACATATTCTCTAATGTCTATTAATTTCCATTTATTCCTAACTACTCTTGTTTTTACATATCTTTTCTAATCCCATCCCTATTTCCACATTTCTAATTGATTCCATTGAAATTTCTATACATCATAAGTTGAATGACATTAGTAGGAATTGATTTTTCCATTGAGAGTTAGATGAAATTTTCTAGATTCAAGTGTATTTTTTTATTTCCATCGACATTTCAAATTTGATGATGAATCACTGAGTGTGATTTGAAATGTCGATGCAAATAAAAAGACATAAGTTGGATCTAGATAATTTCATCTAATTTTGAATAACATTGCTTGTGGTCAAACTTGAGAAACTTAGGAATGCAGTCTAAAAGATTCTAGGTTTGTGTAGGGTGCAACCTATGAGTACATAAAATACATCAATTGTTATATTATTGTGAACCGTGTTAAACAAAGGTTGGAATTGATATCAAAATCTATTATTGATGAAGAGGATTGATGCAAAGGTCATCATTGTGTTAAGGAGTACTCGAACTATCATTACATTCCCCTTGAGTTATCATTTTGAGTAGCAGAGATTTATACAAATATATGTTATATTTTAGGTAGTATCATGTGTGTCAGAAGTTTAGTATGGTTGCATACCTATCTATGTTGGTAATTGTACTATCATATCAATCATATCACTAAATCAAGAAATATACATTATTGTTGCCGGTTTATAAAGAACCAAGCATCTATGAATTTGCAAAATCCAAATCTTGAATACTTAGGAGATGATTGGATAACAAATGAGAGGAAGCTAAAATTCTTCCCTCTTGCACTTTGGACTCTAGAAAACTGAGGATGGTGATCCCACAATGTGTATCTTACAATCTTGCTACACAATTATAACACACGTTGCATAATAAATAGATACATTCTCATTGAAATGCTAAATAGATGAAATCCTTCAAGAAACTATCAATTCCTTAAAATGATTAAACACTTAAAGTTGAAAATACCATACAATACAAAATTCAGCAAAGGTAAAATAATTAAGAGTTTGTTTATAAATTTTGTTCTCAAATTGAAGCACTAGAGCCATAGGGAATGCACTTAACACCTTAAGATCAGTGTCTTACCTTGGGGCATGGATTCAAAACATAATAAAATCAAATACAAGGCAATTTTCATTCCAAATAGTCATGATCCTTGTGAAATTACATTACAATTCACATATCACATAATCATACTCTATGACTACTTATCAGATCAATTAAACATCTATATGAATTCAAGCTCTAATCAAGGTATTTTAACTGATTCACTAAACCAAAACAAAAATTAAAACATATTTCACTTCAAAACAATAATGAAAGCTATTGAAAGGATCATTGATCAAATTTTCATTAAAAATTCACATAAAATGTTATAGTTGGAGAGACAATAGACTCAAAATATTTGCATATTTGATTCAGACATGGTTGGAAACCACACAATTTACAAAATCTACTTACTTGACTCAAACCTAAGATATAGACTCAAAATGCATTTTCTCTATGTTCTCAATTTGCATTTTGAGATCTAGAATTCAAAAAAAGGCCTATACTAATGGCCCTAAATTCCCTTTTATAAGAACAAGGGAGTAAAACAAGTTTTAGATGAAAAACTACACATGTCACATTTTTATTTGACAACTTATACTAGCTATTCCATAAGGAATGGTTACAACAAACCAAAAAGTTATTATTCATTTAGACAAAGGCTTCCTTTTAGTTGATGGAGACCCCCGCGCCTTCCAAAAGGAAATTTTTTGATGTGAGTAATCTTCAAATCATTGTAGTATCTTTATTATTTTCAGGAAAGTGACAATAAGTGTGCAAAAGGAGGGAAAAGGTGGATCAAAATCCAAATCAACATCCAACACCAATCCAAGTCATTAATAATCAACGCTTACTTGTTATATTTTGAATTGGGAGAAACATATCTATTATACGTTACATCTTTTGACGCTAGACCTAAACTATACTTGACCAAGTATATGTGTTCCCCATCCCTATTCTTACAACTCTAATTCATCAACAAAAGTCTTCTTCCACAATTCATGTTCTATGTCATAAGGCCAATTAAACCCAATAATTTCATCTATCTTCTTTTTGTAGGGATCATACTTCTCCATCACTAAATTGGCTTCTTTATCAAAATCTTTGAGGAAACTAATGATGAAAGACAGTTTCTCAAGAGTATTTTTCAACATATCAATATCAACACTCTTACTTATGAGAGATGATTGAGAAACAATAGTTGTATCTACCTAATCCTTCCATGTCTATGGAGGTTTTACCTCATCATATGTGTGTTGGATATCAAGCAACAATACTAAATCTTCCTCATTAAATTTTTCCTTCAACTCTTTTATTTTTATCTCCAAAGGAGCAACATACCCTTGGAACTTTTGTTATTTAATCCCATCAAAGAATTTATAAATTGGTCCAATCTTTGGATATTTATCCTTCTAATGTGTAGCCCCAAATTCCATGAGCTTCAAGTTATCAACCCTAGGAATCCATTTTTCTAGGATTGGGGTAGATAAATCTTTATATCTTTGAGATAGATTTATTGCTTGCAACATTAAAGAATAATTTGCACGAATATTGTTTAATTTACCCCGAATCTTCTTATTCAAATGCTTCAAAATAGTATGAACAATCTTTGAATTGTTTTCATACATTGTATCTCGAACCTATGCAAACAATCTCCTATATACTTCAATTTTTAGAAATAATTTCTCCTTGGTGGGCTCATTTGATGAAGCTACACCTGATGTTCTTGGCTTCTCAACTACAGGTGGTTCTTGCCCCAAGTTATATGGTATTATTGCAAAGGATTGTTCTAGTGGAAGAATAGATTGTGCTATTAGAGAAGTGGTTGTAAAATGACTTAAGCTAGGTGGGCTTTGATTCCTTAATGTTTCCATCTATTGCTTCCATGGTGCTAACTCTATTTCCAATTCAACAACCCTTTGTTGAATCTTATTGTATTCATCAACAAGTTCATTATATTTACCCCTATATAAGTCTCTATCAGTAGTGAGGCTCTCTACTATTTCCTTAGTGAATTTAACAACATTTATTTTCATATCAACTACATCCAATGTTGGAGATCAAAAACTCTCCTTATAATCAATTTCCTACAAAAGTTTGTTGGTTCTGCAACTCTTGGCTTCCTAGAGCCCAAAGATACTGAACAAATGGATAAGGCATCCCATTCCTCACTAAATGTTGAACCTTGTAATACCTATTTGGCCTCTTCCCCATTTTGAAACAAGGGCCTTTCAGACCTCGTTATGGTATCCAACACAGTTGCATCAATATCCCATTCAAGCAATAATAACACCACTTTTCTATACAAGTTCTTTGCCTTCTTCAACTATGATAGCTTGCAATTCCTTTCTTATCACCTTCCTTACATCGGATTGAATAATACCCTTAGGAATTTCTAGATGTGAGCTCTTGTATTTAGCTAAATTCTCTACATATTCTAGAGCCTTTTCTCTCAACACAAAATCTTTGAATGCTTTTGTTTCAATAAAAGAGTTATCTTCTATGAATTCCTTGTAGGATTCCTACCTCAAGTCATCTAAATTATTTAAACCACTTATATCATCCTTCCCTAGAGCTTGATGTAACCTCCCTTGGTGAAGAAAGGCATTACCTATTACATCACTTTTGGTGTAACCAAAATATAATCCTCATTAGTTTCTAGGTAATCAAATACCCCTCTCACCTGATTCCTTTGCTTCTTGGTTGGTGGCTACTCTGATGGAGAAGGACCTCTTGGGGGTGAACCTCCATCAATTATAATAGGTGGAGTCCATATTGGAGGTGTTGAAACTAATCTCTTAGAAGTTGTCTTTGATCCCTCTGATGTAGTAGGGGTTGGCAATGTTTGTTGTTTCTTTATTGTCTTCTTCTTCCTAGAGTAGATTCTAACTTATTGTCTTCTTCTTCCTAGAGTAGATTCTAACTTTTGGTTGTGGCTGATAAGAGGGTCTTTCCTCCAATACTACCATAGGATATTCTTCAACTGCCATTGATTTCCTCTTTTCTATTATTATATGTTCTTCCCTCAAGACACCCACTATATTCTTAAAATTTCCAAGAGCATACACAACTCTAGTCAATTCACCCTTAATATTGGGCATAGGGTCATAATTGGGATATTCCCTTATAGATTTATGCATCATTTTGTTAAAATTAGGATAATTTTCCTTCCTCTCCTCTTGTTCTTGAAAACCAAAGATATTCCTAATGATATCTTCAGGATAATAAAATTTATGCATAAAGGAGCCACTCCTATTGTTTAAGGAAATAATAAAGCCCTCAGGTTCATAGTTCCTTGGGCACACTATTCTTAACTTGTATGGTTCCATACTTTGTCCCAAGTCCTTCTATCCTCCATTTTCCATGACAAAATCTACAAACATTGTCCATTCTAGGAAGAATGAGCCCTTTTTAGTGTCTTGGGAAAGTGTACCATTTGTGCTCCTCCCAATTATCTCATAATTTCAATGAACCCAATACTCAATGAAACATCTCTTTGTAGTTCATGTGGATTCACATTAGTGCCATAAACCTTAAAGATTTTTGTGTTGGGGTACACAATTATATCCCCCCAATTATGGCCCAAATTCAAACTAGATCTCCTTTCCTTGGGCCTCAAAAAATCATGTATCTCTTTTGGGATCCTTGGTGGATCACGAATTAGGAACCTCCTCAATTTTAAAGAAAATACATTGTGGAAAACCACTTAATCAAATTTCAATTGACCCTTATCCAAGACTTGAGTCCAACATTAGACAGGTAGCTCATGATCACCCTCTGCTTTGGTTAGTGTCATATCTTTATCAAAATTATTTTCTCCCTTGTATAGAAACATGTGCATGAAGGTGGAATACCACTATAATTTGACCCAAGTATCCCCTTCCCTTAGTGTAATCAAAACTTTATGCATATTTCATTCCAAGTAAGTGGCATAGTCATAAACTATATTTTATGCCCCATGTTGTAAATGTGCTGCCATGTACATATATTCCCTTGGAATAGTGGTTGATAGATCATAGGAAATGATTTGGCACAATGATTAGAATGTCTTCTTGAAGTGATTGGAAAATTACTTCATTAGGAAAGGTTCCAATTCATCCTTACTAATCCTTATTTTCTTCATATTCATCCCAACCCTAGTACTTGTAGTGTGTATGGGAAACATTATTGTTCTGAACAGAACCTTGTTATTCTCATATTCTTTCTTGAAACCATCAAGGTCAATGGGGATCATGTCCTTATTCCACTCATACAACTTGAAGATTTTTGTGATCTCCTATCTAGGTATCTTGAGCATTTCAATGCCATTAAATGCCTTGACCACTCTAGAAATGGGGTCATATCTTGCAGCTATATCTTTCAATAGGTCTATTTCCATGCATACATTTGGGATAACTAGCTTCCATGTATCCAACCTCCAAGTGTTTCAAACAAGGAATCCATAGTTTCTATTCCTAAACTAGTTTTGGAACAATTTCCCTCTAGTGTAGGGAAACATAACATCCTTGATAAAATGTTGCTTGTCCAATAACCCCTCCTTAATGGTAGGACAATAAAAGAGGTCTCTTTCCTCAACCTTCTTAATGGTTGGGGGTTTTAACTGATCAATAATATCCTAGGATAAAGGTCTGGATGTAGTTTCAAAATAGGGCATTTGCACTTTGGGCACCATTGGAAATAAGGTAGCTTCTAATAAATCTAGGGTTTTAATACTAATAGGTTTAAAACCTATCTTTCCAATTCAAACCCTAGGGCATGACTCAAAGGTGCAATTTCAATGGGTTTTCCAAGGTTTTGACTCTTTACAAAAAATTCAAACCACAATAAAGAAATTAAAAAGCACACAAACCAATTTGACTAGAAAACACAATGAATATTTACCCTAATTCAAGATAGTTTGAACATAGAATAGAGAATGGTGTTTGATTTATTTATATATTTTTCACTTGAAGCAAACCCTAATTTTGATCATGTTGAACTATAGAATGCTCTTCTCGATCTCCTAGATGCTTCAAACTTATTTTCAATATTTAATTATGTGAAAAACCAATCTTCCATGTGCATTAAGGTCAAAATTAGGTAGCTTTGAATGCCATTATTTTCGTTACTACTCACTCACATGAAGAAAAATGGTTCTGATGTTCTCATATTTGATTTTGAATAACAACCATTGATTTCCTTTTGAGATGGCTTGTTGGACGAGTTAGATCGATTCAACCAAGTTTGAATTTCCATCACCATTGTTCACCAATCCATCACCTAATGACATTGTTCTAGTTAGATACCAACTCATAAGTTTTGTGGGCTTCACCATCCTTCATTCCAAATGGGGAAAAATCCATGTGTCATTATCTTGCTAACCCCGCTGCTTTTTATAAAGCAGTATTTTAATCCTATAGGGTTAGTTGGTAACGAATGAGATTAAATATCCATGTTGCATCTTAGCCATTAATTTGAAACCTCAAGGCATTGAGTATGATAGTGGAGACCAGGACCCACACTCGTAGTGGTACACATGTCAATTACCCACTAATCTCGTTACATTTTTGGAAACTATTATTTTTATATTGTGGGGCTAGTGAGGAGTGGCTAGGACTAAATCCTCCAATCCAATGGTTAAAAAATATAAAAATGCAAAAAAGTTAGTTTTAAAGAAGGATAATTGACTAGGTCAATGAGACAAAAATCCTTAGGAATAAAGACTTGATACTTAATTCATTTAACATGACATATTTCTGCCCAACTTAGGAAGTATCAAAGTGATGAAAAATAGTTGGTGACCAGTGAATCTAGACCAAGGGACCAATAATAATATCCTCATGATGGATCAAGTTATAACTCAAGTGACCTATAATGGAGTATGACAAGTCCATGAAGAAATAGAATGCCTAAGGATTAAGACATAAAATTTGAAATTAGGGATTTTGAACCAAAACCCTAAACCTTACCCTATGGAAAATAAGCAGTAGATCATAACTAGGTAAGGAGCCAAGACAAAATAAATTAAAATTTTAAAGGCTCCATCAGTGGCTCTAGCTCAGGGACACATACCCCTAGCGGGTATGGCAATAATTCAAATCTCACGAGGAAGAAAACCAACATAGAGAAAAAAAACCCAGGAGCCCTAAGGATAGGGCAAGCATAAACAACCAAAAAAAAACACACCAAACCTATATATACTAATTATGGGACTATAAAATGTACATGGAAAACAACTATTTCAATAGAAATAAGGATTCAATAATTTTCCATGTATTGGCATTTCCAGGATTTCAGTTGTTAAGAATTGCAAGTATGAGCCCTTGTGTGTATCTGCAATCAAGTATGGGCCAAGCCATAGAGGATCAAATTTCTTGTGTTTTCATTTTTCTTCCATCCTTCCATCAAGCTCAACTAACTCTTCCATTATGTGTTGCATCTTTTCATAGATGTTTAATATATCATATTCTTGAACAAACATGTACTTTTTAAACTAGTTTTTGTGGGGTATCCTTGCTTCTATCCCATATACAAGGTTAACTAGTGATTTCCCAATGACTTTCTTGATATTAGTCCTATTAGCCTATAATGCAAGCTACAATTTTGAATCCCAAGCCGTTTTATTCTTTTCAATCATCTATTTAATGATCTTCATCACACGTATATTGTTTAATTATGCTTTTCCATTCCCTTGAGGATGATAGGGAGATGAATAGAAGGTAATATTCCATGATTGCTACAAAAATCGGTGATTTCATCTGATATGAAACACATGGAATTGTTAGAGATAATCCTTTCTAGGATTCCAAATATAATCAATATGTTATTCATCTAAAAAAATCACTACTTTGATTGTTGCTTTCCTCATGGGAATTGCTTCTACCCACTTTGTTAAATAATCTATTGCAACAAGTATCCAAGAGTGTCCCCCACTAGACCTCTTCAACATTTCACCAATACAATTGATGCCCCATTGTTGAAAAGAAGCCTAGAGTTGAATTGGTCTATGAGGCATATTACTTGAGAACTTCAACTTACCAGTGAATCTTTGGCATGCATCACATTTCTTTACAAATCTATGAGCATCCTTAAACAGAGTTGGACACCAAAATCCTACTCGTAGTATCTTATTAGTTGTATTCTTTGCCATGTAGTGACCTCCACATGCTCCATTTTGCATTTCATTTATAAGTTCTTCTTCTTGATCTCCATCCACACATCTCAACAATACACCCTCTAGGATTCTCCACTAGAGTTCATTATTAAGCATTCCTTTAGGGAATTGCATATTCTATAGGTATTCTACAATTATTTTGTACCATCCATAGGTCTACATGTCACACATAGGTGCAAAATTTTCATATTCCACTTGATTTATCTGGATTTCTTCTAAGATGGTATCAACCATAAACTTATCCAAACCTTGACCTTTTACTAGTTTTGTAATATGGATATCAATATTCAACAACTAGATTTATTTCTTTGGATCTTGTTGATCAATACCAGCTATTTTTGTGACAAAAGGGCCACCGCAACGCACATTTTCCAAACAGGCCCGTAGGTCCGAGCTGAGCCCGATCCCAATGATGGAGTTTCTAAACTCCAAACTGCACCACTGCAATGCTAAATAGCACCACTACGGTGCAAAAAGGTAATTAGTGGTGCACTTTAAACACTGAGCGGTGCTATAATAGCACCACTGAAGGTGAGCTCACCTTAAAATATGTAATAAATGCCTCAAATAAAAAAATTAAGCTTGGGTGGGGATCACATGTACCGGTGCCCCGATGCTAGGTGGTCATTGGTAGGTCCGAACTCGATCCAAAATGTGTAGAGGAAGTTGTCGTTGTGCCATATCGTCGGAAGGTCAAAGCTCGAATCTCAAGGTTTGCTAGTGGAGGTGTGTGAAAATGACTTAAAAGTGACCCCTCGGGCCCCTTTTAAGCCTAAAAATTAGGGTTTCTTAACCCTAATTAGCTGTCCTGCTAGGGTTTTAGACCCTTGAACTTGTTTTTGTCTGTTTGAGGTCTATTTTTTATTGATTTATTGTGTTTAGACACATTTTTTACTTCTCAGAGCCTCTTCAGAGCTAGTAGGCACTTTCTCATCATTTTTCGCAAGATCACCCAAAAAATGGGATTTTTTGTCCAATCTCTCGAGGGGGCATTATAAAGGCATGTTTTCTATCGCCAGGCAGTAGTGGGGCAAGATTTTCAAATATCAAAAATCTTTTTAGCTTTGATCAAGGTTTGTTATTCTTTGAACCAACGCAATGAGTGCATTGCTTGAAAGAGGGGAAAAATGTGGACACGCAAAATATACTAATTGACATCGTGCTTTCGATCTTGACTTACTAACATTGTTTCTTCCCGAATCATTCCTCGATCTAACCATTTAATCAAATTCCCCTATCTAATTAAATTCATCTATATTCATCTCTTAATTAAATAAATCACTTTATCTAATTATGTCACCTTCTCCTATTAATTAAATTAATCCATCTGATTTAATTATCCCTATTTAATTAAATAATCAGCTTATTTGATTAAAACCTTATTTTATTTAATTTAACACCATCTCCTTTAATTAAATAAATCAAACCCTTATTTAATTAATCTATTGCCATATTCCTCTCTTATTTGATTTAAATAAATCCATAAATCTAAATCAAATAAGTCACATCACCAAATCTCCTATTAAATTAATTAACCCTTGATTAATTTAATCTAATCTCATGTCATATCCCCCAGAAAATGCAAGTTGCACATGAAAATGGATTTAATTCATTTATTAAATCCCTATTTTCCCTCACATAGCATCTTTTGGAATGTTCCCTCCATTTGAATTCAAAAATGCCAAGTCAACTTGCACATTCAACAAGGCAATAATTTTATAATATATGTCCTTTGCCTTGAGCCAAGTGATATTTATTATATTTCCTTCCATCTCACAAGTAATTTTCAACAAATTTGAATTTCAAATTCATGCATTGATTGGCACATTTCTCAAATCTTGCACATCCATCATCCATTCATAGCTTGACAAGTGGCACCATATCATTGGATGAATGTTAGTCCCACATTGCTCAAATTTGGACATTCATCCTTCAATCTCATCTATAAATGAAGAGCTCCACTCCTCATTACATCATCCACAAATATTGCAAAGTTACCATGCTTAAATACTTATCCATTTCCATTCACAAATCTTGAGTTCTTAGCTAGGTTATTGTAGATTTTAGGCTTAGAGCTCTCACCTTCATCATCAAGTGGATCAATAATCTCCTCAACATTCGAATCTTGCATCTTAGGAATTGGGAAAGGGTTTTATTTTCACATCAAATTGGCACAAATTCCCCCATAGGATCAAGTGTTTTCTATTTGAATTAGGATTTAATCTTTGGTTTATCAATTTTATTGTCTTCTTCATTATTTGCATTCCTAGTTTGATTTGTAAATGGATTTCATGGGGAATCCTTCTTTTGACTTGTAATTCCTTGTCTAACTCGTTTATTCATGTTGTTTTGTAGGTACTAGGAAAAGGGTTCGCACATTTGGCACTAGAAGGAGGGCTTGACATCATTATTTTTAACTTTTCCTTGAAATTTCTGTGTTTTCTTGACACACAGGAAATTCCAACGCGGGCTCGTCAACGTCGCTATTTTAGCATCGTGGGCTCACGAGCTTTGCTATTTTAGCACCGCTGGACTCATCTCGCCAAAAATTTCAAATTCCTAACTCTGCCACTGGACTTGCCGATCTACAGAAGTTTCAAAAAATTCTAAACAGTGATGCTTTCAAAAAAGTGCTACGCTGGGAGAAAATAGTGATGCAATCGTGTTCTTTGTCCCGACGTAGAGGACCGTTGACTGGTAAGCGGTGCTGAAAGAGCACCGCTGAGAGGAAAAAAATGACGCCTTCACGAGTTGCAATGGTGGAAACAACAAAAAGGGAGAATTTTTTATTTTTAACCCATTTTTTTAATTCTATGATTGCTTCTTCCTCTATTTTCTGCTTTTTAGTTTCTGTTTTTTTTTCCAGAATTTAACTATTTTTCTTCTTTGTAGGTTGGAGAACAAAAGCAAAGGAAGGAGGAGTATGGTAATGATACTTTTTGTAATCAAAGTGTTTTTAAGCACTTAAGTGTTTATTTAACACTTCCTTAGGAATTTGTCATCTTCTTCTTTTCTTAGAACACTAGCTTTCATTTGGGTTTAAAAAAGAGTTCTTTTGTTTATTTCTTGCAAAAGGATTAAAAAATAATCTTAGGACCAAAAACTCACTAGATTTTGTTTATGGGACTAACAAATTGAACAAATTTTTATCACTTTTCTTTTTGGTGCTCTAAAAATGAACTCACATATTATTTTGAGGGTTTAAAAAGAACAAGTGTAGTTGTGTTTTTCGTGAGGGATTACTTAGAATAAAGCCATTGGAAAAGGACATATGTGCTTCTCTTGCACTTTGTAGTGATCTTGAGAATCAAAAGGCCTTTTCCATGATTTTGGGTTAAGACAAAGCAATCACCTCCACACTTTGATTTGGGCTTAAAATTGAACAAAATCTTGTGCGAGTGTGAGTGGTGGGCTTTGTTCCATACATTCTCTCTCCTTGTTTCCAACAAGGATTGATCAAGTTATGAATATTGTGCCTCATTCGCTATTGTTTATCCTAGAGAGCCTACCTTGGGGAAAAAGTACTCACCCAAGAGAACAACTCAACCGGTAACACTCTAAAGCTAAGAGTATTTTCCAACTGGTATATAAATGTGGATATTGGAGTAAACACCAATATCACACAGTTGATTTTGACAAGATGGATCCGAAAGGGGACTCTTGTCATATGGGTCAACTCCTACGAACGGAAAAGTCCTTACTAAAACCCATGTGTTAGAATTTTCCAAAATCCCTAATCTATTTATTGGTGCAAGAACGGTCATTTTGAAGCCGCCCCACACTTTTACGGTCTTCTAGTTGAGATGGAAAACATGCCATGGGAGTTTCATGGGTGTTGATGCTTGGCTGCCCCATATAAGTGAGTTTCATGGAGGGGAGCCAATGGGGTCAAGCATCTAACCATTCGCTAGAGATAACGTAGCTAGACTTGTTCAAGTGGGAATCGAACAAATATTGTCTTACACATCCATAGGATTGTACTTAGTCTTGGGTTACAAAATGCATTGTTTGATTGAAAACATCATGGAAACAAACACTTAACATTATCCAAATTTCAAACCCTTTTGGAGACAAATACAATTGACTTAATCCATATGTTATTGCTTTCCCTTGGGATTCATGTCCTTAGATGTTCCTAAGCATTGGATTATATCTCAATTTGTTTTCTTAAGTCAACAATAGGAAAACCCTTGCCCTAAGTTCATTAAATTTCCGCATAACATATCTTGTGGGGTTTGATGAAATTAAGACATTGGACATCTTAGTTTGAAAACCTAATTGAAGAAAGTGTTTTTGGTAAAATAAAGACATTAAGCAAAGCTAAACAAAATGAACTTTCATATGTGTTGAGGACTCATAAACCATTGATTGGAAATCCAAAAATGAATGTTAAAATGAAATCATGTCTTGGTTACAAAGTTCATTAGGAAGAATTTGCATGCTCTTCAAATACCTAGGTCTAAGAAAAACAAAGTGTACCTTTTTAGGTTCTTAGGATCAAAACATATCAAAATCTCTTTTTTCAGCCATCCTCCAAAACATTAAAACAATTTCCATCTCATCATCACCTTTTGGAAAAATCTTGAAATCATCCTTGATACTAGGCTTTATGGAAAAATAAAAATCATCAATATCCTTGAGACAAAATCCTTGAAAACATTAACAAAAACATCTTTGGCTAGGTATGTGTAGATGCATCCTTTTGCATATACTTAGTCAAAGTTATCAAAATCATCTTGTCTAGCTTAGTGTATGTAGATGAATCCTTCTTCGTATGCTTAGTGAAACAATCATCTTGTTTGAATAGGTGTGGGTAGATGCATCCTTCTCCTCACACATATTCAAATTATCATCCTTTAGACAAAGCTATCCCTTAGATCATAATCCAACATCTTAGGGTCGTTTTGTCCAAAATCCAAACCTTGGAACCAAATAAAAAATTAAGGACAAAATCTCAAAATCCAAAATCAAGAATCCAAAGTCTGAAAAGCCTAGTGTCTCATTCAAATTTTATCAAAAGCCGAAACATCCATAACATCCATCCTTAAAACATCATTATCATATCATCACCTTTGATCCTCAAAACATCCTAAGACTTTATACTTTGGGACATAAAATAACAATCAATCCAAGGAATCAAGAGATTCATCTCCCATATTCTCGAAGGTTGATCCTTGTTTTATGGTTCAAACTAGATCTCAATACAAGAAGATTATGGAAGGCAACAAAGAAACACCCACTTCAAGCGATCTTAGCCAAACAAATGCAAAAATGAATCCAGCTAAATCAAGCAATCCATTGATCCTCTCATCATCCCAAAATCCACAAGAAGAAAATCAAGGGGAGGACCTTACCTTTGGAATGTCTCATGAGGAAATGATGGAAATGCTCCAAAACCCAGACAATCATAGAATCATCAACATCATGATGAGACTTAACCCTTCATTGTACATGCTTGAACTAGCAAAACAAGGGGCCAAGTTTCCTTCGGATTTTGATGTGTGTACTATAGTGGATACATCATTTCCTTCGATCTCATCCACCATTCCCATTTCATCTACACCCCCATCTCAAAACATCACCCAAAACATCCCACAAATCACAACATCATTTTCTCCAACACAACCCAATGTCAACAAGGGAAACACATTCCTTAATGCTCTTCAATCACATCCCCTTGTTAATGATCAAAACTTGGATGCAAGAACAACCTTGGAACAAAACATACTCAAAAACCCATTACACAAAAATGTTCCTCTCACTTTACATTATAACCCATCTTTTCATGGAGCACCACAAACACCTCTTCTCACAAATTCACAAGAAGAGGGAGATACGTTTAGATTAGGGGGCTTACTCAACACCATGACAATTTCACAACAACTCACAGCTCTCACATTTCCACCTCTTCCACCATTGCCATTATTATCCACACCACTCCTTGGTTTAGGGCTCCCTCCCCTACCAAATATCAATTAAACCTATATCGCAACCATCAATCAAAGCATTGCACCAAACACACAAAATTTGTCGTTGATATCACAACAAAAAATGAAAAACACACAAGCAATGGTAACATCATTAAACACACCCCTAACATAACAAAGCATGGTCTCTCAAGGACCAACCACATCAATACCACTATCAAACACCCAAAAAATTAACACAACATCATCATCTACCACCATTCCAAATCCACCACCACCAACGTTTACCACATCAAACCAATGCAACAAAGTATTGCAAGCCATTTTCCAAAAAGGATACCAACAAGTTCAAAAACAAAAAGTTGTACAACAAGCTGCCCAAGCCACACAAAAAGCTTCCCAAGATGCACAAGCCACATTACAAGCACAACAAGCTTAGCAAGCTCAAGCTTTACTAAAACAACAACAACAACAAGTTGCTCAAGCTGCCCAAGCCGCATGAGCATTACAAGCACAAAGGGTCGCTCAAGCACAACTATTATTGCAACAACAAGCATTACAAGCACAAACACAACTTCTTGAACAAGCAGTACAAGTGCAAGCATATCAGCAAGCACTAAAGCAATACCAAGAGCAACAAGAAGTAGCAGAATTGGCAACCCAACAACAAGTGTTGTGGGAACAACAACAAGCACAACAACAAGCATTGTTGGAACAACAACAAGCGCAACAAAAAGAACAAATCCTAGTGCAACAACAACAAGATCAACAATAAGCTTTGTTTATACAAAAGCAAGTAGAAGCCTACTTCGCCCGCCAGAACATATTGATACCATCAAACAATGCACCAACCAACCCATCCATTCAACCAACGATTCAAACACCCCAAAACACTTTCATCCCACCCCCCTGATATGTAGAATGATGTGATGACACAACTCAGGTTGCTCTTGCAACAAGTGCTTGATCTTCAATCAGGGTGAACAACCAAAACATCAAGTAACTTGTGTCCTTATCCATTTAATAGGAGCCTACAGATGAAATCATTCCCTAAGGGATTTGAAATCCCCAAATTTGACAAATATCGAGGGATGGGAAACCCTGAAGATCACATCAGAGAATTCTAGGTTCATTACATGGAAGTCGCATATGACGATACTTATTTGATGTGACTATTTCCTAGAAGCTTGGCAGGTACCGCTATAGAATGGTTCTCTTGCTTACCTTTAGGCATTAGAGCATTCCAAGAAATCAGGGATGCATTCATTAAAAACTACATATGTTCCATTACAATGGATGTTAGTCTTGAAGAACTATATGCTCTAAAATAAGGAAAAAATGAATCTTTTGCTTCATTCATTCAACAATGGTGATCCAAGGCCAATCGAAGCAAGTGGACCATGCCAGAAGAACAAGAAGTTTTCACCATCATAGCCAACCTCGAAAGCCACTTTTCATTTCATCTCAAGGTTCAGGGAATCACCACATATGATCAATTGATCCCCAAAGTGCTTAGCATGGAAACAGCCCTTGTGACTCAACCTACGGAATCAACATCATATCACGAACAGCAAAACAACTGCCCATCATCCAATTATAACAATAAACCTTGCACATGGGCAAGGAACAAGAACATTACTAATGATGGTGTAGTAGATGCCAAGGTGGTCATTAGTCGTCCACGCCAAAACACACTCACACTGCAAATCCAAAATCAACGCCAATACACCCATCACACAACATATCAACCCAATAACAATCCTACTATCAATAACCTCAATTATCAAAGAGGACCACTCGAACGTAAGAGTTATCCAAAATGAAAATACACCACTTTGGGGGAACCACTTGAAGACATCATGAAAAATCTCATCAATGAAAAGCTCATCAAAGCACCTACATTTGAGAATTACCAAGAACCCAATGTCAAACGTCCTTGGTATAACAAAAATCAACTATGTGAATTTCACAAAATAAAAGGTCACACCACAAACAATTGTATGAGACTTAAAAATATCATCAAAGATCTCATTAACAAAAGAATCATAAATGTGGCACAACCTATAGGCAACCAGGACCTTAAAATCTACACGAATCTGATGTCGAATCATGGAAACAAGGGGAATATCAACAATAAAGATAAAGGAAAAAGTAGTGTAAATCATGTATATGAAATAGTTGTCGCATCCCTAAATGAAGACTGCATGGTCATCACCATCAAGGGCACTCGTGCCAAAGATTGTGGAGTAACCACAAGAGGCGGCAAAGTCACCATTACAGGATCATCCCAGCCAAACAAAGCTCCTTCATCTAGATCTGATCCTAATGGTTACAATGTAGTAGATCAACTCAAGAGAACACCGACACACATCTCCATTATGGAGTTGTGAAAAATATCATCAGTACATAAGAAGATCCTTGAGCAAGCATTAGCCTCATCCACCATCCCTGCAAATCTTGATGTGAAACAATTCCAAGCTATGGTCAGAAATATCATTACGCCTAATCTTCTTACATTCTCCGACCAAGATTTCTCCGCCCAACCATCTCACAACTGTGCACTTCACTTGGAAGCCATTGTGAACAAGAGTAAAATCAAAAGGGTCTTAGTGGATGGAGGTGCAGGTTTGAACATTTGTTCTCTTAGCCTCATCAAGCAGTTGAAAATAGTAGAGGATTCCATTGACAAAGGTAAAGGTATCACGATAAGAGCATATGTTGACCAAGAAAGAGTGTCTTAGGGCACAATTAAACTCCCTATTCAAGTAGGGCCTACCATCATGGAAACCACCTGACAGGTCTTGGACCTCGACTCTCCATATAATATCCTCCTCAGACACCCATGGATCCATGCAATGAAAGTCATAGCATCAACCTTCCACCAATGTGTGAAATTTACACATAATGGACAAGAGGTTACAATTCATGGAGATCCCGAACCGTTTTCATATTGCAAAAATCTTGAGGCCAAGTACTACAAAATCCCCCAAGTGTCAAAGAATGATGAAGGCCCATCCACTTCATACATCAACCCCACCACTCTCGCATTCACTTCTATGATAGAGACAACCACCATCCCTGCAATTCCCACCATCTCTGACATCAAGCTCATTATCTAGGAGGATGGTTGTGGAAGCTACAAGCTTCCTAGCAATGCTTTTGTGATAGGAGAGTTACCACAATCTCCTAGATCACGAGGATGCCCACAACAAAATAAAGCTTCCACATCTCAAATCTATCCTAAAAACTATCTCGAATTCACAAGATGGGGAGACATCGGCCATGAGGTTATTGAAGCAGATCCATCTCACATGCTATACCAAGATGAGAGACCAACAACTAATTTACCAATGGATGAAAGAAGCAAAGGTTTCCAGATGATGCTTGTAATGGGTTATGACATAAATCAATGATTGGGACAAAATGACAATGGGCTCATAATACCTATCATGCCAGAGACATGACCCATAACAAATCTTGGTCTTAGATGTACCCCTCCGAGAATAACCATACATGGCCAAAGTTCTCCAGTTAGAGCTGCCAATGTCTCTCTTCAGCCAATGCTAGTACAAGCACACTCACCAATAGTCACAGGTAGCAACACACATAACTTCATAACTAAGCCCTATATTAGTAGCGATGATGAAGATACCATATCCAATCTCCCTAGGTTATTCGAAGATACCACTCTGTGTATGATTAGTACCCTCTCTTTCGAATCCGATCATCAAAATCATGAGATCCATTTAGTGTACCCTCAACTGATCGACTATGACCAACGAGGACCACTAGTTCTTGATACATTAAAAAATGATGAATCCCTCTCAGAATTCATGGGATTGAGGGATAAAATTCTAGAGGGGGATCATAAGGTAGGGTTTATAATGGAATTAGACACACAGGCTTATTATGGGGAAATGATTGAATCCTTCAATCACAAAAGTGAGAAACTAAGAATCATATCCAAGTCCTTGAGTTAAAAACACACTGTGGCACTCTCTACAAAGAAAATAGTAAAAAGAAAGGATGTATCCAATGGTGAAAACCTCTCTGAGGTTCCCAAGGATGAAGGATTCAATCTTCCCTCAAGAGCCATTCATCAGGAGAAATCAACAGTCTTGGCTGAAAAGTGCAATCAGGTCAACATAGGAACAGAGGAGGTCTCGCATATCACATTCTATGCGGAATCACTATTAACAGAAGAACAAGAACTCTTAGCATCATTCCTAAAGGAAAGACAAATAAATTTTGCATGGAGTTATGCTGACATGCCAGGGCTAGATCCAAAAACTATGGCTCATCATTTAGCAGTGTATCCAAAAGCAAAACCAGTAAAAAAAAAGCTTCAAAAAATGCATCCTCAAATTGCCTTGTTGGTTAAAATTGAGCTCAAAAAATTGCTAGATGTAGGATTTATCCAACCAATTAATTACCTAGAATGGGTGTCCAATCTAGTACCTATTTCAAAACATGAAAGAGCCATCAGAATCTATACATATTTCAGAGATTTGAACAAGGCATGTCCAAAGGATGACTTCCTTCTTCCTAACATTGACATGATAGTGGACATGACAGTGGGACATGAAATGTTATCATTGATGGATGGATTTTCAGGATATAACCAAATTATGATAGCAAAAGAAGACCAGCATAAGACAACTTTTACTTGTTCGTGGGGGACCTACTATTGGAACATGATGCCATTCAGCCTAAAGAACATGGGAGCAACATATCAAAGGGCCATGACATTGATCTTCCATGACATGATTCACAAAATAGTCGAAGACTATGTTGATGACATCCTAGCTAAGTCAAGAAAGAGAAAAGATCATATAGCAACCCTAAGTGCTATCTTTGATAGATTAGAGGAATACAAAGTCAGGATAAATCCCAAGAAGTGCGTCTTCGGCATACAATTAGGCAAATTACTAGGATACATAGTCTCCATGAGGGGTATCGAGGTGGATCCTACAAAAGTAAAAGCAATCCTTGAGATGGAAGCACCAAAGACATTGAAACAACTAAGAGGTCTCCAAGGTAGACTCCAATACATTAGAAGGTTCATAGCACAATTGGCAGATAAGCAGAACCCATATTCTTACCTACTCCACAAGGGGGTAGCATACAAATGGGATACAAAATGCGAAGAGGCATTCAACAAAATAAAGAAATATCTACTGACACCACTAGTTTTAATGCCACATGTCCCAAGAAAGCCATTGATCTTATATGTGTCAGCAATAGCAGTAGCCCTTGGAGCTCTCTTGGCTCAGCATGATGAAAATGGAACATAGAGGGATATCTAATATATTAGTAGGACAAGGGTTGGTCATGAGCTAAACTACTCATTTATCGAGAAAGCTTGCCTCGCAGTAGTGTTTGCATCCCAGAAATTTAGACATTACATGCTAGCACACAAGATAAAAATCATCATGAAAATTGATCCCCTCAAGTATCTCTTATCCAAAGCAATGCTCATGGGCAAGATGGAAAAATGGGTAATGATACTGTCAGAGTATGACATCGAGTATGTGGAGAGGAAAGCAATCAAGGGACAAGTCATCACAAATCAACTAGCAGAAGCACCTATTTATGTTGAGAACCCTCTTGTCTCAGAATTTCTAGATGAGTCCATCTTTAACCTCAACATAGCTGATCATTGGAAACTATACTTCAATGGTTCATACACACAACATGGATCAGGAGTTGGTATCTTCTTCATCACCCCACAAGGGTATTGCATATCAAAGTCATACAAATTGGCATTTCCTTGCACCAACAACATAGTGGAATACGAGGCTTTGACTATAGGTCTCAGGATAATAGTGCAATGGAACATCATAGCTCTTGAGGTGTATGGAGACTCTTAGTTGATCATAAAGTAGGTCAATAATGAATATTAGACTAAGGATGATAAGCTCACTCCATACAAGAAACTGGTGGAGACTTTAAAGGAATCCTTCATTGACATAACATTTGAGCATATTCCAAGAACCAACAATAGAGCAGCATATGCCATGGATACAATTGGATCCCTATTAGACATCCCACATAACGTACCAAAATATGAATTTATGATCGAGCAGCTTCTCATTCTAGCATTCGAGGTACCAGAATTAGAAAATGTGTGTGAAATCGTTGGTCCTAGCGATCCTTCATATCATGATATCTATACTTATCTTCGCATAGGAGTTATACCTGCTGACCTGCCATCGAACCTAAAATGAACCTTTGTCAAAAAGGAATCCAGATTTGTCATCCTAGGTGATACCTTATACCATAGAAGCATAGAAGGTACCTTACTACGCTATTTAAATGTTGAGGAGGCATTAACCGCTCTAACTGAGGTTCATAACGGTATCTATGGCTCACACTCGAGTGGGATGGCCATTGCCAAGAAACTGTTGAGGATGGGGTATTATTGGCCCATAATGGAAAGAGAAGCACATGGTCATGCTAAGAGGTGTATACAATGTCAGCAACATGGGGACCTCATCCATGCTCTAGCTCAAGAGCTTCATCCTATTGTCACACCATGGCCCTTTTCGCAATGGGGACTCAATCTCATTGGAAAAATCACACCCACCTCATCCAATGGCCACAAATTTATCATAACTACAACTGAGTACTTCACAAAGTGGGTGGAGGCTATACCCATGACATATATCACTGGAAAGTAGATCTCAAAGTTCATCTTGAACTATCTCATATGCCGCTATGGTGTTCCACAAGCCATTATCTCAAATAATGGGACACCATTCAAAAATTAGGAAGTTCGTGACTTGTTCAAGAAATTCAAAATCTAGCATTGCTTCTCCACCCCGTACTATCCCCAAGGCAATGGCCAAGCAAAAGCCACGAACAAAACCATCCTTAAAATCCTCAAGAAAATAGTCAATGATGTAGCTCATGACTGGCATCTGAGCTTAATCCTAACTTCTAGGCCTATCAAACTAGCATTCGCACACCCACTGGCACCACTCCCTTCTCCTTGGTCTACGGATCAGAAGTTGTACTCCCCATGGAGATCAATCTCCCATCCCTTAGAATATCACTACAAAACCTCATCACGAATGAAGAATACAAAGTATCAAGACTAAATGAGCTGGAGTTACTAGATGAGAGACACATAGATGCTTTAAATCATTTGCAAGTCTATCAGAATAGAATCAAATGAAGCTATAATAAGAAGATCAAAAGAAGGAATTTCCAAGTCGGAGAACTGGTCTTAAAGGAAAATCAGAAGAATGTCACAAACCTAAGCAGCAAAGGAAAGATCTAACCTAATTGGTTAGGACCTTTCATCATCACGACAAGTTATAAATTAGGGGCATATCAATTATCAACACCTAAAGGGGAACCTCTATAGGAGCCCATGAATAGCTCCCATCTCAAAAAGTTTTATGCCTAAACCTTCAGAGGTATAGAACCAAAAAATCTATAAAAAAATTAGAAAAAGTCCTAAAAAAATGGTTACTTCAGCGAAAACCTAGCAAACAGGCATCTTGGTGACAACAAAAAAATCAAAAAAGTAAAAAATCCAAAAAAATCAAAAAAAGGATAAAAAAAATAGTAAAGAGAAAACCCGTCCTCCAGTGAAAACCACTTCAGTGGCACTTTGGGAAAATACCTCGGTGAAAACCTGGCAAATAGGCGCCTTGTGTAAATAAGCACTTTTCATCCACCAGGATCTTTGCAGCTTGTTCGACATCATCCATCCATTTCACTTCCATCATTCATCACATTTAGGTCTCCATCCATCACTCATCCACTCACGTCCGCACCATAGCTTGGTCCTATTTTCATATCATGATTCCTCCTAGTACTACTCGACCCATCCTCAAGGTCAATCTGTCTTGCCTTTATCGAAGTAGTCTATTGCATCACGCTGGGGGTACATTCTCATCGGATCAAATTCGTGTATGATCTTAATGTCCTCAAAATAGAAAATCCAAAAACATTAGTAAAACAGAAAATCCAAAAACATTCAAAACATATCAAAATCCAAAAACAGGTCAAAAAGTCATTAAAAAAAATCAAAAAGTAGAGTCGTCTTGTCGAACTACATTGTATCTGAGCTTGAACATAGGCAAGGTTGATCTTTGATCATCCCCCAAGACATTTAGGTCATTCCTTTAAGAGTCAGTCATATTAAACTCACATCTCATTGTGTATATCACCATTTGTAAATTGGTTAAGTCATCAGTCGAACTACGTGGTCTCTATTTTGATCAGCCCCCGAGACCCCTAGGATAGGTCTTTAGGTTAGTCTCTTGGTCAAAATCTTAGAAAATTTCAAAAAAATTGAAAACATTGGAAATCAAAAACATTTGTAAAACCTCAAAAAACACCAAAAACTGCTTCAAAACATTTCAAAAACATCTAAATATTTGAAAAAATCCATCCACCTCATCTCACTTGCACCCGTGCTAAGCACCACTCATAATAAACTGATCATCATCCTCAACCTTTGGTAAAATAATCGAAAACAAGTCTAGCAGGTTAAAAGTGAAAACTCAAAAGCATTAAGCCTCAAGTCTAAATCAAGTGCGTAAGCAAGTTGGTCATCTCTTTGTATTGATAACATATCATCTGAAGTGGTCCCATATCAATCATCCCTTATAAATGAAATGACATGTCACCATCCACTAACATGTCCTAGGATGAATCCTTCCTACAATGGGCATCATCTTTTGGCAATAAGTTTCAGTTATCATCTTAGAAAACACATCCCTTTTCTGGTAGTGGTATTGAAGAGCATCAGTTTGTTTGTTTACTTGGTCTTTATCTTATTTTGCACTCATACCAAGGACATCTTGATGACATCCCAAAATAGCGAATTTAGAGAAATAAGAATAGGGGCAATGATCATTATCTTTTGTTTGTTGTGCTTGTTGGACGTTCTTGTAAAATAACCTCGGCGAATACTTGCTTTGTTAGGTATGTATGGAAGAGGTCTATGGTAACTTGTTGACTACTACAGGGATAGGTTTACCTTTTCGTGTTTTGGTCTGACGTGTCTAAAAATTCTGAAGTACATCCTAGCAAGGTTTCTATATGTCAGGTGTGAATAAGAATACTCCTATTTGATTGTCAAGTCAAAGTCCATCACACTAAGTACCACACCATCTTGGTTTTCTATACCTTGATGCATCGTACCACGTGTGTTATCAAACATAAGAAAATTTGGCCCTCTAAAGATCCCAATTCCTCGACAAGTAATCATAATCATCATCATCATCATTTGAATTTGTGTCATCTTGCGTCTTGTTGAAATGACTTCTTCTTTTCTCACTAGTCACACTAACAAGGTACTATGACAGTTGATCATCATCACCATCATCATCATCAATCCTGCATCCACAAATCATTAGCACATTTGCATAAGCATATCTTATAGAAATCATATACACTGCATAAACATATCATATGGGAAACATACGCATTGCATGTTAATCATCATATAAATAGGTTATTATAAACCTTTTTTATAAATAGGTGCATACATGTCATTGCATTTCACCCATTGCATTACATTGCATAGCATTCATTTACAGTTTCATAACCATTTCATATTATCATCTATATCATCACATAGCATCTACAAAAGCATTGCATAATCATTTTTGTGTAATCATAAGCAAATGGGCATATAAGCATTTAATTCATTACACATCAGCATATCACTTTACATGAACATATTATGGCATCACATACATCATTGTTATCCTAAAGCATCTCATAAAACCATCCGCATCATATCATATTCATTCATAAATCATCTCATAATTAAGCATTATTGCACACATCATATACCATAAATCAAATGCATATTGTAGGTTAACATAATATAGATCTATTAGTCATAATCATTGCATAACATCATTAGAAATAACGCATCCATAAAAGCATCATATAACATCATTTTGCATATCATATAAAAATAGAATAATCCACACATGCATAAATAAAAGAGTACACATCGTATCACATCACATCAAAATCATCATCAACTCATCTCATATATCATCAAATAATGTAACTGTCATAGTACAAAAAATAATAAATTAGATCACTATACATATATGTCAATCGATACAAAAATTCCCATCAGGACTGTCAAAAAAGAGTCCATAAGGCACCAAAAGTGTGTATCATCTGGATTAGGCTTGACCTCTGTGAGTGCTGCCCTCACCCCTATCACCATGACCCTCTGGTGGTCTCTAGCTAGCCCGCTATGAGTAATCAGGCACCCAGTCTGCTCTAGGAACACTGTCATGATAGGCCCAACAGTAATACTCTATCTCTCAGATAGCATCCCTATAAGATCGCATTGACACTGTACCCTGGGAGGCGGAGGCTATCATGCTCTCAATCTGCTACCTGCAGCCTAGCTCTATGGCTGCCTGTAACTCTGCAGCCTATCTCTACTGGACTGCTTGGTCCCTCTCCGCTATGAGTTGATCTCTCTCAGCCCGTGCTTGGTCCCTCTTAGCCGTCACTTCCTGAACCTATGCGTGTACCTGTAAGATCAAGGAATCATGTGTGTCTGCCTACCTTGCTAGCTGTACTCGTGGTTGTACATGAGGTTGGTCCTCACCCTCAACTCGTGGTGGTGGAACTAGCTGCTCCTACTGTTGGTCCTACATGGGGACATCCCCCAGGCTTGGTGGGACTGGGGGCACTAATGGTGGATCCCGTCGAATCTTGACCTGGGGTCCTCGCCCTCGATTTCGTCCTTACTCTTCCCTTGACCCTGCGTGTATCTAGATCCTCACCTAGAAGGGTCAGCTGGAGGGGAGGTTTAAACCAATCTTTGTAAGCCTGTGTGGTGCCCGGATCCACCAAACCCTGATCGTAGGCCCATGGCCGAGCTACCAAGTGTCAGAAGCTATCAATGACCACCACTATAGGAATGTCAGGACCCCATGTTATTTGCATCATGCTCTGTGTGAAGACGGCTACATAATAATCACCTAGTCGATCCTGCGACTCCCCGAACTACCGCTGCACACACCCCGACCAATACTACTCAATCATAGTATGCTCTTAGCCCTGCATATATCGATCCTGTCGGTAATAGAAAAGATGATTAGCATCATCAACCCACCCAAGAAAACCAAGGTACGGATGCCAGGTAAAAACAAGCATCTCATCCAGGACCTGCCTCCAGTAGGGGATCCCATGCTTTCCATTGTGTGTAAAGGACACACCACCTTTGTAGCATGCCACGAGGGCATCCTCTACCCCCATTAGAACTGGAAGAGTCACTCTGACACCCAACGCTCTGCCATCCATGTAAACGTACTCATAGAGATCCATGTAAAGTGAAGCTAGAAGCACGGGCCCCCATGCAAACTAAACCGACCTGTCTTGAACAATCCTCTCCCAGTAGTATCCCCAGCCTGGACTAAAATACTGCCCTCGCCTTTCTAGGGAAACCAAACAAGAAATGATCGCTACCACCACCCAACGATATAGAGGTGCGATGACTCTGTATCTCTCTAGCTCAATCTGGCCCTCACAGTAGATAATATCTCACGTGGCAAGGACTCTGGTACAACACTCACGTCCCTCCTCTAGGTTAAAGATCATCTGATGGCCATGAATGGGCAATTGTAGTTTGTGCCAGATGTCCTCCAAAGTGACAGTCGCCTCACCAGTACGAAGGTGAAACGATGAGGTCTCGCTGCGCCACCTTTCAGCCAGCTCTGACAACATCCTGAGGTGTGTGTGCATGGGTTCTGCATATGCAATGTGCCACAGTCCTGCGACTCCAAGTCGATCTTGGTCTCAGTCACTTGAGTCCCATAAGATGCTTGCCAAATCCTGTGACCGTTGCTCCCGAGAATAAAGCTCCCTAGGCCCGTCCTACAGTAGGGAAAATCAACATGTTAAAATTTCTTGAAAAATCCTGACCTGATGCTCCAAACTCATCTCCAGCGGCACAGTTTGTAAAGGCGTTGCAGTTTGATTTTTCTCAAACTCTGATGCTAGACTCTGTATTTGACCAAATAGCGTTGCCACGATGCAATTTATCCTTAGCATCGCAATTTTCGGGACAAAAGGGTCGTCGCGGTGCACATTTTCCAAATAGGCCCGCGGGTCCGAGCTGAGCCCGATCCCAGCGATGGAATTTCTAAACTCCAAACTGCACCGCTGCACCATAGAAAGGTAATTAGTGGTGCACTTTAAACACCATGTGGCGCTATAATAGAGCCGCTAAAGGTGATCTCACCTTAATACATGTAATAAATGCCTCAAATGAAAAAATTAAGCTTTGGTAGGGACCACATACCGGTGCCCTAATGCCAGGTGGTCGCTGGTAGGTCCGGACTCAATCTGAAATGTGTAGAGGAAGTTGTTGTTGTGCCATATCGTTAGAAGTTCAGAGCTTGAATCTCAAGGTTTGCTAGCGGAGGTGTGTGAAAATGACTTGAAAGTGACCCCTCAGGCCCCTTTTAAGCCTAAAAATTAGGATTTTTAACCCTAATTAGCTATCCTGCTAGGATTTTAGACCCCTGAACTTGTTTTTGTCTATTTCAAGTATGTTTTTCATTGATTTGTTAAATTTAGACATGTTTTTGACTTCCCAAAGCCTCTTCAGACCTAGTAGGCACTTTCTCATCATTTTTTCTGAGATCACCCAAAAAATGAGATTTTTCGTCCAATCTCTCGAGGGGGCATTATAAGGGCATGTTTTCTATTGCTAGGTAGTAGTGGGGCAAGATTTTAAAATATTGAAAATCTTTTTAGCTTTGATCAAGATCCATTATTCTTTGAACCAACGTAACGAGTGCATTGCTTCAAAGAGCGGCAAAATGTGGACATGCAAAATATACTGATTGACATCATGCTTTTGATCCTGACTTACTAACATCATTTCTTCTCGAATCATTCATCAATCTAACCATTTAATCAAATTCCCCTATCTGATTAAATTCATCTATATTCATCTCTTAATTAAATAAATCACTTTATCTAATTAGGTCACCTTCTCCTGTTAATTAAATCAATCCATCTGATTTAATTATCCCTATTTAATTAAATAATCAGTTTATTTGATGAAATCCTTGAACTCTATCTATTAAATTAAATAAATTAAAACTTTATTTAATTTAATTTAACACCATCTCCTTTAATTAAATAAATCAAACCCTTATTTAATTAACCTCTTACCATATTCCTCTCTTATTTGATTTAAATAAATCCATAAATCTAAATCAAATAAGTCACATCACCAAATCTCTTGTTAAATTAATTAACCCTTGATTAATTTAAACTAATCTCATGTCACATCCCCGAGAAAATACAAGTTGCACATGAAAATAGATTTAATTCATTTATTAAATCCCTATTTTCCCTCACATGGCATCTTTTGGAATATTCCCTCCATTTGAATTCAAAAATGCCAAGTCAACATGCACATTCAACAAGGCAATAATTTTATAATAAATGTCCTTTGCGTTGAGCCAAGTGATATTTATTATATTTCCTTCCCTCTCACAAGTCATTTTCAACAAATTTGAATTTCAAATTCATGCATTAATTGGCACATTTCTCAAATCTTGCACATCCATCATCCATTCATAGCTTGACAAGTGGCACCATATCATTGGATGAATGTTAGTCCCACATTGCTCAAATTTGGACATTCATCCTTCAATCTCATCTATAAATGAAGAGCTCCACTCTTCATTAGATCATCCACAAATATTGCAAAGTTTCCATGCTCAAATACTTATCCATTTCCATTCACAAATCTTGAGTTCTTAGCTAGGTTATTGCAGATTTTAGGCTTAGAGCTCTCACCTTCATCATCAAGTGGATCAATAATCTCCTCAACATTCGAATCTTGCATCTTAGGAATTGGGAAAGGGAAAATTTTCACATCAAATTGGCACCAATTCTCCCATGGGATCAAGTGTTTTCTATTTGAATTAGGATTTAATCTTTGGTTTATCAATTTTATTGTGTTCTTCATTATTTGCATAACTAGTTTGATTTGTAAATGTATTTCATGTGGAATCCTTCTTTTGACTTGTAATTCCTTGTCTAACTCGTTTATTCATGTTGTTTTGCAAGTACTAGGAAAAGGGTTCACACAATGGGTATGTGTAGGGTATGCGGATGATGACCTTTTTTAACCCAAAATTGATGAAATGAAAAGGATTTTTAAATGAGATTCTTTAAAGCTTCCACCAATATAAACTATTCTTTTCTTTGAATTTGATCAATAATTATTATTCATTTTCTATTTTAATTACAACTAAAGCCCTAATTAATAGGTTAATTAAAAAACATCTTGCGTGTGTTAAATATGCAAAGTTATTATCAACACAAACCTTAATGAAATGATTTATATTGAAAGACTCAAAGAAAAGTAAAACTATTCGAAGTTGCAATAAAGATAAATCTTCCAAGAAAATCTCATTGTCTTCTATTCCTAAATGATTTTTTTAAAGTTGTTTGGCCGTTAGATTTCTATGTGCACAAAGGCTATTAGAATGACACTTAAGAAACAAGATTGATATTCAAAATGCAAGCCAACTATATGCTTACATGAAACTATGTACAAACAATGATGATGAATGCCATGATGGATGAAGGATGATGTTGATGATAAATGAACAAGTGGAGGTGGATGCTATGGCATTGAACAATATGATTTTATGCATGATCCTACATATGCTCAAATGTAAACTTAAAATGAAGTAATCTAAAATGCAACTATGATGCAAGATGGATGATAAAATGTAACTATGATGCAATACATTAATCTAAGATGTAAACATGATGCAAAACATGATATAAAAACTATCTAGAAGACTCCAAGAATGCTCCAAGGTCCAACGATAAACCTGCATGATAACTTTACTTGTGAAAAATAGCCCTTTCCCAATCATTTGCTAAGCTCAATGATGAAATTGTTATGAAGATATCATGAAGATGGGAAAAATTAGCTCTCAATTGAAGAGAGTAACTTTGCATGAGTTGTGAATCCAACTTAGTGCAATAATCGTTTCTCTTACACCCAAGATTGCATTACTACACAAGGGGAGAGGATACTTCGATTATTGCATCAGTTGTGGATGAAATGCTAAGATTGTGAAGTGGACAAAACTATCTCTCCATTGAAGAGAGTAACTTTGCATGAGTTGTGGATGGAACTTAACACAATAATCATTTCTCTTACACCCGCTCGATCACATTAGTGTGCAAGGGGAGAGGATACTTCAGTTATTGCATGAGTTGGGGATGAGATGATAATATTGTGGAGTGGACAAAATTAGCTCTCCATTAAAGAGATTAACTTTTCATGAGTTCTGGATGCAACTTAGCACAATAATCGATTCTCTTACACCTAGGATCACATTACTTTGCAAGGGGAGAGGATACTTTGGTTATTGCATGAGTTGGGGATGCTCTTGTTGAAGAATAAGCCCTCTATTTATAGATTTTCAAGTTGGAAGAGAGCTCAAAATAGATCAATGTGGGATAATGATTTAGCCAATCAAATGGAGCCAGTTGTCAACTTGCCATAGGTTGTGAAATAAATGCTAAAAAATGTTGAGTGGAAGGAGAAATAAATGTTATAAATATTGAGTGGGAGGAAATGAAATAAATTTTTAAATAAATGTTATAAATGTTGAGTGGGAGGACATGAAATAAATTTGTAGCAAATAAATGTTATAAATGTTGAGTGGGGGGAAAATAAATGTTATAAATGTTGAGTGGGGGGCAAATAAATGTTATAAATGTTGAGTGGGGGACATAAAGCAGGGACAAATCAAATTGTCTTCATATTCCATTTTTTTATGCCAAGTTGAAAGAAAATGATGAATTTATAAAAGAGTTAAAATGATTTATTGGTGCAAGTAGGAAAAGCTAGAGGATGTGATGGATGGTTAGATTAAGATAATTAGGATTAGATTAGCTTACATGATGTTTATGGGTTTTTGACCCATTTGACTTGAATATTTGATTTATTTAAATCAAAAGGGATGGAAAATGTATTTGTGATTTAATTAAATAAATGTTTGATTTATTTAAATAAAGTGATGATGCAAGATATAGGTGGATTAATTTGCATGAGATGATATTAGAAGATGGTTTATGAAAGATGAAATGTTATGGTTTGATTAAAACTGATTTATTTAATCAAATGAGGATATGATAGGCTTAAATCAAATAAAGTTAATTTATTCAATTTAAATGGATGATGAACCTGATTTACCTGATGAGTGGATTAATGTGAATTTGGTTTACTTGATTAATGGACCTAATTGAATGCATAATTCTAATTTTGTATGTCTACATTTTTCCCCTCATTGAAGCAATGTACTTGCTGCATTGGTTTAAAGAATAAACTCACTGTGATCAAAATTCAAAAAATTTCTGATTTTTTTGGATGCCCCAGTGGAAAGAAGTACACTAGTACATTGCCCCCTCGAGAGATAGAGCAAAAAGATTCTATTTGAGGGTCCATCTCACGATAAAGAGGTTGAAAATGGATGGTTACGGATGATGATGCAAATTAGATGTTTTTAAGATGCTTAGAATAACCGATCTATATTATCCTAAACAACTTAAATGATGATATGATGCATGTGAGATGATTAGTGTTTCCTATTATGTATGATATGAATGATATGTGGTATGCTGATGGTTTGTGGACGTAGGATGGATGCAATATAGATGCATTGGTGATATTAGTGTGGAAAGAAGAAATTAGATGATGACAAGAGGTTCCAACAAGTCGACTTTATGAGAGATGATGATGATGACAGATGATGATGAGAAATGGATAATTTGCTTATCAAGAATTGGGATTTTAAAAGGGTCACTTACCTTATGTTTGGTAACATGCATAAGCACAATGCATCAAGGTATAAAGGATCAGGATGGAATTGTACTTAGTGTGATGGAGTTTGACTTGACAAATAGATAGGAGTATTCTTGTTCACACCTAACATATGGAAACCTTGTTAGGATGCACTTTAGAAGTTTCAAACATCTTAGACCAAAACACATAAATGTATAACCAATCAATGCAATAGTCAACTAGTTGTCCTAAATATCCTCTATACATATCTAACAAAGAAATTATTCACCAAGTTATTTTACAAGAATGCTCAACAAGTATAGCAAACAAAAGGATAATGATCATTGCCCCAATTCTATCTCTCTAAATCCTTCGTTTGAATATCATCGAGAGGTCCTTGGATTGAGCACAATAAGATAAGTCAAAAGAAAAGATCAAGTACATAAACAAACCAATTCTATTCATACCTTCAGTCAAAGGGATGTGTTTTGATAGGATAAGAATCCAAGTGATATTCAAAATGATGCCCATTGTTAGAATGATATATCCTAGGACATGCATTGTATAGGATGATGATGGTTTGATAAATTGATTGATAGGATGTTGATATAAGGTTGACTGACATGTTTGAAAATGATCAAGTGTTTGATTTTTTTTTAAAGATTTGTTGTTTTCTTTTGATTTTATGATTGAAGCTTGCTTTTGCTGATTTTTGTGGTTGTGTCTGTTTGTTTTTCCAAAGGATGAAGGTGACAATCAGTTTATTATGGATGATTGATTATTTTGAGTGAAAGCAAAACAAGACGGATGGATTTTTCAAATATTTGGATGTTTTTGACATTTTTGAAATGTTTTGAGGCTATTTTTGGTATTTTTTGAGATTTTTCAAATGTTTTGAATTTTTTATTTTTGCAATGTTTTTGAATTTTGTGTTTTTTAAGGATCGAATCTAATCTTGTGAGAACATGCCCCCAGCATGATGCAATAGACTACTCCAATAAAGGTAGGATAAACTAATCTTGAGGATGGGCAAGTAGTATTAGGAGGGATCATGATACGAAAATAGGACCAAGCTATGGTGCAAATGTGGGTGGATGAAAATGGATTGGATAAATGGCTCCTGGATGAATGGATTTATTATGGCTGAGATGGATGAAATTCTAGATTTATTATGGATGGGATAAGATGCTTTCACCTAAAGTGGCACACGTAGATGCTCAATTCTACACATGATGCCTATTTGCTAGGTTTTTGTCATGGTATTGCCCAAAGCGCCAACCATGTAGTTTTCACTAGAGGATGATTTTTCTCTTTACTATTTTCAATCATTTTTCTAATTTCTTTATATTTTTAAATATTTTTTATTTTTTTGGATTTCTCAAAGACATTTAAGATGGAATGCGATGACCAATTGAAGGAACAAGATTCCCCACAATATAAGAGAAGATGCATGACAAAGGATATGGTATGGAATATTTGGATGAAGTGAATAGAATAAGATGCATGATTTTCAAGAAGATCCTTAACCTTTTCAAGATCAAAGGTGGAAATGACCATGAATGATAAGAGGGGAATGGAAGATAGTATATGGATAGGGAGATGGATATGAAATATAATATTTGCATGATAGGGGGATGGAGGAAGGGTTTAAGCATCAAGTTTCACAACTAATATCCCTTGAATATGTTCTCTAATAGACCATGGGAATGGGAATTAGACTTATAAATTTTGGCATGATAATAGAAGCTAAGGCCTTAGTCAAAGCTTTGAATTAAAGGAGGAGAATGGGGATTGGATGTAGGAGGTTGGAAGGATTAGTGATTGATATATGGAAAGGATGCCAAGATTAACATTGACACACACCTTGAAGGGTGATGGAGTGATGGAGGAAAAGTGGATTTGGAATGTGATATGTTTTTAGATGGGAGATGGTTAGAAGATTTTGGATTAGAAAATTTGGATGCCAATTTTGATTTTATTGCTTCTATGAGACTTTTAGGAATCCACATGACAGTTGATTTTGATATTTGGTTTATGGATCTTTGTGGTCTTTGAAATTTTTCTTTTGAATTGATGGGCCTTTGTGGCCTTTTGAATTTTTCATTTTCTTTGATGGGCCTTTGTGCCGTTTGGAATTTTTCTTTTGCTTTGATGGGCCTTTGTGGCTTTCTAAATTTTTCTTTTGATTTTTGGATCATTTTTTTTTTTTTGCATGACTCTTCGAGGAGACATGTTGATCCTTTGATACATGTGGAGTTTTATATTGAAGCTTTCGACATTTGGCACCCAAATTACTTCCAAAAGAAATGGAAGGAGTGTATTGAGATGAACGATATATTTGAAAAGTATGCCTCAATCATCACAAGCTGAAACTTCCATTGGACCCAAGTCGGTCTGACATCTTCTATGTCTGGTCGATGAGCAGTTTGGAACACCATGTTTTGTACAAGTCACTGTGACCTTGGAGGAGTCTCACCGAATGGTTTCACTTTGGGATCATATCACTATGATAGGAAGCATTTGGTGTGACCTCTTACTGCTCGTGGAGATCTTTGGTGGACAAGCCATTCTATCACTTATCATTGAGACCCTTGGCCGAAAGGCTTAGTTCGGGAAGAAGTTTGGGTGATGTGTTAAAGTCTCACCGATAGTATGTTACATGTTGTGGTCTTCTTTATATCTTATAGTCTATCGGTAAGAAGTCTTACCGATGTGCAAATGCCTCATCAACGGATGTTCAAATGTTGGTCATCAGTGTAACACTAAGGATCTTAGGAAGAACTCTCGGCAATGTGTTTATGTCTCACCAATGTTGAAGTCTATTCTCGGTAAGACTCATGATGACTAATGGTCTCGATGTAACACAGTGGTTTCGATAAGAAGTCCCAGCAACTTTGGCGAGTCTTTCCAATGGCGAGAAGTCTTCAGTATAGCTCTTAGCAAATAGGGGTCTTGATGTAACTTAGAGATTTAGAGTAAAGTCTTAGTGAAGGGCATATGTCTTGGTGACTGGTGATGGCTCTGGGGTGACATAAGAGATCTCATAGAAACCTATTGGTTATATTAATAAGTATTTTTGACTAGTGATTGGAGCTTGGTATGACTTGTCAATGCTTTTGTATAACCCTTAATGACTCGGAGTGAGGTCCTGGCGAGAATGATATGTCTTGCCGACATAATGATTCTTTGGTGTGACTTATGACATTGATATGTAGTCTCACTGAAGAACAATACTCTTTTCAAATGGTAAACTCACATCTATGAAACTTTTGGACCTCACTATGATCTCTTGGCGAAAGTGATAGGTCTCGCCGACTATTTGGTGCTTTGGTGTAACACATGAAAGCTTGGTGGAACTCTTGGTGACATCGATATGAAGCTTTTGGTCATCGGGGAGACACTTCTTGTGTCTCATCGACATGCCAATAAAATGTTCTTTTGATCATTTGACCGTCCTATGTGGAGTCACGTGGACTAATAAGAGAAGTTGAATCTGAACAGTTGGAAGATTGTTCATTGTGACAGTTCTTTGAGGAAGCTCGACAGACATGGAACAACATGGTTATACTCTATGATTGTAGATTATGATGTGTTGGTTGAATCGATGGATTGTTGAGCGATTGTATCAGTGGATGAATTCTATTCTGTGAAGACTATAACTTGAAGGTTCCTATACAAGATTGTTCATGGTTAATGTTGTTGTACATAGACATCAGAAAGATAAGTCTGAAACTTGTATGTAATCTTTATTACTGTAATACAAAGTGACTTCTCTTGGTGTGGTGGGTTTTTCTCCTGTAAGGGTTTTCCCACGTATATCTGGTGTTCATGTGTGATTGTCAAATACTTTGTTTCTGCTATTTACTTCATAGTACATCATAATTGAGCTGTAATTGAAAAATTAAAAGTATATCTACATTCTTCTCTAAGGTTTTGGTGTTAGGAGATTTATCTACATTCTTCTCTAAGGTTTTGGTGTTAGGAGATTTTTTTCCGCATCTAGCTTTCCTTACAAGTGGTATCAGAGCCTGGCCAATTGTGTTATCCTTGTGGGTACATTGAGTTTTTTGTGTCAATTATATTTAGTGGGAGTCCTGTAGAGTTTGTTAATTCTAATTACAAATTGAGATGGCTAGCACATCTGGGAAGATGGAAATAGAGAAATTCAATAGCAGCAATTTTGAGTTCTGGAAACTCAAAATGGAAGATCTTCTAGTTGATCATGATATGTGGCTTGCAGTTTCTAGAACAAAACCTCAGGCCATGAAGCAAGAGCATTGGGACCTTGCAGATAGAAAGTCTAACGAGCTGATAAGACTCTGTCTGGAAAACTCCATTCTTTTGAATGTGCATGAGGATCATACTGCATCATCCTTGTGGAAGAAACTGGCATCTATCTATAAGGGGAAATCCTTGGTGAATAAACTATTCCTGAGGATGAAGCTGTATAGTTTGAAAATGTAGGAAGGAGGGTCTATAGCTGATCATTTGAACATATTTAATATGTTGATTGCTCAATTGAAATTTGTTGGTGTAAAAATTGAAGAAGAGGATCGTTGTATGCTTCTATTGTGTTCTTTGCTAGACTCTTGGGATCATCTGGTGATGGCTATTGGAAGTACAACATCCAGTTTCAAAATAGATGATGTTGTTTATTCTTTGTTGTTAGAAGAGATGAGAAGGAAATCTTCTGAGATGGCAAATGAAGCTCTTGCTGTCAAAGGAAGATTGAAAGAGAAAGGAAAGAAGAAGGACAAGAAATCAAAATCAAAATCAGAGGGGAGATCAAAGTCTCCTAGAAAGAAGTCCAAGGTGAAATGCTAGAATTGTGGGCAACTTGGTCATGTCTGAAAGGACTATAAAGAGGAGAAAAAGAAGAAAAAATAATCTTCCAATAATGATTCCTCTCAGGGTGATTTAGATGCCTTCATTGCTGCCTTGGCTACACAGGCATCAATTGATGTCTAGCTGATTGATTCTAGAGCATCTTTTCACATGACATCTCATAGAGATTGGTTCACAAAGTATGAATAATACAATGGTGGAAAGCTGTACTTGGAAAGGGATTCTACTTTGGAAATTTTTGGCCATGGAAGAGTCAAAGTCTAATTCCCTGATGGCAAAGTAAAGGGGATCAAGGATGTTATGCACATACCAGGTCTGGCTTGAAATCTACTGTCTATCAGTAAGTTGAATGATATTGGAGTACAAGTCACATTCTTTGGAAATGGCTGCTAGATGACTAGAGGCTCTATGGTGCTAGCTAGAGGTGCTTGAATTGGTACCCTGTACAAGCTGGATGCACAGGCTATTAATTGTAACAGTGTCTCTGGAAAGTCACTGAAAGCTACTCATGGAGGTAAAGGGGAAATTGTTCCTAATTGTGTAAACTCTATGGAAGTAAAAATTCCAATAGAGAAGACTATCCTATAGCATCATAGACTAGGCCACATAGGAGAAAAATGTTTAAAAACCTTGAAGAATAAAAACCTAGTTGAGGGACTTGATGATTGTAATTTGGAATTTGAATTCTGTGAACATTGTATATATCGAAAGTAGCACCGTGTTTCATTTTATGATAGTCCTCATAAATCTTCTATTTTGTTAGATTATATTCATTCAGATGTGTTTGGTCTAGTGAATGTTCCTTCTTTATCTAAATCAAGATACTATGTGTTGTTTATTGATGACTATTCAAGAAGAGCATTTGTATATTTTCTAAAAAGTAAATTAGAAGTGTTCAGTCAATTTAAGGAATTTAAAAACCTTGTAGAAAATTAGACTGGTAGAAAAATAAAATGCTTAAGGACTAATAATGGTGGTGAATTTTGTTCTGATGAATTTGAAAGATACTGTAAAGACCATGGGATTAAAAGACATAAGACTACACCTTATACTCCACAACAGAATGAAGTTGTCAAAAAGTTCAATAGGACAGTGATGGAGGGAGCATGAAGTATGTTGAGTAGTGTTGGCTTGAAGGAGAAGTTCTAGGTTGAGGCTATATCTACTGCATGTTACCTACTTAATCATTCTCGAATATCTACTCTTGTTGAGAAAACAACCTTGGAAGTGTGGTCTGGTAAGAAGCCCTCTCTTAAACATATTCAAGTCTTTGGCTGTGAAGCATGTGCATATGTGCCAAATGAGAAAAGATCTAAGTTGGAGAACAAGGCTATCAAATGTATTTTTATTGGCTATAGTGCTAACATTAAAGGATAAAAGCTTTGGAATCCTGTTACAGAGAAGGTTGTATACAACAAAAGTGTAATATTTCATGAGCTGAAGCCTTCTACCTTGGATCTGTAGTCAAAGACAAAGTCTAAAAATAAAAAGGATGTAGCTCTAATTCCTCTGACACCAGAGAAAGAGGAATTGAAAATTCAAAATGTACCTCAAACTGAGGAGAGCTCTAGCAGTTCTAAAAGTTTGGAAGAAGAAGAAAAACCTTAGCCTTAGCTAGTGAGAAGGTCAACCCATGAAAGAAAACAACTAGATAGGTATGGGTTCTCATTGATTGATTCTACTTGTGCCTATGCTTTGATTTCTAGCACTGATGAGCCTAGGGCTATAAAAGAGGCAATTAAAAAGCCTGATTCCGACTCTTGGTTGGAAGCCATGAATGAAGAGATGGCATCATTAGAGAAGAATGATACCTAGAGTCTGGTGTCCTTGCCTGAAGGCAAAAAAGTTGTGGGTTGCAAATGGGTATTCAAGAAGAAGATAGGTCTAGATGGTAGTGTAGAAAAGTATAGGGCAAGACTAGTTGCAAAGGGTTATTCCTAGGTCAAGGGAATTGATTATGGGGAGATTTTCTCTCCTATAGAAAATCTAACATCCATTAGATTTATTTTGTCACTTGCAGCTGCATATGACTTAGAGGTTGAACAAATGGATGTGAAGACAAAATTTCTTCATGGTGATCTTGAAGAAGAAATCTATATGTCCCAGCCTAAGCACTTTGTTGAAAAAGGTAAAGAAAAACTGGTATGCAAATTAAAGAAGTCTTTGTATGGGTTAAAGCAGTCACCTAGAATGTGGCACCAGAAATTTGATACTTTTGTATTGTCTTTAGGATTTGTGAGATCAAAATCAGATCATTGTGTCTATTATAAATCTAAAAGTGATCAAATACTTATTATTGCTCTCTATGTTGATGATATGCTATTCATAGGCAATAGTAAATGATTTCTGATCTTAAGTCTCAGTTGTCTGCTAAGTTTGAAATGAAAGATCTTGGTGCAGCAAGGTATATTCTAGGGATGGAGATAACTAGGGATAGGAAGAATAGAAAACTATGGCTCAGTCAAAGTAAGTATATTAGGACTGTTCTTGAGAGATTTTGCATGAATGATTGTAAATAGCTAGTGGTTCTAGTCTTGCAGGGAATGAAGCTATCTATTGAGGACTGTCCAAAATCTCCTACTAAGATGGAGGACATGACCATTGTACCCCATGCTAGTTTGGTTGGTAGTCTCATGTATGCAATGGTTTGTACAAGGCCAAAAATTTCTCAAGCAGTGGGAGTTCTTAGTTGGTTTATGGCTAATCCTGGAATGAAACATTGGGATGTTGTAAGGAGAGTTTTCAAATATTTTTAGGGAACTTTAGATTTTGCTTTTTGTTACCATGGGAATTTGGTTGAATCATAGAGAAATCTCAATATTTGAGGCTATGTGGATTGTGATTGGGCAGGGGACATTGACAATAGGAGGTCCACGAGTAGATACATTTTCATGATGAATGGTGGTGCAGTGAGATGGATGAGCAAGCAGTAGACTGTAGTCACTTTATCAACTACGGAGGCTGAATACATGGAAGCTACTCATGCTTGTAAAGAAGCAGTTTGGTTGAAATGTTTTTGTTCTAACATTGGTTTCGATGTAGGAAAAATAACTATTTTCTGTGATAGTCAGAGTGCAATTTTTTTGGAAAAGAACCCTACTTTCCATGCTAGGATGAAACATATTGACGTGCAGTATCACTTTGTACAAGATATGGTTGGGGATGGAAATGTTAGTTTGGAAAAATTTGATACTCTAGAGAATGTTGCATATGAATTGATGAAGCTAGTGAGCACAGACAAGTTCAGGTGGTGTGCCAGTTCTATGGGCCTTAATGCCCATGATTTTCAGTAAGTTATGTTCTGCTCTAGAGGTGCCTATGTGATCTTCTTCAAGTGGTAGATTGTTGGAAATGTATGCCTCAATCATCATAGGCTGAAAATTCCATTGGATCCAAGTCAGTGTGACATCTTCTATGTCTGGCCGATGAGCAGTTTGGAACGCCATGTTTTGTACAGCTCGCTGTGACCTTGGAGGAGTCTCACTGAATGGTTGCACTTTGTAATCATATCACCGTGATAGGAAGCATTCAGTGTGACCTCTTGCTGCTCATTAAGATCTTTGGCCAATAGGCTATTCTATCGCTTATCATTGAGACCCTTGGCCGAAAGGCTTAGTTCAGGAAGAAGTTTGGGTGATGTGTTAAAGTCTTGCCGACAATATATTACATGTTGTGGTCTTCGACGTATCTTATAGTATATCAGTAAGAAGTCTTACCTATGTGCAAATGTCTCACCGACGGAGGTTCAAATGTTGGTCATCAATGTAACACTAAGGATCTTAGGAAGAACTCTCGGTGATGTGTTTATGTCTCGCCGATGTTGAAGTCTATTCTCGGTAAGACTCATGACGACTAATTGTCTCGGTGTAACACGATGGTTTCGGTAAGAAGTCCCAGTGACTTTGGTGAGTCTTGTTGATGGTGAGAAGTCTTCAATATAGCTCTTAGTGAATGGTGGTCTTGATGTAACTTAGATATCTTGGAGTAAAGTCTTAGCGAAGGACATATGTTTTGGTGACTGTTGATGGCTTCAGGGTGACATAAGAGATCCCAGAGAAACCTCTTGGTGATATTAATAACTCTTGTTGACTGGTGATTGGAGCTTAGTATAACTTATGAACACTTCAGTATAACTCTTAATGACTCGGTGTGAGGTCCTCATGAGAATAATATGTCCTGCCAATAGAATGACTCTTCAGTGTGACTTATGACATTGATATGTAGTCTCACCAAAGAACGATACTCTTGCTTAATGGTAAACTCACATCTATGAAAATTTTGGACCTCACTATGATCTCCTGATGAAAGTGATAGGTTTCACTGATTGTTTGGTGCTTTGGTGTAACACATGAAAGCTCGGTGGAACTCTTGGTGACATCGATATGAAGCTTTTTATCATCGGGGAGACACTTCATGTGTCTCACAGAAATGCCAATAAAATGTGAACTCTTTTGATCATTTGACCGTCCTATGTGGAGTCTTGTGGACCAATAGGATAAGCCAAATCTGAATAGTTGGAAGATTGTTCATTGTGACGGTTCTATGAGGAAGCTCGATAGACATGGAACAACATGGTTATACTCTGTGATTGCAGATTATGATGGGTTGGTTGAATTGATGGATTGTTGAGTGATTGTATCAGTGAATGAATTCTATTTTGTGCATATTGTAACTTGAAGGTTCCTGTACAAGATTGTTCATGGTTAATGTTGTTGTAAATAGACATCAGAAAGATAAGTCTAAAACTTGTATTTAATCTTTATTACTATAATACAAAGTGACTTCTCTTGGTGTGGTGGGTTTTTCTTCTATAAGGATTTTTCCACATATATCTAGTGTTCATGTGTGATTGTCAAATACTTTTTTCTGATATTTACTTCATAGTGCATCTTAATTGAACTATAATTGAAAAATTAAAAGTATATCTTCATTCTTCTTTGAGGTTTTGATGTTAGGAGAGTTGTTTCTGCATCTAGCTTTCCTTACATGATATGGAGCTATGATGGATGAGTTAATGAAGGAATAATTTTGAAAGTGGATCAAGGATGTGTGCCTTTTTTGTTCTTGAAGAATAGGAGATGGAGAAATGTGGGACCCTAATATGGATGGAAGGGTTGATGAGCTAGGGTTGGGATGATAAGGAACAGGGATAGATGGAAGGTTTGATGAACTAGGATAAGGAGCTAGCATAGTTGGAGTTTTTGATGGACTAGGATAAGGACCTAGGATGGATGGAGAGTTTGATGGACTAGGATACCTAGGTTGAGCATGAGGTGTATAACCAAGGTCATGAGAATATGGATGTGCTTGGACAAAAAGGGGTTCTAGAATACCTTGCTCATGAAGGCCTAAACCTTTGCCTTTGTAATTCATAATTTCACACATTCGTTTACCCATGGGATATGCATTGTTTGTGAAACAATATACAAGTCCATTTTAAGGAGGATATGATATGGATGAAAGGATAGGTGTTGGAAGTGAACTGGAGTGGATAAAGGTTGAGGATCCTAATTTATAGGTGTGGGGTTCATAGATGGCTTGAGGAGGTTTGAGAGGCTCTTGACATGAGGATGATGGGATACTTTGATCTTGACTAGGAAAAGAATCATTAGATGAAGGAGATGGATTAGCTTGATCATCAGATGGAAAGGAATCTTTGGATAGGATGGAAGAATTGTTCTGCTCTTGGGATGTGATGGAATCATAAGAGAGTATGGATTCATTGAATGAGGTGGACAAAGAAATTGGAAGAACATTTTTTTCTTGAGATGGAAGAGGATTATCATGGGTGAATAATGAAAGAAGGGGATTGTCATATGGTTCTTGAGAGCTAGGATCTTGATCAAAGATAGGAAGGGTTTGTAGAATGTTTTGATTGAGATGTGTATATTGAAATGAATCATTGGATGTAGATGATATGATAGAAGAAGGTGATTGAATGAAATCGTTATTTTGAGTGAAAGAATCATGAGGTTCATTTTGAATTATGGGGGATGAAGATAAATGCATGACATGATAGGATTGGTCAATTTTATTTGATGGCTTAGATTTGGGATTCTCATTTAACCTTTGCAAAAATTCAAAAACATTGAATTTGGATGATGTTGCTTTTGGAGGAGAAGAGGTTACATTCATATTTCCATCAAAGGACTTTGTAGTTGTTCCCCCTTGAATTTCCTTTATTTTCCTTTGGAGTGCTCTTATTTGTTGGGGAAGATTACTAAGATCATTTAATGGAGTTTTAGTCTTTTCAAGATCTTCCTTAATTTTCTCCATATTGTAGTTAGAGGGAAATTTGGCACCTTGGTTTTCCAAAAAAAGAAAGTAGCCTTCTTTATCTTGCTCTAAGATCTTGTCCAAAATTATGTGAAACTGTGGATCCTGTTCAACTTCTTGAATCATTTCATCGATTACTTCATCATTTGAACTATTCCCAGTATGAAACCTATGAAAAGGATTTTCTTCCCTATCAGCCATGTTGTAAAGTGGATCTCTTCTATCGTCTTCTTCCTTGTGTTTTTTTTTGGAACCTTGTGACAATAGGCATATGGTTTTGAAATGTTCTTCTAAACTTAGATCACAAGTTTGAGAAGTGCACAAATGATGATGTCTTGATCTGATAAGATGAAAATCTTATGATATGATCAAGGATGTTTTTAATTATTGATTGTGGCTTCCAAGATGAAAGGATATGAAAATCCTATTGGGGAAGTTGAAACAATAATCAAAAAATTGTTTGAAAAGATGCACTTTTTGAGATTTGATCCTAGTCTCAAAAAATGATAAGTGTATCAAATAGCCTAGTTTGATTTCAAGATCAGTGAATGATTTGGCTAGGATGAGATAATAGAAGTTGAGAGGTTCATTGTGATTGTGTTGTTGAGATAGAGCTCTTATCTAAAAATAGGCTCATGAATATAAAGGCTCTATAGCATACTCATCAGTGAATCCCCTAGCAAAATCTTGGTACCTATGGAGAAACTCACGATATGGAGCAAAACATTTCAACTTTTATACAAAAACTTTCTTCGTTGCAATTTTTTCTTGTATCCTAAATGTTTCTTATGCTTCTTAATCCTATTGGAATAAATTTCCTAAAAAAATTGGTTGATTTTCACTCTCTAAGCATGAGAGAAACGTCAATATGCTATTGGACCAAGGATGTTAAAAACTCAAATCTGTCAAAAGTGAAAATTCTGGAAAATGACAGATGCACTACTTTGTGTCCTATATGCACTATAGAAATAGGAATATGCACTGGAGAAACAATCAAATGAGCTAAGATACTCCCTATAGATGCTAAAATAATTTTCCAAAACAATTTTCTGAACAGATGAGAATAGTTTTTAGCTAGATTTTTGCATGTTCATTTTGGATGATCTTTCATTTGAGTTAATGTGATGGAAGACACAATAAACATTCTAAAAGTATATTTTTTTAAAACCCTTTACTAAACATAAAGTGTATGATCAAAAAAAAAAATTCAACAAGCGTTTTCATAGGTTTAGCACATGAAAGACAATTCAGGTAGACTCACTCTTAGTACTCAAGTAGGTCATCCTAGTAATCAACAACCCACATCTTAGGACTGTGTTGACTCACACAACTATGTAGCCCCTGAAGGGGCACCCATGGTTTTGTCTTTTCTAGGCATGTACTCAGAGTGACGGAAGGGGATACCAAATCCCTTGAGAAAATGGTCCTTGGCAGTTATATTGTGAGTGTCTTGGGGAAAGATTCTTCCCTCCCCTTCCACTATGATTATTATGATGTTTGGAAACTGACTCTGGCTAGCTACTACACTAGGTTCTTAGTAAGGGTTTCCATGCAGTGCAGCAATAATAAAATCCCTCAGGAGACCTCCCAACCTTTAGAAAAAAGGCTTTGGAGATAGTTATCTTGCACACTACTAGAAAAAGAGGGTTTCCCCAAATATGCTTTAAATTTTATAGTTTGGTGGAATAGCCTAGCTTTGACTTGAACCCACTTGAGTCATTCCTCTTGGGTGAGTACTTTTTCCCACAAGAGTGAGCCCTCTAAAGGATGTAATAAAGCAGTAAATTTTTATGAAATTGAGAAGGAAATTATGGTATTCTGATCACCCAGTTAAAGGGAGAGCATAGACCTATTGCCACAGAAAAAGAAAAAAATGTTCTTTTTTTAAAACCCAACTCACAATGATCTAATCTAAGTGAAGATGTTGCTTCACAAAAACAAGTTGTTCAATTTTAACTGCAAGATCATTGTGTGGTGACTATCCTAGATTTCTTCATTTTTTTAACCAGAGAAAGTTCTATTTGTGGAAGGCATCAGACTTAGAACTCTCTTTAATTACAATTTGTAAGCACTAAAATATTCTGCATATGCGCTACAAAAATGTTGTTAGAAATCCTGCATGCGCTAAATAAAGCCAAAAAAGTGCTAAAACATGAATTTTCAATGGAAATACGGATTCCAAAAAGAAAAAACCTATAAAAAAAACTTACAAGTAAATGTTAAAAATAGGGCATGGGCCCCACAATTGGTGCCATTTTGTGTGTGTGTTAAATATGCAAAGTCATTATCAACATAAACCTTAATGAAACGATTTATATTGAAAGACTCAAAGCAAAGTAAAACTATTCTAACTTGCAATAAAGATAAATCTTCCAAGAACATCTCATTGTCCTCTATTCCTAAATGATTCTTTTAAACCTTTTTGGCCCTCAAATTTCTATGTGCACAAAGACTATTAGAATGACACTTAAGAAAAAAGATTGATATTCAACATGAAAGCCAACTATATGCCTACATGAAACTATGTGCAAACAATGATGATGAATGCCATGATGGATGAAGGATGATGTTGATGATAAATGAACAAGTGGAGGTGGATGCTATGGTATTGAACTATATGATTCTATGCATGATTCTACATATGCTCAAATGTAAACTTAAAATGAAGTAATCTAAAATGCAACTATGATGCAAGATGGATGATAAAATGTAACTATGATGCAATACATTAATCTAAGATGTAAACATGATGCAAAACATGATATAAAAACTATCTATAAGACTCCAAGAATGCTCAAAGCTCGAACGATAAATATTCATGATAACTTTACTTGTGGAAAATAGCCCTTTCCATTTCCTTTGCTAAGCTCAATGATGAAATTGATATGAAGATATAATGAAGATGGGAAAAAATAGCTCTCAATTGAAAAGAGTAACTTTGCATGAGTTGTGAATCCAACTTAGTGCAATAATTGTTTCTCTTACACCCAAGATCGCATTTATGCACAAGGGGAGATGATACTTTGATTATTGCATCAATTGTGGATGAAATTCTAAGATTGTGGAGTGGACAAAACTATCTCTCCATTGAAGATAGTAACTTTGCATGAGTTGTGGATTCAACTTAACACAATAATCATTTCTCTTACACCTAGGATCACATTACTACACAAGGGGAGAGGATACTTTAGTTATTGCATGAGTTGGGGATGAGATGATAATATTGTGGAGTGGACAAAATTAGCTCTCCATTGAAGAGATTAACTTCACATGAGTTGTGGATGTAACTTAGTGCAATAATCATTTCTCTTACACCCAAGATCACATTACTACACAAGGGGAGAGGATACTTCAGTTATTGCATGAGTTGGGGATGCTCTTGTTGAAAAATAAGCCCTCTATTTATAGATTTTCAAGTTGGAAGAGAGCTCAAAATGGATCTATGTGGGATAATGATTTAGCCAATCAAATGGAGCCACTTGTCAACTTGTCATAGGTTGTGAAATAAATGTTAAAAAATGTTGAGTGGAAGGACAAATAAATGTTATAAATGTTGAGTGGGAGGACATGAAATAAAGTTTTTGTAAATAAATGTTATAAATATTGAGTGGGGGGCAAATAAATGTTATAAATGTTGAGTGGGAGGACATGAAATAAAGTTGTTGCAAATAAATGTTATAAAAGTTGAGTGGGGGACATGAAGTAGGGAAAAGTCAACTTGTCTTCATATTCCATTTTTTTATGCCAAGCTGAAAGAAAATGATGAATTTATAAATGAGTTAAAATGATTTATTGGTGTAAGTCGAAAAAGCTAGAGGATGTGATGGGTGGTTAGATTAACATAATTAGGATTAGATTAGCTTAGATGATGTTTAGGGGTTTTTGACCCATTTGACTTGAATATTTGATTTATTTAAATCAAAAGGGATGGAAAATGCATTTGGGATTTAATTAAATAAATGTTTGATTTATTTAATTAAAGGGATGATGCAAGATAAAGGTGGATTAATTTGCATGAGATGAGATTAGAAGATGGTTTATGAAAGATGAAATGTTATGGTTTGATTAAAATTTATTTATTTAATGAAATGAGGAAATGATAGGCTTAAATCAAATAAAGTTAATTTATTTAATTTAAATTGATGATGAACCTAATTTACCTGATGAGTGGATTAATGTGAATTTGGTTTACTTGATGAATGGACCTAATTGAATGCATAATGCTAATTTTGCATGCCTACACATCTATAGCTTTCAAATGGCATCACTTTTTTTTTAATCCAAAACATGTGTCACATTCTATGCTTCACATACTATAGGATTAAAAAAAAGATGAATTTCATGAAGTTTTGACCAAGGTGGTCAGACATATGAGTTTTTATATTTTTAAAAGTTGTAATAAAAATTCATAATTAATTATTTACCTAGAAAAAATTACAAAAATCTATGCATCACATCTAGATATGAGTCCTCTACTTATATATAAAATCTTATAATTTAAAAATCTTATCATTTTATTATGGTTAGCATGGTTAGACAGACACCTACTTCTTTTTTTTCCTTGAAATTTAAGTACTACTGCATTGAAATTTTAATTTTTCACCAAATAGATTTAAAAAAAAAAAAAACTAGTAGTTCAGAAACTATATTCAATTTGATACATATTCTATTCTTACATATTTTGAAATAATATAGATAACTCATTCAAATGTTCACGTGAAGTTGTCTAACTCTGATTTTTTTTGAATTTTCTTCCACTTAAGTGTTTGTTTTTTCCATGATGATTTTGCACATACCCAGATATGTTCTAAGTTTTTTTATAGCCTTAACAAATTCATAGGATTGCTTTTTTTTCATGTCATTTAAGCTCATTTGCTTGCAAAGATTTTTTTAAGAAAGAATTAGGCTACTGAAAGCCTTCATTATTCTTCTATAATAGTACTCCTGCGAGAATATAAAATGAAGAAAAATTAAATAATTGAAATGGATTTGCATACTCAATATATTTGAGCACAACAACCTCCTTGATGGCTTGTTTTATACCTTTAAAAGCTTTATATGGCTCTTCTATCCATACTATATTTTCACCATTCTTTAACATTTTGGAGATGGGCCTAACAATCTCAACAAAACTAGTAACAAATCTTCTAACAAAATTAATTTCTTTTCCAAAAAATGATTCAATGCAATTTTCTTTTTTAGGCTATGGTATTTTGTCTATTGTTGCCACACATTTAGGATCAATCCTAACCCCTTATTTAGAGACAATGTGTCCTAATAACATACCTTCCTTAACCCCAAAAAAACATTTCTTATGATTCAAGGTAATCCCATATTCCAAAGCTCTAACAAATATCTTCTCCAAATGTGAACAATGATCTTCTTCCTTCTTGTTGTGTGTAGTCAAGTCATCTTGGTATATAGCTAGGACTAGATCAATAAAATTAGCAAAGGCCACATCCATGGATCTATAAAATGTAGCACCAACAAGGATTATGCAAAATGGCATCCTCACATACACATAGGTTCCCCATGGTGTAGTAAATGTAGTCTTGTATTGCTCAGGTTCTTTCACCATAACCTAATTGTAGCCTGAGAACCCATCCATCATTGATATAAATTCACACACTATCACCTTCTATAACATAGCTTCCATATTGGGTAGTGGTTAATTGTTTTTTCAGGGATGATACATTTAAATTATTTAAATCTACATAGATCCTTAGGTCACCATTATTTTTCCTGACTAGAACCAAGTTATAAAGCCATGAAGAATGCCTTATAGGCTTGATAATTCTAGCATCCCTTAACTTTGTGAGTTCTTCTTTCATTTTGGGCTACAATGTTGGGTTTATTGGCCCCTACTTCCTCCTAAAAGGTTTTGCATCCAGTTTTAAGGGTATCTCATGCTAAAAAGGATCTTCCCTATAAGCTTTAAGGTCATCATAGAACCAGGAAAACACATGTCTATGCTTTCTGAATAGGGAAATCAACATAGTTCTAATACCCTGTTTCATTTTCTTTCCTATGCATACCTTCTCAAGAGAGTTCTTAGTTCCAAGATTATTTTTTTTCCAAATCTTCCTTGTGGGAAGATGCATGCTTAATATTTTTTTTATTAGGTCCATCAAAGACCCTCTCCAATACAACCAATCCTTTAAGAATCTTGTTGGTTTTAAATTGGATTACTTCATTCCAAAACAATGTTTCTCTACCATACACTTCCACCACCAATGTGCCAAAGCCAACTTGCTAGCTCTAATATTCATCAATACAATTCAAAAGTTTTAAAATATCATTACCATTATCAAATAATTTCCAATTGTAAATATTATCAAACACTGTATGTCGTATTTGCACCTCTATTTTGAAATTCCATGAAAAGTGACATCATCTCATTTGATAGCAATGTTTGCTAACAAATCTACTCTCACATTCTTTCCTCTCTCTAGCCAATCAATATTAAAAGCATCAAAATCCTTAATAGTATCCCAAACATCATTTCTATACTACTTAAGTCTTATATTATTGGAAGTGAATTTAGACCTAACCTGATATATCACTAGCTTAGAATTACCAAATAATTTTAACATTTTAATACCATACTTTGAAGCTATTTTTATACCAAGCAATAAAGCCTCATATTCTACTAAATTATTTATGTAGGAAAATTTCAACAAGAAAGAGTATTTGAATGTTTTACCTTGTGAGGAAATGAGGATAACCCCTACACCCACACCATCCTTGGAGCAAGCTCCTATTGGAAATACAAGGGAAGAAAACTAAGAGGGGGGGTGAATTAGTTGTCACAAATTAAAATTATTAATCCTTATTCTTAGATTTGATCAATATCAATGAAAGCATGAAACAACACATCAAAAACACACATAACACCAATATTTTTACGTGGAAACCCTATTAGGGGAAAAACCACAGTGGAGGTCAGTCCAAAAGATTATACCCTGTTAAAAGTATAAGAAGAATAAATGGGGAATGCACATTCATTTAGGCACACTTCCTAGAGCTCACTACTCAATTACTAAGTAAGACACACTATCTTATAGAGAGATTTAGATTACAACCATCTATATTTTGAACTGAGAAAATAGCATCTGCTAATGCCTAATTATAGTTTTGGTTAAGCACATGAACACTTCTTCATACTCTTCTTTGCTCTTCTTCACTCTTCTTCACACTCTGCTCTACCTTTGAATGATTAAGAAATTATTTTCACATCTCATATAGAGGCACACTCCAATTTGAATAAACAATCACTCTTATATATCCACAACAAGAAATTAAATAGCTATACATCGGCCACAAAGAAATAATAAATTGAATATAAACTATTAGCCAAAAAAAATAGATAATTTTAATTGTGAATCAACCAAGGCCACCCAAAACATAGTGAAGACCTAAAATAACAACTTCAACATGAAAACACTTCAATTAATTTCTTCTTGAAGATCCACAACACACTTCAACACCCTGTTGGCCAAAAACATGAGAAACATGAATGCTCAAGAGAAAATCTCAGATCATGAGCACAACAATCAACATGGATAGAGCATGATCTAGAAACATCCACAAGCATCATAAATCACTAGAGAATCATCTGAAACAACTAAACTAACTGGAATCACATAATCTACATTCAAGAACACAAATTGAAGTAACAAAAAATTGTCAAAATACAAATATTCATAACTTAATCAAATCTTCACACAGATCTCTGAAACTCAACGTGGATAAACTATATATACTCAAAAAGAAACCATTTAGTCCACAACCTGTGATCAACAATGTACATAACTAACCAACAAATAGAACATCACTTCACCACTGACAACCTACAACTCATTCCATTACAATTTTCTCAATATCCTCAACATATACAACTTCAATTACACTAATGCTAATAGTTTTGACATCAATGAAAACCACATATTAGCAATACAACCACAACATCCAATAATCTCCCCTTTTGGCATTGATGACAACACATGATGTGAAAAACACCATTAACACAACTAACTCTTGACACTTACTCCTCCTTAGGTTTTCACTCATTTTCACCTTAACTCTTCCTCATGATATTCTACCCACAAGGATCTTCTCCTTTGATAATCACCAAATTTTCACATTAGTCTTTTCCCCCTTTGAAATCAATTTTAAAGATCTCTAAGCTCTAAACCACATATCTAAAATTTTGAACCATTTGACTACTCCCCTTGCGTAGCAACCACCACAACATCAGTCTAAATCAAGATATGATTATGAAATGTGTGAAATGATGTAAAGAAATCCATCATTAGTTCTGATTAGGAGGGGTAATCACCCCTAAATTCCATCTGAGATACTCAAAACTATCCTTAGGTAATGAATTTGTAAATATATCTACAATCTTCTCCTTAGTAGGCAGATACTCCAGTCTGACTTCCTTTTCACTTACCTTTTCTCTCAAAAGTGAAACTTGATAGATATATGCTTGGTTTTTGAAAGTGGTGCCAGATTCTTAGAAATGTTAATGGCACTTAAATTATCACAAAATATAGCAATAGGCTCATCATACACAACTCTAATATCTTTTAGCATTTGCTTCATCCATAATACTTGAGTACAATTATTAGCAACATCAATGCATTTTACATTTGTAGTAGATAAAGAAATGGCATTCTACTTTTTACTCAACCATGAAATTGACTTTTTACTCAATAAAAATGTTCCACTAGTACATTTGTTGTCATCCACATATCCAAGGTTCCCAATAAGCATCAATACAAGCACTCAAAGTAAGATCATCATCTTTAGCATACCATAGACCAAAATCAACTATCCCTTTCAAGTATCTAAAAATTCTCTTCATAGTAGTGACATGAGACCCCTTAGGATTGGCTTGAAATCTTGCAACAATACATACAACATTCATGATATCAAGCCTATTTTGAGTCAAATAAAGCAATCCACCAATCATTGATATGTGTCTAGTCTAATTTTCCTTCATAGAATCATCTTATGTTGTTAACTTACATCAAACCACCATTTGTGTACCAACTGGCTTTGAATCTTCCATACCAAATTTCTTCAACAATTCTTTCACATTATACATCTCATTAGAAAACTTCATGCACAAACTATCATCTCCTCCAGAAATAATATCACCAAAAAAAACTTCCATAATCAAATATTTATCATCATTCTTGAAATACAAATTACCATCAACAGTGCCTTTATTGAATCCAACCTTCAACAAATATTTATCCAATTTGGCATACCAAGCTCTAGGGTCTTGCTTAAGTCCATATAGTTCTTTCTTCAATTGACAAACAATATCTCCCTAATCAGTCATTTGAAATCCATTAGGTTGCTCAACATATACCTCTTCTTCCAGTTCTCCATTTGGAAAAGAAAACCTGACATCCATCTGATAAACCTTGTAGTCTTTGTAAGAAACATAAGCAATAAATAGTCTCATGGCTTCAATTTTAGCAACATGGGAAAAATTCTCTTCAAAATAAATTCCTTCCATTTGAGAATATCCCTTGCAAACTAGTCTTTATTTGTTTCTAACCACTTCACCTTGCTTATTAAATTTGTTTCTAAAGACCCATTTAGTTCCAATTACATTTTTATCCTTAGGTCTAGGAACAAGAATCCATGTATCATTTTTCTCAATTTGTTGTAGCTCTTCTTTCATTGCTTCATTAACAGTAGTAGGCTCAGTCTTTGAAATCAAGCAATATTCTTTTGCAATTCTTCTCCTATTTTGGACAAATTTATTCTTATCACCAATAATTTTATTTTTTGACTGATTCAATCTTACATACCTTGAAGTCTTAGAATGTTCTTGAATTTCAAGCTCTTCTAATCTCTCTTCAACTCTTTCACTAGTTTCTTCTTCCTCTTGATCTTCTTGATTCACCAAAATGATTTGCAATTGATTTGAAGTTTGACCTATGTTTATACTATCATTCTAATCATTGGAATCATATCCATAGGTTCTAGATGGCCTAGTAATGTCTTCATCAACCTTAACATTTTCACTTTCAACTATTTTCTTCAATCTCTTATTATAACACTGGTAGGCCTTGCTTTTAGTATAATAACCCACAAAGATTCCTTCATCACTTCAAGCATCAAACTTGCCTATATCTTCATCTCTTTTGATATAGCATCTACTCCCAAATATTTTTAAGTATCTAATAGTAGGCTTATGACCAATCCATAGCTCAAAAGGGGTCTTACTAGTATCGCCTTTGATTTGTACCCAATTGAGGATATACACAACAGTACTCATAGCTTCTCTCTAGTAGATATGAGCAAAATTTCCTTCCAACATCATAGTTCTAGTAGCATCTTGAAGTTTTTTGTTCTTCCTTTCCACAAATCCATTTTGCTAAGGGGTTCATGGTGCAAATAATTGTCTCGTTATTCCATGTTCTTCACAAAAACAATTAAACTCACTAGAAGTGAATTCACAACCTCTATATAATCTCTGAAATTTAATCTTCAGACCTATCTATATCTCAACCATAGCCTTAAATATATTGAACTTTTCCAAAGCTTCATATTTCTCCCTTAAGAAATTATCCCACATCATTCTTGAATAATCATAAATAAAGAAACATGAAATTCATATAACCTTTTAAACTTCTAATTCTAGAGAGACCACATAAATCAGTATGCACAAGCTCCAACAATTCATTTGAACAATGTTGTTTGTTCTGAAATGAAATTCTAGTTTGTTTTCCCAACTGACATTCCTTGCAAATGGAATTAGTAGGTTTTACCAACTTAGGTAGATCTCTCATAGCCTCAGTAGAACATATCTTGAAAATTTTATCAAACTTAACATGACACTTTCTTCTATGCCAGAAAAAACTTTCATCAACTTGGGAAATCAAACAACTTTTACTAGCAGCATTCAGATGAAAGATATTATATCTTTTTTTGTACTTTATGCAATCACATTTCTAGAACATCCCAATATTCTGCACTTTCCATTCTTGAACTAAAGATTATAACCCTTATCAACCATCTATACAACACTTAGAAGATTATCCTTTGGACCTTCCATATACAGGACATCATCAGTATTATTCTTACCATCAAGATAAATGCATCCTCTTCTATGGATCACACTAGCTATGTTATCACCAAATCTGACAAAACCACCATCATACTTTTCCAAGCTTACAAACTTACTTTTGTCTCCAGTCATATGATGTGAACATCCATTATCAATTACCCATTCATCTTTCTATTCAACTCGAGCAACTAGGGCTTTCTCCACATTTGTACAACTAGAAAATTCAATAGACAGAGGATTATTTTCCTTGATAGCAATAAAAACCCATTTTTCTTCACCTTTATCAGATTCATCATCCATCACACCTTCATCAACAACATAGTAACACTTCTTTTGAAATTTATGCTTGTTATGTCTTGGTTTAGAATCTCTTTCAAGACACCTTGATGTAAAATGACCTATATTATTGCAAGAAAACAATTTAAGAGGAAATTTTCCTTTATACTTATCTTTTCCTCTCAATAATCTCTTGAAAATAAGTGCTTTCATCTCTTTTATCCCTCTTTCTTCTTCAATCTATCTAATTTCATCCTCATACTTGAATGTCTTCCTAGATGAACTCTCAGCTATATCATATCTCCGTCTAGCTCTTCCAAAAGTAGTAGCCTTAAATTTAGATTCAACCTTAGGAAGGGCATCACCAAATTTGCTCAACTCAAAAGACACCATCTTACCAGCCAACATATCTCTGGTTACATTTGTTATAGTCTAGAACTCTTCAATAGCTATAGCTTTGACTTTATAAGCAACAAGAAAAGATCTAAGCACTTTAGCAACAATCTTTGATTCCTCCAACTTTCCACCAGCACATCTGATACCACACACGAGTTCATTCACTCTTTGCATGAAAGTAGTAACATTTTCATCATCACCCATTCTCAATATTTCATATTTCCCTTTCGGACTCTCCAACTTAGCAATATTCACATTAGCATCACCTTCATACAAAGTTTCCAAATTTTTCCATATCTCATAAAAAATATTTAGATCCATAACATTAGTCATCTTAGTATCAATCAAAGCACTCAACAATGCTTCCTTAGCCTTGATTTTATACTTAGCATAAGTACCATTCAATGGAATAATATATCTATTACTTTTAATACTCCATTAGGGTTCACCAATGCATCTTAGATGACACTCCATTCAAGTCTTCGACAAAGAATGTTTTTTTCCATCAAATCTTAGACTATCCTTCTTGTATCTCACCATCTCAAATCACCTGAAGCTATTAAATTTCTTCCACAGACCAAAGCTCTAATACTAATTGTTGGCAACACAAGGGCAGACAACTAAGAAGGGGGTGAATCAGTTTTTACAAAAATTCAAACTTATTAAAATTATTAATCCTTATTCTTAGATTTGATCAATATCAATGAAAGCATGAAATAACAACACATCAAAAAAACACATAACATGAATATTTTTACATGGAAACCCTGTTAGGGGAAAAATCATAGTGCATGTTAGTCGACAAGATTTACCCTATTAAAAGTATAGAAAGAATAAATGGTGAAGGCACATGCATTTAGGCACACTTCCTAGAGCTCACTACTTAATATCAAAGGAAGACACACTAAATTACAGAGAGACTCAAATTACAACCATTAGGATTTTTAATTGAGAAAATAGTATCTACTATTGCCTAATTATAGTTCTGATTAACACATGGACACTTCTTCATACTCTTCTTCACTCTTCTTCACAATTTTCTCTACCTTTGAATGATTAGGATATATTTGCACATCTCATACAGAAGAACACTCTAATTCAAATAAACAATTGCTCTTATATATCAATAAGAAGAAATTAAATTGCTACAAGTCAGCCATAAAGAAATAATAAAATGAATATAAATTTACAGGACAAAATAATAGATAATTTTCAATGTGAATCAACTAAGGTTGGCCACAACATAGTGAAGACCTAAAATAACAACTTCAACTAATTTTTCCTTGAAGATCCACAACATGCTTCAATACCTTGTCAGAAAGAACATGAAAAACATAACACTCAAGAGAAAATATCAGATCATGAGCACAACAATCAACACAAACATGAAACATAGATAGAGAACAATCTAGAAACATCCAAAAGTATCATAAATCACCATAGAAGCATCCATATCAATTGAAATAAATAGAATCACATAATATTCATTTAGGAACACTAACTAAAGTAACATTTTTTTTTCAAAATACAAATCTTCACATGAATCATTGAAATTCAAGGTGGATAAATGAGTTATACTCAAGAAGAAACCCTTTAGTCCATATCCTTGGATAAACAATGTATAGAACTCATTGATAGATAGAACATTACTTCACCATTGACAACCTACAACTCATTCCATTACAATTTTCTCAATATCTTTTACATATACAACTTTAAATGCACTAATGCTAATAGTGTTGAGATCAATGACAAGCACATATCAGCAACACATCCACAACATCCAAAATCTCCATCAAAGTACATGGTCCAGATAGCATCCTTTTGTGATGCATCCTTGACTTCTCCATCAATTGGTGCAAGCTTAACATCTTCCTCTTGGTTTAGTTCTTCAACCCGAAAAGTGTCCAAACCAATATTCACAAAATTAATTCTCACTAATTTTTTTGGTTCCTCTACATACTCAATCATATGGTGAGCCCTTGATTCTATAAGAATCTTGACATCCTTCTCATCAATGGAGAAGGCAGCATATGATAAATCACATTGTACACTTCTACCCATGGATACACTCCACTTTCTTGACAACAACATCCCATAATTTGGTGGGATATCCACCACTATGACACTCATGTAAATTTCCTTCTTAGTGAATGTTGCAAGCTTGTATGGGACTCTATTAATAACTCCTATGACATGCACTTCTCTCATGTCAATAGCAAAACACTTTCCAAATATGCTATCAACTTTCAAACCCATTTCCTTCATGATTTCTATTGGCATCACATTTTTTTATGTCCTTAAATCAATCGTGCAATTTTTATCAACTTCCCATCAATAATTAGACTCAAAAAAATGGATAAACATGACTTGAGAATGTAGCGATGGTAATTCCTAAGTAAATTTCAAGGTTTTCATTAATTACTCCTTCCACTTTATCACTCTTTTCTTGATTTTTTCTCACTTTGGGTGGATCAACCACTGCCTTGTCATTAAAGGCTATAGCTACACCATTAATGAGGGAAACTACCTTATTTTTTTATGTTCATCAATCCTCATCATTTCCAAAAATGGGACTATAACCTTAACTTGAGACAACGCTTTAAACATGTCCACAAGAGTATACCTTGGTAATTCAGGAAGTACTACATCCTTATCTATCATTTTATCATCTTATTTTTCACCCTTTTTTATTATTAGGCTTTTTCTCTTTAGCCTTTACATCTAGGGAAACAACTTCACCATGTATCTTGGATTTATCACCCATTTTAGCAAAAATTCAAGATCCTCTACCTTCTTTAGGTTTTTTCTCATATTTCTTGGTTTTTCTCTTGGTCCCTTTGTCATCTACCTTCTTTTATTTGAGGAACATACTACCAGGCTCACCCTGGTTAGCATTCACAACTATGTTACTCAAATGATACATATTTAGTGCTTGATTGGCCAATGCAACTATCATATTTTTATTTTCTTCATTTGAGGGTCTCCTTAGATAAATATCATTTGATTCAAGATTGTAAACATTGCAATTATTGTTTGTTTCTTCATCTGAGAATACATAATGATGGTGTAAACTTACTTCTTTCCTTTGCAGCTCATCATCAGAAGAATAACCACTATAGGAAAAATATGATGGATTCATGAGAACATTTACTATTTCATCCTAATCCTAAGGGGAATTGAAATATCCTTGATCAAATTGTGACTTGTGTAAAAATCTTACAACAACACATTGTTGTGATGAATGAGGAAGTTGACATACCATACAACATTGAAAATCTTCATTAACATTTTTAGAATGCTTCTATAATGGATTACATGTGCCTTGAGCTTGAACATTACTTTGGTTGTTGTGAACTAGCTTTCCATTGTTCCAATTAGTGTGATAGGGGTAATCTTGCAATCTAGGTGTCCTTTCATTTCTTTGGAATTAAGGTTTCTCATTTTTTGTCACCTTTTGTAACAAACTAACAATTTGATCCAATTTTTTCTTAGGAGTTGTAGCTTTACCAACTCTCTCATTTTGAGCTCTAGGATTCTTCAAAGGTTTGGGGTAATCTATTTTTCCTACCTTTCCTAATGTTCTATTATTTTCTATGTAAATTTCCATCTTATAAGATTCTTTCAAATTTTGTGTATTTTTGTCTTTGATTAAGTAACACATCTTTGAATAATATGCATTAGAATATACCACTAAGCATGCATTCTAATTAGTCCTTAATAAGTTGGGATCTTATCCATATCCTTCTAAAACCTTGCATTATAATTTTAGTCACCATTTCGTTATTTCCCTTTGTGATATTATTAAAATCAATTAGCCTGAAACTAGGATTAGTCTAGTCTCCATATTTCTCTCTAAAAATTCCATAGAAAGCATCTTTTGAATCAATTCTTGCATCAGGAAAGATCCTATACCAATATCTAGTGACTTTATTCAATTATTGCATAAAATACTTAATTACAACATCATCATCCCAAAGCTAAAAATCCTCAACAAAACTTTGAAATGCTTTGAGATGATCTCCACCACTAAGAGCATTGTTACCAATGAACTTAGGAAAATGTTTTTTTTCATTATTAGCAACAGTATTTTGATACCCTAGGATTGTATCAAAGCATAATTTCCTATATCTATCAGTATGCAATTTTCTTCTTTCAAAGGGTTCCTCTTGTTCATTTTGGTTGTTACAATTCCTTCTCCTATCATAATTATTTTCAGGCCTTCCAGTGTCAAACACTCTTAGTTTGGAGTCCTCTTGATTATGTTGTTGAGTATTCCTAGCCCTATTTTCTAGCTATGAAGATGAATTGGAATGATTTATATTGGACAAATGGTTATCGTTTGGATGAGAATTTGAATATGATGTGCATGGGATTGAGGGATTTGGGCTTCAAGAACATAAGTATTTATAGTAGATTATAAGAAACTTAGTTTCTTCTTCATTTCTACATTCATAGCTAATAGTTCCATCTGATTCACTTTTCTCTTTAATTCCTCATTTTCTTTTATTAACATATCTAACAATGAAACAAAATCATTTTGTATTGTGTCCTTCTGAGATAAACCTCCTTCATTTATCATTATCTTCCTGAGTTGTTTCTTTCCCTTAACATTAGTTCATGATGCCACTATCACCAAAAATTGTATACTCTTGAAGAGACAGGCAACTTGCAATTAATTTGGACTTATTGTAGACACCATTCCTTAACCACCCCTTAAACACTACATTTATAAGGCCCTAATGCTCATTATTTTAGACTTTAAGGCTTATTCCACTCAGAAATCATACAAATCCCAAAAATTAATGTTCAAATCATTCAAATTCCAAAAAACCCATTCCAAGAATACTTGGTAGGACTAAGTCACCTAGGGTGGCGACTTAGTCCCCTTTGAGGTATTTTCACTTTTGAGTGGGAAAATAATAGAGTTAATTCAATTAACCAATGGATGTTGGCCTATGAAGTTAAAATAATGAATAATTTAGTGTTGATGCCTATAAATACGTGTTTTTAGGTCATTTTTAACAACATTAAGTCATTTTCATCAAGAAAAATTAAGAGTCAAGAGTTAAATATCTTTCACAAGAAGATTAATTACTCTATCTACAACAAAGATGAAGTTTTAGGGTAGTAAGATAGGTTTTTTTGCATGTCCTCAAGATCACTTTTTGTTCAAGATATCACATTGCGAATGGTTGATCATGGATGCTAATGGAGAATCATGGAGAAATCTAGGTTGAGGAGATGCAACTATCCATCAAATCAATCCTAAAGAATTGTTTTCAAAGTGATTCCATCTTCCATTTTCTCTCTATCTTCAACCTAAGGAAGGTTTTCATGTCATTAAGATTCATTTCTAATGTGATTTAGTGTCCCTTAGAATGAGTCTTGCATTTTTCTAAGTCCATTTATGTGTCTTATTCTTGCACATTAAAATAGGGTTGCATCTTAATTTTAAGACTTTCTAGTCTTAGACACACTTAGGGCTTGGGTTTTATGCAAATTTTATCTCTTTCAAGGTTTAAATACCAACTAGGGGTTTGAAAAAGGAAAACCCCCCATTAGAAATCAATTTATAATTTGTTTTACAAGTATTTTCATATATTCATATCTAGGTTTCTATAAAAAAAGAGTGCACACTGTGGACTTCCGTTTCCACTTGCAGATTTGCAGAAAATCTAAAGTGGACTAAGTCACCAATAGTGGTGACTTAGTCCCATTGCACTTCTCTATCAGAATTTTTTGCAGATTTGGACACCCTTTTGGTAGAAACAAGTTTTTGGGCAGTTTCCCAAGTCTGGGACTAAGTCACCCAGCTTGGCGTAAGTGTCTAAGTTGGTTAGAAAATAAATTTTTCTAGAATTTTAGAGGTATATACAATTGCCAATTTATCCTTCATCATTTTCTAGGTGCAGAATTTCTATTTAGCATCTTCATCTTGTCTTATATTGCATTTAATCTACCTTTCTACATATCATAATGTGTTTTCAAACCATTTGCATTTATTAGATTTTGCATTAATAAATCATTTCTTTTATTAGTTATTTGTATTTACAACATTGCATCTAATCATATTTCAGTCATTCTAGCATTAGTATTGAGTGAGCCTCCAAGTTTTTGTGGGATACCTTTCTCCTTTAAGGTGAAAATCCCTAGAAGTGCAAGAGAGCAACCTCCTACAAAAAAATGTTGTTCATTTTGGTAAACCTACATTTAGAACATCCTATTTCTAATTTAGAGTACATTTACAACCTAGAAATAGCTTGCATGAACATTGCATTAGGTTTTTCATTGTTTTTTATTCTAGGGTTTCCCAAATTGCATTAGAGAAAAGCTCATTTAAGCTTGCATTATTGCATTTCATTTCCTTGCACAATAATGAAATTTTGCATTTAAACTTTAGATTTTCATGGTTCAGTAAAAAAAAATAGTATTCATAAAAAAATTAAGAAAAACTTCAAAAATGCCCTCACTAGGACTAATTTGCCACCTTGGGTGACTTAGTCCCAATACACATTTAGCATTACTATTTTCAAAATTTTGTTTCCAGTTACTGTTTGTTTCAGTTCCCTTTTTGTTTTTGTTTAGAGTATGTGCAAGATCATCATGGAAAAAAGAGGCCCTTAAGTGGCAAAAAATTCAGAAAAATCAGTGTTAGGCAACTTCATGAATTTTTTTGATTAAGTTATCTATATTATTTCAAAAATATGTAAGTATAGAATCTGTAGAAAATTGAATGTAGTTTCTAAACTACTAGGTTTATTTAAAAATAAATAAAATCTACTTGGTGAAAATTTGAAATATCAATGCAATAGTACTTAAATTTTAGGGAAAAAATAAGAAGTAGGTGTCTGTCTGACCACCATAACCATAATAAAATGATAATATTCTTTTATAAGATTTTATATATAAGTAGAGGAATCATGTATAGATGTGATGCATATTTGTTTGTAATTTTTTTCCAAGTAAATAATTAATTATGAATTTTTCATTACAAATTTTTAAAAATATAAATAACTTGTATGTCTGGCCACCTTAACTTGGTCAAAAATTCATAAAATTTATTTTTTATTTTTTTAATCCTATAGTATGTGAAGCATAAAATGTGAAACATGTTTTGGATTCAAAAAATGTGATACCATTTGAAATTTATAAATGTTTTCCAATCAACCTATCAATAAGGACTGTAGTCATAATTCTAATAGAAAATAAATAATAATTATTGATTAAATTCAAATTAAAACATAATTTATATTGTTGGAAAGTTGAGAATCTCCTCTAAAAACCCTTTTTGTTTCATCAATTTTGAGTAAAAAAAAGTTGTTAGCCACATACCCTACAAATACCCATAATATTGCTACTTTTTGGCCCATCATGATCCTACACATACCCTTTGGATAGTTTTTGTTATATTCAAAATCATTAACATTAGCATCATTTACTTTCATGGCAATTATTGATAGAATTATATTCTTACAATTTTCATTTTCAGCATTAGTTCCAAGTTCATTTAGATCAGATTCATTAAAAAACACAAAAAAAATGTTCAACAATCAAACAAAACAATCAAAACAATGCTTAACTTTAGGAAAACAATATCATCCAATCCTTTTATTAGTGATGACTTGGATAAGTTATATGAAGCTCTACAAGGCTTCCTCTCACTAAGTTCATCTACTAAGGCTTGTTATGGCACACCCAAACCAACCAACAATAACTTATCTCCCAAACCTTTTAGTAATGATGAATTTGACATGTTAGATGAAGCCCCTGAGGAGTTCATCTGACAAAAGCCATCCACTAAGCTTTGTTGTGAGAAACCTAAAAAAAAACTATTTCAATGTAATCCAACCTTAACTCATCCTTTACCCACCTTCACATCAACCTCAATCTCCACCTAAACTCAAGTTTACCCTTTATGTACCTAAGCATGATGTTGTTGCTCACACACATTACACTAGAAATAATCTGCACCCACAACAATCTAACCCAACACACTTACCATTACCAAATCCCATCTTTCCTAGTGCTCCCCGCTTATATTCACACATTAGGGAGTATAATATTGTTGAACAACTTAGGAATACTCTTGCAAAGATATCCCTTAGGGACCTTCATAATTCAGCAAATTATCATTCAATGCTTCAAAAAATATTGCAACAAATCGTGGTTCCTCCTAGTAAAAATGAAAATGATGTGGTAGCTCTTAAACAAGGATTGAATGTAGTTAATGTAGACATTACCTTTCATTAGCATGAGGTCCCCCCATTAGAATTAAGTAATCAAAATGAAGCCTTTATGATAATTTTTCAATACAATAGAAGAGGCATCAAAAGAACCCTTGTTGGCAATGGCTCTACCCTTAATGTGTGTAGTGTGAAGCTCCTAGATAGACTATGTGTTGATAAATCACAAATCAAATCTAATTCCTCATCTAGTAGAGGATTTGAAAATATTAAAAAGCAACCAATTGGTGTAATTACTTTACCTATCACAATCAGAATGGCTACGTTGAAAACTCTTATTCATGTCATGCCCTATGTTCTTGTGTACAATCTTCTTTTGGGAAGACCATGGATTCATGAGATGCATGTGGGGCCTTTTACCCTTCATTGATTAATGAAATATGTCTATAACAACAAATTTTATCAAATTGAAATAGACCCTGAGCCTGAAAGTTACTTACAACTTTAAAAAGGAACAAGTCTTTTGAACACTTTGATTCTAACATCTCACATCAAATCTCTTGAGAGAAATAAACACGAAGAAGAATTAGTGTCTAAATTACTAGATGATGATTCAGGTACATTATAATTCACTCATTCATTATGGATGAATACATAATCACATGAAAATAGGATGAAAACCATGAAAAATCCATGGTTATCACAACTCAGAATTCAAAAGAATCTTCCCAAAAATTCATCTCATCTCCTTTGGAAGAAAATACAATGTACACAACAAATTTTGACAAGATAGATTATCAACAACCACCCAACTTGAAGGAAATGGAAAGACTTTATGGGTGAGGTTATGAGCTTATGAAACAGTTGGGATACAATGGTAAAGGCTATGAAAAGAATGATCAAGGCATATATGTTCCTCTAGAGACTAATACACAAGAGACAAAAACAATTTTGGGGTATTCTTTTTGTAAAAAAAAAAATCAACTCAATGACCATCGCTAAATATCAACACCATCACATGTAAACAAAGAATTAATCTTACACTAAAGCATCCCAAATTTCGTGATATGGATTCACCACCATCATGGGAGTATGTTGAAATTAATGAATCCTTAAAAAAAATGTTAGGTGCTTCTAATAAGACATGTTCTTTCAAGAGAAAAGTTACCTGTGTTGTGATATGTACCAAGAAAAAGGATATCGATTCTAATGAGACAAACGTGAGCATGTAACCATATGACCTTGAATTTCCTAAGTCTAAGGAACTCCCCTTAGGAGATACAATTGATATACCAATGGACATAAGTGATAAAGAAAAGGTTATTAAGATTTGGAAATGCCTTGATGATGAAGAAAAAGAGGATACTACAACCTTGCTTCATGATTTTCCTAAATTTTTTGCTCTGAAATATTCAAATATGCTAGGTATAAACCCAAAGATAGTAACACAACATTATTCTTGCTGAAAATTCTAAGCCTATTCAAAAAAAGATACGAAAAATGAACCCTAAGATAGCTTTCCATGTTAAAGGAGAAATTGATAAACTCCTTGATGAAAGTTTCATTCGACCTATTGATTATTCTCCTTGAATCTCAAACATTGTTGCCATTTCCAAACCTAATAATCATATTAGGATATGTACAAATTTTTGTAACTTGAATAAATCCTCCTTAAAGGATCATTTTCCCTTTCCTAATATTGGCATGATAGTGGATTCTACTACATGACATTCTTTGTTTTCATTCATGGGTGGATTTTTTGGTTATAAAAAAATATTCAATAACCCACAAGATCAATATTTTGTTGGGTTATGATTCCTTTTCAATTAAAGAATGTAGCCCCAAATTATCAACGATCAATGAATTTGATATTTTATGATTACATACATAAAATATTGGAAGATTATGTTGATGACATCCTCACCAAATCCTTAACAAGACAAGTCAATGTGAATGTCCTTTGACAAATCTTTGAATTGATGAATAAATACATGTGACTAAATCCAAAAAAGTGTCTTGGAGTAGACAGTGGAAATTTTTTAGGGTTTATCATATCTCACAGAGGCATTGTGGTGGACACAAAGAAAATAGATGCTATCATAAACATTCCACCTCATAGGAATATTTCTCAATTATAGACATTACAAGGAAGAATTCAAGCCATCTATCATTTTGTTGCCTCCTTAGCTAGTTGAACATTACCTTTCACACATCTACTCAAGAAGGATGTGTATTTTTTATTGGAATGAGGATTGTAAACAAGCCTTTGAGAATTTGAAAGAATACTTTGAAACTACACCCATTTTACAACCTGCTCTGCCAAACAAACCATTCATCCTTTACATAGCCACCTTTGCCCATGCCTTGCTTCTTTGTTGGCGCAATAAGATGATAATGGGAAAGACCATCCTATTTATTGCATTAGTCAAACTTTAATTGATTATGAAACACGATACACCCTGATTAAGAAACAATATTTGGATCTTGTATTCACTACTAGTAAGTTACGACATTATTTACTAAATGTTGAAATACAAGTCATGAAAAAATTTGATCCTCTCAAGCACCTTTTTAACAAAACTAACTTATTAGGATGTCTAGCTAAATGGGTTTGATGTTGACTAAGTTCGACCTTAATTTTGTTTCACTAAAAGAAATTAAAGGTAGGGCCTTCACAAACCACTTAGTTGATTCTCCTTCTCCTTTGGCACAACTTGACAATGATTCTTTTCCTAATGATAGTGTGTTGATAATAGAGGTTTCTACATGGGAATTATATTTTGATGATCCAAGTGTAGAACAAGCTCTAGTGCTAAGGTTATATTAATTCCATGTACCGAAAAGCCTATTCCCTTGTCATATCAATTGAATTTTCTATGTACGAATAACATAGCTAAATATGAGGTATTAATTGATAGATTATGTGTCACTTTAATCATGGGAATCAACAATATTAAAATCTTTGGTGATTTATAATTGGTGATCAAAAAAATAAATGGAGACTATCAAGCTAAACATTATAAATTTTTGAAATATAAGGATGTCACGATGACCTTGTTGGCACAATTTGAATCATTCACCTTGATAATATCCCACAAAAGATAATTAAAATGAAGATGCAATGGTGACTATTGCTTCTCTTATATCTCCTCAAGATCCTTCAAAGGATGTTACATTCACAGTTTACCCCATCATGACACCCTCAATCAATGCTATATTTAAAGATGCATTAACACTAATGAAAGATAAATCAAGTGAATGGTATGATGCCATATAATTATTTTAAACATGGTACCCTTCCCAAGCCTACAACAAACAACACCCACACTCATTTAAAAAAATTAGCAACCAAGTACATAATCCTTGCTGACATGTTAGATAGACAATCCTTTGATGGGATTTTACTTAGATGTCTTAAGGATTCTAAAATCAATATGATACTCAAAGAGGATCATGCGTGCATCTATGGAGATCATTTTGGAGGAAAGACCTTAGTGCAAAAGCTTCTTTGTATGGGATACTATTGGAAAAATATGGAAAAATATTGTTATGCATATGTTAAACAATGTCACAAATCTCAAGAACACAACAATTTGATTCATGCTCCTACTTCTAAGCTCTGTGCCCAAAATCCTATTTGGTAATTCTCAATATGGGGATTGCATCTAATTCAAAAAAAATCACCACCATCTTCTATTGGACATACATTTATCATTACAACAACCTAAATGAAATGATTTTTGTGGTTTAGGATGTTATGACTCTCTTGCTCAATTAGGTTTTTTTCACCTAAAGGAAAAGAGATAGATCCCACACAAAATCTAGGTTCACTCAAACTAATGTAAGTATAATGAAAGCATTCCCAAATAAAATGATCCAAATGCAATGGAATAATAAAATGGATTGATTATTTATGAAAATCCTAAGACATATGAAGTGTTTGAAAACATAGTATGATATGCAGAAATGAACTAGAAACATGCACAAATGAAAATAATGAAATTAAATAGAGTGTAGCTAGAGGTAGAATGTTCATGCTGGGAGGTTTGGGAATATTTTAGAAATCACTATTGATGACCACTGGGACTCATTCACCACTAATTTGGAATTGGTCAATGTTTTGGTAAATTTTGTTGAAACAAGATTTGAGATGCCAGGATTTGAAATCCTCAAAAATCACTTTTTCTAGTTGGGCAGTGGTACTCATTTTCTACTAATGGTGAATCATTCCACCTATAGAAATCTACAAATTCTGAAGTTAGCTCTATTGGTCTAGATCTATATTTGTCTTCTTGTCAGAGTGACAAAACTAAAACTATAGAAAATGGGTTGAATAATGTATCCAAGCTTGAATTAGGTCTTTGTTGACTTGAATAACTTTGATGACTTGTTGACCACTTTTCAACACCTATCTCTTTGAAAAATATACCTACAAGACTTGCAAACATACATGAAAAGATGGGAAAAATGGTTAACAGTTAGAGTATAGGAATTTTCCTTGGTCAAATCCCACTTTGGTAATCAAACCCTTGATAAAGAAATGAAATGAAATAAGAAACGAATGATGAGCAAATAATATGAAAATTTCATGAACTCAACAAGCCCTTGTTGTTCAAGTCTGAAGATATGTCAATGGCTATTCCAAGATGCTTGATAATTGCTTGATTAGATGATGAGGAATGCTTGAATGCTTGAGTGAATGAGATGATTAGGTGAATAAGATGAATGGGGTTTAAAAATACTTATTTATACACATTTATGCCCTAATTTCCTAAAAATACATCACAGGCTTACCTAAGGTCTTAATAAATAAAAACCCAAAAAAAAATTGAATTTATTTTGAATTTTGTGCCAAGAGGAACTCATTTTCCACCCATGGCGAATGGATCCCACTCAAGGAATGCAAGTGGGTGTTAGGGATTAAGTTACATTTAATGATGTTTTTTAGGTTTACATTCAAAATTACACTTAATTAAGGCCTATAAGTGCATAAAGCGGCCAAATAAAGCATAAAGAAAGATGTAATTAGTTGTGACAAGCCTAGAAAAGTGTGAAAGTTTATTAGAATACTTTAAAACACTTTAAAATAAGAGTTGGTAAGGGATAAAAAGGGAATATTTAAATGAATTATAAGAAGAGTCTAGAAAAGTATAGAAATGTGTTACAACACTTCACGACACCTTCACAAGACATCATAAAGTCTTAATAATTTGAATATTCAAGACCTAATGTGGATGTATAAGTCACATTAGAACATTAAATCTAAGAAAAATAAGGCAAGCATCACAAGAAAAAGACCTAAGTGACCATGAAAATGTCCAAAGATCCATTTTCTATGGTACACAACCAATTATTTTATAAAATGGGTAGAAGCTATTCCTCTTTCATCCATTGTTGGTATGATATGTCATTTCATCTTGGAACGCATTATTGCTCACTTTGGAATTCCTTAGTAATTTCAAATAATGGAATGCCATTTAAAAACAATGATGCACAAAATTTCTTGGACATCTTTCATATCCAAAATAATTTTCCAATACCATACTACTTGCAATCAAATAATCAAGCCCAAACAACTAATAAGATTCTCAAACAAATCCTCAAGAAAACTGTCAACCAACATCACAAAGATTGGCACACAAATTACCATATGCGCTATGGGCCTATCAAAAAAGTGTCTAATCCTCTACATGAACTACACCTTACAATCTTGTTTATGGTACCGAGGTAGTCATGCTTTTGTAGTTAAAAATCTTGACATTAAGGATTTTTCTTCAAGGTCTTGTTGATGATAACACTTATAAGGCACTAAGATTAAACCAACTTGAATTGCTTGATGAATAGCATATTAATTCTCTTGAGTATCTCCAAGGTTACACTAAGAAATCACAATGAAAATATGATACTCATGTCATCCCTTAGAAAATTACTAAGGGAAATTTAATTTTATATGAAAATCAACAAAATAATACTATCAATATTGTTGAAAAAGGAAAATTTAGGTCTAATTGGTTAGGACCCTATATAATCAATACAATTTAAAAATCTACACTTACACCTTAATAGGGCTAGATGGTACACCCCTCAAAGACCCTATCAATGTCACTGAAACGAAACTAATTCCCAAATTTAAAATGCAATTATTTCAATTTTTTCCATAGATTAATTCCAAAACTTTTATGTACAAATTTTAATTTAATATAAAGCTCAAATAAAGAATTTGAAATTAAATGCATATAATAAATTAATCAAAAATTTCATCCAAATAGATTCAATCATGTCGTAAATAAATTATTAATTCAAAGAAGAATTTAAAGGATTTAAAACAACTTTATTGCTCAAATAATTCATCAGGCATTAATACTTATCTTTGAAATGTGTAGAAGTAATCCCAACTATTGTCGGAATGGTCCTTGGTTCATCCTCTTCCATTTGTGAGTAGTTTGAGAGGAAAGCGTACTTTTTTTCTCTACACGAGTGTTGATTCCACCGAAACAATGCTCAACACTCGTGCCACAAAACCCATGCCCTAGCCAGGACCATCCTGAGTGCACGCACTTGTACCCCAAGTGGGACACCCACTATAGGAGTGCCGCTTCTCCATCGTGCTCACAACCTGCTAACTTGGAACCCTATCCCCACATTGTGCTATACATGATTTTCCTTTTTCTCTATCTTTTTTTTTCCGTGTTTTCTTTTTCCAAGTATTATATGAATGCTTATATAAGACTTAGGGGGTGGTTTCTAAACCATCACACCCTTTCATAAAGGATACATTTAATAATTATTTAAATAAATAATTATGTTTCCATCTTCTTAAGAGAGTTTATACACATATGCTTTATTAGTATCTCTTTTAATCAAAGGATCATAATATCCTTTATTCTCATTTTAATCTTAAAGGGTTATTTCATAGTTTTCTTTCTTTTTGGGGGAAAAAGTCACATAACAATTCTCCCCTTGTAAAATAGATACTATCCTTAGTAGCACATGAGAAGCACCTACATTGCAACTCAAAAAGCACATAATCAATAATTGAAGAAAATGATATTGAATACAACTATTCTTCATAGTATTATATATATGTATACTACATCTAGATATCCTTTTCTTCTCTTAATTCATATATATCTCCCTTTTTCAATTGTATTTTAAGTTAACAAGTAATTACAATAAAATCAATTTTTTTAATGACAAGAGCTATACCTACATACATATTAGGAATTTACAATCAAAGAAACTAATGGTATTTTATGTTTTTACTCAAATATATTTCAACCTTATCAATTTTCTCTCATGTAAGCAATTTTCTTTAATATAGATATTTTAATCAATTACATGTACCTTCCATGTTAAATTTACAAAATTATTATCATGTGTTGACATAACATATACCTAGTGAAATGGCATACATATCCCATACTATATAGCCACTTGTCATTGAACTATATATTGATATACTCAAAATATATTCTAAGATGATAATCATGCATTTCAGACTACATGAGCATCCTCTTTTCTATATGTCAAATATAATCAATTGAATAAAAATAAGTACAATAGTTTATAAGACACATGTACAAAGTTAGTGGATTGATCAAGTCCAATAACAAGGTACAATTGTAATATTTCTAGGTATCTTAACAATGATAGTAAACTATTATGATGAATTGAGTACTTTAATAGAGAAACATTAGGTCTAATAGTTCTTTCATGTTAACACAAGAGCAACTATAGGTTTAAGTAAAACTGGTGTTTTGAATAGAAAAATGATGAATTTCATAGACTCATGTCCTATGGTATGAGACTCAATAAGGACATTGGGAGCTTCAAATGATGGATACAAACAATGTTATTTTACAAGAAAGCAACAAAAAGAATTCAACAATTTCTTCCCTTATATTTTTTCTTCATGTAAGGAGATTCATCATAGAAAAGCTTTATAGTAGTGATCTTAAAAAACCATATAGAATCCTTTTGTTGGACTTTCCATTTTATCCACAAAGGTAGCCCAATATTTATTAATTTGACTATGACACAATTATTTAGCAAAATATGATTAGGCTTGAGATCTCTATAAATAAACTCTAACTTTCTAAGATAAGTCAAGGCCTTCATTACATCTTTTAATATTGTTGCAACTATGGACTCTTCAAACACACAAATGAAAAATTTAATATATTTGGTCAATCTAACCCACATATATGGTATAACTATACACAACCATTTAAAGATTAGAGGTGGTTTCTCCCCTTGGAGAAAAAAATAGCATGTCCCCATGTTTAAGACTAAGAGAACCAAATAAGTGTTATGTCATATAAAATATTATATTATTAATGCAAGATGATATTATGATGTGAAAATGATTTCAGGACCTGTGGGTAATGGGCTCACAATGTACTTAAAATAGACTTATCAAGCATGGTAAAACTATTTTCTCAAAAGGGACAAAAAGCCAAACAAAAATTAGTTGACATGATACTATATTAATAACAAAGAAAAATTCCTTGTCTAAGAGAGTACTAATTGATTAGAGATATAAAAAAAATTTAATTCAATACTTCTAAAGCACTTTGAGATCTTTTGGTGATCTTTTGGTGTATAGAATTTTCTAGAGCTTTGTGAACCATCAAACTATTTGTCTTACATGAGTGAATCATCAAGGTTATCCTTATAAGGAATTTTTGAATTATGAAAACATTCACGTAAAGGTAGCCATAGTGGAGATTAATAAACTTGACTTGGTAAATGAATTTCTATATTTAAATATCCTATACACATATATTAGAATTCAAAAGAGTTTAAGGATTTTAAATGCAATCATGAAGAGAAATAAATGCTACTTTTCCCAATGTGAAAATTGTGATTACGTAGTTCTAAAAAATATTATCTAATTCAATTGTTCTACATTAAATTCCAGCATGTTTTCCATCACCTTTAATAATTTTTCTTTATTTGATCATTGATTCTAGCAAAAATGTTATAGGTTGAACTTGTGAAGAATTGTCAATATCAAAGAGAAGGTGAAAGTAGAGAAAAAAATTGCAACTTTACAAAAATACACAAGAGGGTTCAAGTTCACAAAAGAGTAGAAGGTAGAACACAAGCATTTAGCAAGTTTAGAAACTACATGTGGAATAGGAAATTATCTTCGAGCTAAGGAAAGAGAGTATGTAGAATAATTTTAAGTTTCTCATGTTTTTTCTTTAGTTCAAAATTTCTTCATTTATAAAATATGGGTCCACGAGGTAATTAAGACCTAAACATCTCTCTTTTAAAGAATGAAATCCAATAAAGAAAGAAAAAAATAGAAAAAATAATGGAATCGCTTCAGCCAAGAGTTATTTTGGGAGGATAGAATTAATTCATCAATTGAAACTAATTAGCATGAGACTCCAATCCATATTTTCCTTAGTACATTGAATGTTATGCATATATTGACAAATGGTAGTTATTATTTCTGGATTAAGGCCTCTTCTATAAAATTTTGCATTTGATTTGGTTATAGTCTTTAAAGTAGGAAAATAGAATTGGTTGCAATCATCTTATATATGGGATGATTTGAATCTCTATCAATAGGAAAATGGAGAAGTAGATGTTTCATAATTCTTCACATTTTTCTACTATCATGAAACTTAATTACTTTTTGGCCTGAGAGTATCATATTCAATATGAATAAGTAATGCATGCTTGATTATGAAAACTTTATTCATAACCTTCAATATTCTGACTCAATAAAAATTACTGTGAATGTTTGTCTGTGTGCATGAAAACAAGGAAGAAAAATGAGAAGGGAATAGACATCAAATTTAAAATGACATAAAGTCCAAAAGATAGTTTTTTGGATCAAAATAAAGTACTCAATTTGATAACTTATTCTAATTTGGTACATATGAAAGTTGACTCTGAATGTGAAATGTTAGACGTATTTACTATAGTCTAGACATTTTTCTTGTGTCACAGTTGGTCTCAGCACAATTGAAGCCACATAACTTTCAAGGCCATCAGAATGTCTACCTTGGTCACAATGCTTGCTAATCATGGGAACTTCTAGTAGATGCTATTCACTATTTCATTTGTTGTTTCTTAATGCTCTTGAGATCACTATTTCTTTCATACTAGTAGCAGTAACTGACTCTTCCATTAACTTTAATTAACTTTAAATTAGTGCATGACACTTCATCGTTGCAATCCATATAAACTAAAGTTGCACTAAGTGCCTATGATCTATTGGTAGTGACTTCTGATATATATACCTTGATGTTTGATTATCGCAGGACTTATGATAACAGTAAAATTGATCAATATCAATTGGCACTTTCACATTGGAAACACGTTATTTTATCACCCAAAAAAAAATTATTCTTAAGATAATGCTACCGACTTCAACAAGTTTGGTCTTATCTAATCTCTTGTAGGCAGGAGCCAGAAGATGTTCTAAACACAATCACATTCTATGAAAATTTATGTCTTCTTAGATGCAATTTTTTTTTCCAACATAGTCTCATACTTTGGTGCACTCCAATGAAATTTTAAGAAGGAATTAATTTTTCAAGTGAAAGTACTGAAGAATGCGCTAGTGTATATAATTTCAGCTCACTCTCGATTGAATGTGCACCTTTCAAGTTTAGGAACTTTATGCAACCTTTAATTAGATATACTAAGATCTTTAATTTATACAATTTATCAGTTGCTTTTGTCTAGAAATTTATACCTTGCTGTTGCTAGGCGAAGGATCTGGCCTAAAGGAATTTAGACCGTAGAGATAGCCATGTGATCTAGAAAATAAAAAAAATCGTTTATGTAATTTCAGGATTTTAGAAGGGCTGGCATGAAGTTCAAATTTTATAAAAGGATTTTTTTTATTTAAACACTTATTATTATTATTTTTTTAATTGTTAGATCATTTTTTCTTATATGTGTTTGCAGTCCAAAAAAATCAAAGGGATTCGTTTAGGAAATATAAGCAGATTCACCTTTCTTATTCTAGAATTTCATTTTTTTTACTAAGATCAAAAGGCATTGTAAAATTTCAAGCCTATGTAGCTTGCAATTAAATTTAATTACTCTATAAAAGAATTGAAAAATCCATTCTGGTAATAATTTATTTCTTGGTATGATGAAATTATTTCTCCCCTAATAATTTAAACTATTTTTCGGTAATTTATTTATTTTCTAATAATTTAAACTATTTATTTTGTAATTATTTCTCTATTAGTAATTCTAAATCATTTCTTCAATAGTAATTTTAAGTTATTTATCCTATAAATTGATTTACAACTAGGGGTAAAATTTTTATTTGTTTAAGTAAAACATTAATATTGTTTTTAATGAGAACCTTACAATGGTAAAAAATAATAATAATTATGTACATCTATCTTTAAAATTTGATTTACCTAAATTTATTATTCTAAATATTATCTAAGTGATATTTGTTATAAGCTCCCATAGTTTTATTTCACACACAACAATAGACTGTTTTTTTTTTTTTTGGTTTATCAAAATAATAACTATATCAATAAATTTACGGAGGGATTAATTTTTAGTTATTCTAAATTCAACATAAACGAATATTATTATTTTTATTTTCTTTAGGGTTTAATTTCTAATGTGCAATGTGATTAAATGTGTAGTGAGTAAGGATCAAAGGCTCTGATACCAAATGAAACGAAACTAATTCCCAAATTTAAAATGCAATGATTTCAATTGTTTCCACGAATTAATTCCAAAACTTTTATGCACAAATTTTAATATAATATATAAATCTCAAGTAAATAATTTGAAATTAAATGCATATAATAAATTGATCAACAATTTCATCCAAATACATTCAATCATGTCATAAATAAATTATTAATTCAAAGAAGAATTTAAAGGATTTAAAACAACTTTATTGCTCAGATAATTCATTAGGCATTAATACTTATCTTTGAAATGTGCAGAAGTAATCCCAACTATTGTCATAATGGTCCTTGGTTCAGCCTCTTCTGTTTGTGAGCAGTCTAGGAGGAAAGCATACTTTGCCACACTACATGAGTGTTGGTTCCACTGGAACAATGCTCAACAGTCATGGCACAAAACCCATGCCCTAGCGAGGACCATCTTGAGTGCACGCACTTGTACCCTAGGTTGGAAACAAACTATAGGAGTGCCCCTTCTCCATCCTACTCATAGCCTACTAACTTGGAACCCTATTCCCGCATTGTGCTATACTTGATTTTCCTTTTTCTCTATTTTTTTTTTGTGTTTTCTTTTCCCAAGTCTTATATGAATTCTTATAGAAGCCTTAGGGGGTGGTTTCTACACCATCAAACCCTTTCACAAAGGATACATTTAATAATTATTTAAATAAATAATGTGTTTCCACCTTCTTAAGAGAGTTTATACACATATGCTTTATTAGTATCTCTTTTAATCAAAGGATCATAATATCCTTTATTCTCGTTTTAATCTTAAAGGGTTATTTCCTAATTTTCTTTCTTCTTGGGGGAAAAGGTCACATAACAATCATGCATCTGCATTGGTATTATGCCTAGTCTCTTTTTAAATGGTATGAAAGTTAAAGTGATGCAGGAGCATCCAGTGGTGTAAAGGCAATCTTGCATCACCCAAAAATAGTTAAATTTCAAGTTTCTCAGTTTTTAGATGTTTTTACATTTTTGAATACCCTTTTCATCATAATGAAATTCTCAATTTATAGTTTTTATTTTCTATTCCTGGGTTGAAAGATATTGCAGTTTTAGTTTCCCAGATTTGCACCTCGAAATCTTCCAAGTTAGATTTGAGGCACTTAGAGTTCCTGAAATGCCCCAAAACTTGCTAAAATTGGTGAAGTGGATCTTTAGCGCATTATTGACTTTGAGACCTTTCCAACAGTTCAAATGGTTCGCTAATCAGAGTTCCGGATCAAAAGTTATGGCCCCGGGAAGTTGGTGCACTTTCTAGAAGATACTATTGCAAATGTTCTTTTGAAATTTGAACTTCAAGTTATAATTTTTTGGCACCAAACAGCCTAAACTCAAATTTGAATGTTGTTTTGGCTCCAGACTAAAGAGGAGCTCTATTAATGTGTGGGTTTGTAATTTTTGGGCAGCTTTTTGGGGATGAGTTCATGTATTGCGAAAGGGTTATTTTGTAGCTTTCTATAACTTGCATGTGTTGTAGAACTTGGGGACTTGAGATCCTTTGCATGTAAGAAGCTCCATTTTTTAAATAATTAAATTATTCTCTTGTTTGTGGGTTATTTTCTTTCTCTCGGGTTGCACCCTCATCAAGTGGTACAGGGTGAGGTTTTCTTGAGCATGTGGACAGATCGCTAATCGTGAAGCAGTTAGCACCAGGACCATGGTTGTGGGTCGAGGTCAAGAAAGATGCCTCCAAGAGTGATGCCTGGTAGGCGTGGTGGTGCCAGAGGTGGTCGAGGTAGTAGAAATGCTGGTGGAAGAGATGCACTGGCAGTCGTCTAGAGATAGATTGATGGGTTACAAGAGCAGTTGAGAAGAGGGTTAAACCTGAGGGATGAAAGTGAGGATGAAGGAGAGGAAGAAGAAGCAATTGATCAAGACCAAATGCAGCTAGTAAGGGCCATTTTGAAGATCGGGAAAAGACCTAGAGAAGAAGTCCCCAGTTATTCTGGAAGTCTGAACCCAGAAGAGTTGATCGACTGGATCAGCGAGCTAGAAGAATATTTTGAGTATGAGGAAATAGAGGACCCAGATCGGGTTAAGTTTGTGAAAATGAAACTGAAGGGCCATGCCAGCATTTGGTGGAAAGAGGTCCAATTGGAAAGAAATCAAAGAGGAAAAGGCAAGATCACCAGATCGAATCACATGGTAGAGAAACTGAAGAAGTAGTTCATACTAGTGGACTACGAGTTAGATTTGTTAAAGAAATTGCAAGGGTTGAAGCAAGGAAGCAGATCTGTGAAAGAATATACTAAATATTTTCATAAGATAATCATCAAAACGGGTCACATAGAGGCTAATAAGTTGAAGGTAGCCCGATATCTTAATGAGTTACGACCAAGCATTCAAGAGGAGTTAAGCCTAGTCATAATGACCACCATTGAGGATGTGTATCAGTTTGCTTTAAAGGTGGAAGAGAAGCTGAACAAAAGATTTGATGGCAAGCAAAAAGGACAAGGAGGTCAAAGTGGAAGGGGCAATGGAAGACCTTCAGGAAGCCAAAATGATGATGAAAAGAAAAGTGAAGATGTGGGTACCAGGCAAAGCTAAAGGAATGACAACTTCTACCTCCCTCGTGATAAACAGAGTGGTGATCAAAGAGGTAGAGGACAAGGGAGATATGGACAAGGATCTGGAAGAGGTGGTTTCAAAGGAACATGCTTCCAGTGTGGTGAAGAAGGGAATTGAGCCTATAAATGTCCACAACACCAAGGAAGGGTAGACAAAAGGCCAGAAGGTTGTGGAAGGGTTACGCATGCAGATGAGGAAGCATAATCTGAACATTCAGATGATGCTGAAAGGGGAGAAGCCCTAGTGATTAGGAAAGCCCTGGTGACTAAGGAAAAGGAACCAGAATAGAGGAAGAATCTGTTTTACACAAGGTGCAAGTGTGAAAGAAAATGTTGTGATGTTATTATTGATGGTGGGAGCACTGATAATTTGGTGTCAAAGGAGATGGCCATAAAGTTGAAGCTAAAGAGGGAAAGGCACCCGCATCCGTATCAAATTGCTTGGTTGTAGAAAGACCACAAGGTTTTGGTCATTGAGCAGTTCCTAGTAAAGTTCAAGATCAAGAGCTACGATGATGAGGTACGATGTGATATCATCCCCATGGATGCATGTCACATGTTGTTAGGGAGGTCGTGGCAGTTTGATAGGCAAGCTATACATGATGGCCATGCAAACACTTATTCCTTGACAAAGGATGCGGTTCGTCACAAGTTGAAACCCCTGAAGGAGACCAAGGAAAAGGTATGTAGTAGTGCTAGAATTTGTTATGTAGATGGAAGAAAATTTTTAGAAGGTATGAAGCATGAGCGTGTGTGTTATGCATTGATTCCTAGAGTGAGTAAGGAGGATAGTTAGAAGGTTCCATAAGAAGTTTCTCGGATTTTGGATGAGTTTCAGGATATTGTTTTTGATAATGTACCTTAGGGTTTACCACCAATAAGAAAGATCAGTCATCAGATTGACTTGATTCCTGGAGCCAATTTGCCAAATAAGGTAGCTCATAGAATGACTCCAACAGAAAATGAGGAGTTGAATAGACAAGTTCAAGATTTGTTGAGAAAGGGTTTGATACGAGAGAGTTTGAGTCCATGTGCAGTACCTACAGTACTAGTACCAAAGAAGCATGGGGAGTGGAGGATGTGCACAAATTCCCAAGCCATAAGCAAGATAACAATCAAGTATAGATTTCCCCTGCCAAGAATGGATGACCTGATGGACTATTTGAGTGGATCTTAGTACTTCACAAAGATTGATCTAAAGAGTGGATATCACTAGATCCCTATTTGAGAGGGAGATGAATGGAAGACTGCCTTCAAGACCAAAGAAGGCCTGTACGAATGGTTAGTCATGCCTTTTGGGCTAACCAATGCACCAAGCACATTCATGCGGCTCATGAATGAGGTACTAAAAGAATTTCTGGGAAGTTTTGTTATTGTGTATTTAGATGGTATTTTTATTTTCAGTAAGACGTTGGATGAGCATCTGATGCATATTCAGAGAGCCTTTGAGAAGTTAAGAGAAGAGAAACTATTGATTAATCTGAAGAAGTGCAGTTTTATGAAGAGGGAGTTACTGTACTTGGGGTTTGTTGTCTCAGTAGAAGGTCTCAAGATGGACCCAAAGAAGGTGAAGGCTATTCTGGAATGGCCTACCCCAAGAACTGCTACTGAGGTGAGATCTATCCATGGTTTGGCTAGTTTTTATAGAAAGTTCATTAGAAACTTCACTAGTATTTGTGGACCCCTGACTAAAACAATGAGAGGGGATAGAAAAGAATTCAAGTGGAGCACTGGAGTGGAAAAAAATTTTGAACTGTTGAAGCAGAAGGTGATAGAGCAACTTATTCAAGCCCTCCCAGATTTCAACAAGGTGTTTCAGGTGGATTGTGATGCCAGTGGTTGTGCCATTGGAGTAGTGTTGAGCCAAGAAGGTAAGCCCATTGCCTATTTCAGTGAAAAGTTAAATGATGCCAAGAGAAAGTATTTTGTATATGATCAGGAATTTTATGCAATAGTTTAAGCATTAAAAAAATGGAGACATTATTTGTTTCCCAAAGAATTTGTTCTATATACTGATCATCGGGCCTTGCAGTACCTAAATAGTCAGGGAAAATTAAATCAGAGGCATATGAAATGGGTAGAGTTTTTGCAGAGTTATACCTTTGTTTTGAAACACAGGAGTGGCAAGTCAAATAGAGTTGTAGATGCCTTAAGTAGGAGGCATACATTGATAACAAAGATGCAGATTGAAGTGGTTGGGTTCAATGAACTCAAGACACTATATGCAGAAGATCCTAATTTTACAAAGGCTTGGAAAGCTTGCAAGGAACCTATTACAGTGGACATGACAAGGTGGCTAGATTTCATAATCCAGGATGGCATGTTATTTAAGGGAAGTCAATTGTGTATCCCGAGGAGTTCCATGAGGGAGAACCTAATAAAGGAGAAGCATAGTGGAGGAATGGCAGGACATTTTGGTCAGTATAAGACCATTGCCATTATCAGTGAGCATTATTATTGGCCTTAGTTGTCACAGGATGTGAAGAAGTTTGTACAAAGTTGCAGGGTATGTCAAATAGCTAAAGGAGTGAGCCAGAATATAGGCTTATATCAACCCTTACCTATACCAGAGAGGCCATGGGAGGATATAAGTATGGACTTTGTTCTTGGTTTGCCAAGGAAACAACAAGAGAATGATTAAGTCTTTGTGGTGGTTGATAGGTTTTCGAAGATGGTACATTTCATTCCATGTCAGAAGAGCCATGATGTAGTCCACATTGCTGACTTGTTCTTCAAAGAGGTGGTGAGGCTACATGGTCTGCCAAAGAGTATTGTTTCAGATCATGAGACCAAATTTGTGGGGTACTTTTAGAGGACCTTGTGGAAGAAGCTAAAGACAGAGTTGAAGTTCAGTTTTGCAAACCATCCACAAACAGATGGGTAGATAGTTGTTGTTAACAAAAGTCTGGGTAACCTACTGAGATGTTTGGTAGGAGATAAACCCAAGGGATGGGACTTGATCTTACCCCAGGTAGAATTTTCTTACAACAATTCTGTCAATAGAAGCACTGGTAGATCACCATTCCAGATTGTGTATGGAGGTAGCCCCCGAACAACTCTAGAATTGAGGAAGATGGACCAAGAGAAGAAAATAAGTGCTGAAGCCAAATATTTTATAGAGCACATCAAGAATATACATGAGAAGGTACGAGAACACATTAATAAGATGAATATGCAATATAAGGCTATGGAAGATCAAAAAAGGAGGAATAAGGAGTTTCAGATATGCGATGAAGTAATGGTCCACTTGAGGAAAGAAAGGTTTCTTGTGGGAACCTATAACAAATTGAAGATGAAGAAATTCAGTCCCTATAAGATTTTGAAGAAGCATGATTCAAGGAATGCATATGAGGTAGAGTTTCCTAATGGAATCAACATTTCCCCTATGTTCAACATTTCAGATTTGACAGAGTATCATGAAGATGGAACGAAGGAAGCACTAGTAATAGGGTAGTATGGAATTCCAACACCTACTTCAATAAGGGAGGAGATTGAAGCAATCTTGGATAGTCGTGTGGGAAGGAGTACCAAAAACAAGTAGTATGAAGAATATCTGGTGAAATGGAGAGCAAGGCCTATGGAAGATTCATCCTAGCTATCTAAGGTAGTGGTTGACTGGTTAGGTTTTCCTCAACCATCTGAGACGTGATGGGGTCACTTCTCAAATTACCCTAGGTGTCTGATGCAGGAGCATCCAGTGGTGTAAGGGCAATCTTGCATCACCCAAAAATAGTTAAATTTCAAGTTTCTTGGTTTTTATATGTTTTTTACATTTTTGGATACCCTTTTTGTCATAATGAAATTCCCAATTTATGGTTTTTATTTTCTATTTCTGGGTTGAAAGATATTGCAGTTTTAGTTTCCCAAATTTGCACCTCAAAATCTTCCAAGTTAGATTTGAGGCACTTAGAGTTCCCGGAACGCCCCGAAACTTGCCAAAATTGGTGACATATATTTCTAGTATGTTATTGACTTCGAGACCTTTCCAACGGTTCAAATGGTTTGCGAATCGGATTCCCAGATCAAAAGTTATGGCCCCGGGAAGTTGGCGCACTTTCTAGAAGATACAATTGCAAATGTTCTTTTGAAATTTGAACTTCAAATTATAATTTTTTGGTGCCAAACTGCCTAAACTCAAATTTGAATGTTGTTTTGGCTCCAAACTAAAGAGAAGCTTTATTTATGCGTGGGTTTCTAATTTTTGGGTAGCTTTTTGGGGACAAGCTCGCGTATTGTGAAAGGGTTATTCTGTAGCTTTCTGTAACTTGCATGTGTTGTAGGACTTGGGGATTTGAGATCCTCTGCATGTAAGAAGCTCCATTTTCTGAATACTAAAATTATTCTCTTGTTTGTGGGTTATTTTCTGTGTCTCGTGTTGTGCCCTCATCATAAAGCAGTGTTGTTAAAGCTATTAGGTTCAATCCTAGATGCTTTTAGATTGCTTTTTTTTTAGAAACAAATTTTGTGTATGTCTTGAATAGTAAAATGATCATTTAATTTATTTTTAGAATTACTTTAGGTTTCATACTATTCAAATTCATGTTGTGCGTTATGATAATTTATGTCATATAATTTAGCATAACATACTTAATCATCATGTCGTATCTAAAATAAATTGTAGTAAGTTTTAATTAGATCACATAAACCTTGTTAAATCATAAAGACATTAATTAAGTAATATTATAATAGTTATTCCATTAATCACATTTCCATTTAACATTCAACCACATTAAGAAAAATCACAAATCATCAAATGCTTATATATATATATATATATAGATATATATATCCAAAGTTTTATATACATGTTATCACAATATACATCACTAAGGTCTATGGGAACTTGACCCCTTGGGATCAAATGATCATGATCTAGTAGCAAGAAGTTATGAGATGGTCGTATGTGATCGTGACCACGATCTGTTGAACCTGAGTGCAAATTCTAAGCCATGTATCCATCCAAGGGCCACCTAATGCTCTCCTACTATCTTCTTCCTCTCCACTTGTAGTTTTGCTACCTTTTCATGTAGTATCTCAACCTCTGCTAGAGTCTGAGATGACTATTCTACAGACTCTGCTTGGTGGATTCATCTCCTCAAACTCTCATATGCTACATGTAACCTCACAAATTATCTAATTGAATATGGATCTTTCTCCATAATAGGTGGGGCCACATAATTTGAGTCCATTTCCTCCTCATCAATGAATGTTGGCACTATCTCTATAGCTTCCTAATGGCAGAACTCATGTTAGTCTCTCATCACTCCTATAAGGTAGAAACAATACACAATCAATACCCATCATCATGACATATATAAGAAGCATAAGCACTAAACTATATGCACAAAATAAAATATCATCACCTATATCTCTAGTAGGTTGAACAACATCAACATCATCCTAGGCAAGGGGCATGGAAAATGTGCTAGCCTCTCCATGACTATGAGTATTGGTGCCTATTGTAGCTACTGCTCATGATCTTGTCATATGAATGGGAGATAGATCTACCAACTCATGTTGATCCTCAGCTACTGCCTCATCACTCTCACTTTGGGGTAGATCCTCCTCCTCTCCCTCTTGGTCATTATAGTCTGTATCCAAATCCTCATCATATGAGCATCATCAATGACATCTTTGAATATGTCTAAAACTATGTATTGTGTCTCCTTTTCCCTATCCTCTCTATCATCTCCCTCATCTAGAAGTAGACCTATATCTCCTACAAGCTCATCCATTGAATACACTGGAGTTATCGTGACACTTCCCGCCACTCATAATCACATGTGGCACTGACATTGTCTGCATTAGAGAATGGAAGTTGGTTGTGATCTAAGAAGTCAAAGCCACTCTTAACAACATGGTCTAGAGTGAGACACACTTTATCACATGGTCTCCAGGAACTCCACACTAGCCTCCTAAAAAAGGATTGTTCCCTATCTAGCATCTAAATCTTTCTAAACTACCACATGACTCCATCATAGTAGAAGGGAAATACTACGTGAACATGTTGGCCAACTAGATATCTATCTAACTAGAGTCTCCTCAACTTTCTCATGCGATCTGGCCACTATAGAATCAGTTGATAATGTTTCCATAAGATCTCATCCTCCTCTAGTTGTTCAAATCTCACTCTTCAAAAATGTAAATCCCCATACTTCCATAATTATCATAGAGGATAGTCAAAGGCCTGAGGATACCCCACTATTGTAGCACACATGGAGCTGACTGGTTCGATACATGTAATATGCTCCAAGTAGCACACCTATAGAAGCATGCAGTGCACTATGCTATCTACCTCTTGTAAAACAAATTGACCAAGATCATAATACAAATGTGCCAGGATACATTGACCTTAGGCATTTACTATATGATGCTCCATCCCTCAAATCAAATGAACTAGTCCTCCCTCAAGATGCATTTCCCACCCATCAAGGATGATAACTAGTGCCATAGTATGGATAATAATCCATCTAACCACTAGCACTCAAGAATATAGTACATCATGGGGGGCATGAGGTATACCCAATATATGCCTATGGCTTGAAGGTTCTCTATCTCCTGTATTGAATGTGATGGGGATAAATCTCTCAAAAAGCTTAATTTTCTACTCCCTAGTCGCTATTGTGAATGGGTTAGTACCTATCCAAATCACACAATATGCTCTAAAAATAATCTAATATTTTTATTTTTTACTTAATTCATCATGAAAGTGTACTAAAGTTGTTCTAGCATGCTTTCCTAAAGGCCCTAAACACTTTAGAACCATTTTGGGACACTTCACAAAGAAATGAGACACTTTGCAGAAATTTGGGACACTTTGCAAACAAAAGGGGCACTTTGTGAACAAATGGAACACTTCATGAAAAAAGGGTAAACTTTGCAAACTTTTCTTCCAAGATCGTAAATTAACCTATATATGCATAAAAATCATTAAATAATTGCATAAACACATAGTACAGGTAGCAGAATTGACTCACCTCATGATGACACTCATCATGTGCCACCTAGTCACATAGAACATCCAATCACACCCACCTATAGTCTCATATGCTTGACATCTTTCCATCTTCACTCATCACTCTCACACTACAAGAAGGTAAATGACATTGTAAGTGACAAAATACTTCAATTTTACCTCTTTTAACTATTTTCATTCCTTTTCACTCTTATGAATACAATTAAGATTTTTCCTATCTAAGAGTCAATAAAGTACCTTTTTATTCACAACAACATAACACGTGCTAGGGAGATTCCTTTTTTATGTCATTTGATGCATTGGAATCGTGATACCACACCCTACATCATCAATTTTCTATCATTATGTAACATGGTACTTTGATATGTCCTATGGTATGGTGTTCCTTATTTGATGTGGCTAGATTTCTACCTTGATTCCACCTTCGTAAAGAAAGCATAATTAACAGGGGGCATACATGGGTCTGTGTAGGATTATCATGGAAAAAAAAAGCCCTTAAGTGGTGAAAAATTTAGAAAAATCAGAGTTAGGCAACTTGACGTAAAAAATTGAATAAGTTATCTCTATTACTTCAAAAATATGTAAGAATAGAACCTATAGAAAATTGAATGAAGTTTCTAAACTACTAGGTTTTTTTTTATTATTTAAATCTATTTGGTAAAAATTTAAAATTTCAATGCAGTAGTACTTAAATTTCAGGGAAAAAATAAGTAGGTGTATGTCTAACCACCCTAACCATAATAAAATTATAATATTTTTTTATAAAATTTTAGATATAAATATAAGACTCGTGTCCTAATGTGATGCATATTTCTTTGTAATTTTTTACCAAGTAAATAATTAATTATGATTTTTTTATTACAACTTTTAAAAATATAAAAACTCATACTTCTGTCCACCTTAACTTGGTCAAGCCTTCATGAAATTCATTTTTTTTAATCCTATAGTATGAAAAGCATAGAATGTGATGCATGTTTCAGATTCAAAAAATGTGATACCATTTGAAAGCTATAGATGTTTTTCAATTAGCTTATCAATTAGGACTTTAGTGATAATTCAAATAGAAAATGAATGATAATTATTTATTAAATTCAAATTAAATCATAATTTATATTGGTTCACTAAATCATACAAGCAAATCATTAATTAAAATTTGGAGGTTCAATCATACAAGCATCATTATTTAGTGAACCTCCAAATTTTTGTGGGGTACCTTTCTCCTTTTAGGTGAAAAAACCTAGAAGTGCAAGAGAGAAACCTCCAAAAAAAATTTGTGTTTCAATGACATTTTTACCAATAGGGATAGGATCAATTGCAAGAGAAGATTCATAGTAGGATCAGTCCATGAATTTACAAAAGAATTATTGGCTGAGCTAGTTATAGGCTCCCTATGTACATTCTCTTCAATAATAGGACCATTTTTTTGGGTAGATTGAGTTGCTAACCCTTCTAGTTCTTCCATTTTCTCAACCTTTCTTTGTATCATGTCTCTCTCAACCATAGCTTCCCTTATCCTTTTTCCTTTCTCCTCGTCCCTCTTCCTTCTCCATTCATCTAATCCTAATTCTCTTCTTCTAAGTCTCTTAACATTATTAAATATTTCTTCCTTGTCTAGTAGGGTGGTATCAACATTAGATGTCACTACAATTTCAATGTGGCTAAGAGTATTTTCACAGAAAAATTCATCAAACCTAGTTAACAAGTTAAGAGGAAGAGGATTATTTTTGTTTTAGACTAAGGCCAAATACTCTATAGCCCTAGCATGACTAGCATATATATTATCTTATTGTATCCTCTCCCTCTCCCTTCTTTGTTTAGATCTTAAGCCTTGATTTGAGTGTTGCTCACTCACAACATTTTTCATCATAATTTCTCCCCTTTCAAGAGAGGCATTATCACTTAAATTTAACTTGTTTCTTTCATGTTTATAAACATAATTATAATGAACTTCATGTTTAAGATTTGGATGAGGAGTAAGGGGTATGTGTAGGATCATCATGGGAAAAAAAGTGGCGATATGATGGGTATGTGTAGGGTATGTGATTAAAGAATTTTTTTTGCACAAAATGGATTGAATGAAAAGGGTTTCTAAAGGAGATTCTCAGCTTTGGAAACTAATATAAATTATGTTTTACTTTCAATTAAATAAATAATTATTATTCATTTTCTATTTGAATTACGACTAAACTCCTAATTAATAGGATTATTGGAAAACATCTATAGCTTTAAAACAATATCACATTTTTTGAATCTGAAACATGCATCACATTCTATTATTTGCATAATATAGGATTAAAAAAAAATCATGAAGTTTTGAGCAAGTTAAGGTGGTCAGACATACGAGTTATTATATTTTTTAAAAGTTGTACTAAAAAAATCATAATTAATTATTTACTTGGTAAAAAATCACAAAAAAATATGCATCACATCAAGACATGAGTCCTCTACTTATATCTAAAATATTATATAAAAATATTATCATTTTATTGTGGTTAGGATGATCAGACAAAAACCTACTTCTTATCTTTTCCCTGAAATTTAAGTACTATTGCATTGGAATTTCAAAATTTCACCATATAGATCTCTTTTCTAAATCAAACCTAGTAGTTTAGAAACTACATTCAGTTTTCTATAGATTTTATTCTTGCATAATTTTGAAATAATATAGATAACTTATTCAATTTCTTACATCAAGTTGTCTAACTCTAATTTTTCTAAATTTTTCGCCACTTAAGGGCCTATTTTTTCCATGATGATCTTGCACATACCCTAGGCTTACTCGTTCCTATATCCTTTGCTTTAAGTTTTCCATCAGTATTCTTTTACAATTCTCCATCCAATTTGTCCTCTAGATGTTTCTTCATATTGCCACGGGTTCCTCACATTTGTGCTTGAATCTTCCTTTCTTTTGTCAACCTTTTCAACTTTTGTCTATTCCCCCTCTTTTTTTCTTTGATATATTAAAGTATTGTCACTCACTGGTGTAGAGATATTAGAGTCCCCACCCAAATTTTTTGGAGCAAATTTGTAGCAATTTTGTTACAATTTATGCAAAAGTTTTGCAAGATCATCACATAATAAAACAAGCTTTAAAAAATATGAAACAATCTTGGTTGAAATTGGAGAAATGGCTTGTAAATAAATAAATGATGAGAAATATGGAACAAATTTGAGAAATGGTTAACAAAAATTCAAATAGACTGACTTTATAGATGAACATCACTATAAAACATAGTGATCATAGATAAGGCACTTTGGAGAACAAACTTTATCAGACATATCCCTAGTAAATTCTCCAATCTGTTGGTTCATTTTTCTTGCAAAATTCAACCCTAAGGAGAAACACAGTGCGTAAACTAGGGGATTAAATATTTAGGATAGAGAATATACACTATTAATGGATCAAAGCTAAGAAAAGCCAATGAACAAGGCTATGAAAGCCTTCTGCACTTTGAGCTCCACAAGATTCAGGAGTATGTTCCTAATTGTAGATCCTGTAACTAAGGATTTATTTTCTAGGTGTTAGATCAAATCAATTGAATTGAAAGAAAAATGATAAACCCAAAGTAGCTACAAAACACAATGGAAATAAATGCAAGAACGGTTATACCTGATCGTCGAAGTCTCCATGGTTCATTTTTGTAGCACCTTCTTACTTGCTGGATGATATTGCCCTCAGATTCTTCATTCGAGCAACCTGAAAATGCCTAAGTCCTACAACAAGCCTTGAAGGATTTGCATAAAGTCTAAATGCCTATGCCTATTGCCCATGTCTATGCCTAAAACAATGCCATGACCTGATTAAAATGACTATAATAATGAATTAAAATTGCCTATGAAGAACTAAGTGTGAAAGTAAATGCCTATAATAACTATGTGAAATGTCAGCATGTGTGTGTCTTATGTGTGTCATCGAAAAGTGAGAAGAAGATGGCATTTTATAGAAAATTCCATTTTGAATGGATGGACGAGATAAATCAATGAAATGAATGATCCAGATTACACCTAAGAATCCCTAATTAGGGTTAGGGAAAAATCTCTAATCGAACGGTCAGAATAAAATCGGATCGACGGTGGAGAATAAATGAGGAAATTAATTAAAGAAATAAAGATTTTTGAAAAATCAAGAAGATAAGATTTCCTGATTTGCAAGATTAAAAAAATCAAAGAGATACGATGTGGACTGAAGATAAGATTTGAAAAATCAAGAATCTGCCTGATTGCTTGATTTTTAGAAGATCAATTACTAATTTGAATTAAAATAATTCAAATGGATTTTAAGAGAGAATATTAATTAGCAATTAAATAATTAAATTTAATTATTTAATTTAGGAGATGAGATTAATTAATTAAATAAATTAATGAATTTATTTAATTATGACAGTTAGTGACGTATTAAATAAATAAATAAACTTATTTATTTAATAATCAGGAGGAATTAAATGACAAAGGGGAATTAAATAAATTAAGAAATTTATTTAATTAAAGAAAGACTTAGATAGTTAATGACGTATTTAATAAATAAATAAAATTTATTTATTTAATAATCATGAAGGATAAATGACATGAATTAATTAAATAATTATAAATTAATTAATCAATAGTCGAATGTGGACCAAGGACATAATTAAATGTCATAATTATGCTAGGACGAAAGTGGTAAAAATGAAGCTTGCAGGCCTAGGTCATTTTTAGGTGTCTACATTTTGCCTCTCTTTGTCATAATGTCGCTTGTCGCATTGTGACAAAGAAAATAAGTCAAAGTCATGCCCCAGCAAGGGTACGGAGTATCATTGTCCCCTCGGGAAATTTTCAAATTTTGAGTCAGCACTAGAAAAATTTGCAAAGGGTCCCGATAAATCAATTTGATAACCAGAAAAACAATGGTGCAGTCGGTTTCGGATTCTCACATCTTTAAAACAACTTACGAGGAAGTCAAAGGTGTTCAAATGAGCCTTTAGTATTGACTTTGTTTGAAAAATGTCATTTTGACCTTATAAATAGGTTGACAAAGGGGTTAAAGTCAATTCACTTTTACTATTTACCTTGCGAAACTTGAGAGCTCAGAGTGAAAAGCGCAACAGCGAGGATGGTTATTCCAGTGTCAGAGCACCACTGAGAGATCATGAGGACCTTCAAACGGCCAGAGGGCTCAGAGCTGGTGTATGCACCTTAAATTCACTTTGTCATTTTATCATTTTGCGTGCCATTTGATGCTTTCTAGGATAGTCAACGCCTGCGCCGCGATGCATATGCGTTCGCATAAGCCACAATTTCCTTCACGTTCGACACATGTAATGCATCGCGATGCAAGTGCCACGACCAAATTTATTGCACCAGTATTTTGCACCGCATTTGACATTTCGTGCGACGCAAGTGACTTATCGAGTCGCATGTGACCGTTTGAATGCTGCAATCGCTATTTAGCGACGCAATTGCTATGTTGAATGTCGCAATTGCAAAATCGTGTCGCATTCACCATGGTGCGACACATTTGAAAAGTTTCGTAATGCAAGTGTTATATCGAGACGCAATTGACATATCGAGATGCATTTGATGTTTTCAACAACATAGTTGTCATTTCGTGACGTAATTGCCTAGTTGTGACGCACTTGCCTGTTTCTTTAATAAAACTTGTTTTGATGTTTGCGTGTCCTTAGTTGTTTTTCATGATGCTGACAATTGTCCAAAAGGTACTAACACAGTGTTCATCTTTTTATAGAGGTAGCTTGCCCCTATTTATATGAGAGAGAGCAGACTGACCACCTTTCAGTTTGTAGATCAGTTGGGCCCGTGAGAGCGGCGACAATTGATGAGACTAAGCTTATTCTATGCTACATTCATGCCTGTCATTCGAGTGAACATGGGTCTATTAACGGCATTATGCGAGCGATGGCACTCCGAGACCTGTTCCTTCCACCTGTCGACAGGTGAGGCCACCATTACCCTAGAGGATATCTACTGGATTCTCTGAGTACCTATTCGAAGAGAGAAAATCATCTATGATCCGTGGCATGGCGAGCAGACCTTTCATACCTATTATCAAGATCAGGGTGCTGGACTAGGCATTCAAGGGTATGAGATCTGATGGGAGTTCCTGGCAGAGCACTATGGGCGGTTCGATGCATTCTTGGTGACTATGATCATAGGTATCTTGATTCCTGACCGGCAAGGACATGGATTTCTAATTGGTTGGGGAGACATCCTAGTTGGCATGAGACGGGATAGGACAGTGTATGCTTGGGGTCCCTATTTTCTAGGGATGGTTTACCATCAGCTTCACGACGTCGCGTACAGGAGAGGAGAGAGTATCTCCTACAAGACCACTTTGATGATGATCTGGGTGTGGAAGCACATTGCCATATTCTGCCCTCCTATTGACAGACCGCAGCTAGCTAAGGGGATTCCCTATTCTTACTACTACGCTAGTGCTCTATAGCAGACCCATATGGGTGAGACAGGGTGGTGGCAGCATAGGATCGACGCCATGGCGACATTCATCTGGAGGCCATACAGGGATTGTGCAGCATGGGATGATGAGGATGAGCACCTTAGCTTCTACAGGCAGTATAGGTATCTTATTGGCAAGACAGTGCAGACGTCCTTGATTATCGAGATGTACCTCCCACAGCGTGTACTTAGACAGTTTAGGGAGCAGCAAGATGTACCTGTGGGGATGACAGAGTATGCCAGATCTTCCAGAGAGTACGCATGGGGGCCAAGCATCCCAATGGCATTCGCTGAGTAGCAGATAGACAGGCTAGTAGCCCAGGCCTAGGGTTGGAGAGGAGCAACGGATCCTGGTACGACGTGGGCATATGATATATGGTGGCAGGCATGCAGGCCCGTGTCATTGACAGATCCTGATCGGCCAGCACCAGTTGATAGGCAGTTAGTTATTCCATGGGTGCCACGAGCCAGATGAGGTGGCAAAGGTAGAGATGGAGGCAGAGGTAGAGGCAGAGGTAGGGACGGAGATGGAGGGAGGGGTGGGGATGATGCAGGTAGGGGTGGAGATGGTGGCAGGGGTGGAGATGGAAGCCAGGGTGGAGATGGAGGTCGAGGTGGGGATGAAGGCAGGGGTGGAGCCAAAGGTGGGGATGATGGCGAAGATGGCCGGAGGCAGAGGTGAGACGACCAGGGATAGGGTCGTAGGGTGTAATAGCACATGGTGAGGGTAGCGTTAGATGCTATCCCTGGGGTTGGTGAGGAGGGTGAGGGTGAGGAGAAGCCTAGATAGGATGAGGATGTGGTAGTGGGAGGATAGGAGGAGGAGGTGGATGTTAGAGGTCTGAAGGTGGAGGCCGAGGTGGAGAGGCATGAGGAGGAGGCAGAGGCAGAGAGGCATGAGGAGGATGTGGAGGTTAGAGGATAGGAGGATGTTGAGGTGGTAGGGTAGGATGATGTTGAGGTGGTAGGACAGGAGGAGGAGGCCGAGGTGGCAAGACAGGAGGAGGAGGCCGAGGATGATGATGACGAGGATGACGCCATGGATGAGGCTGAGAGGCTTCTCAAATGGCAGATGGTGGAGGGAGAGGAGGAGATACCGTCCACCTCAGGGTTGCCGCCAGATGCTACATCAGATCAAAGGGTGTTAGACCTTTAGTAGAGATTAGATACCAACTTGGCACAGGTTAGGTCCCTACAGTCAGCACTAGAGGTAGCCCATGTAGAGAAGGATCAGGCGGTGATCTGCTAGCAAGATGTAGCTCAGTGGTGTACAGAGTTCCCAGGTTTATGCACAGGGCCTATGCGAGACATGGCTCAGGAGTTGGCCAGAGTTAGCACGAGACTGGGGTAGTACTAGACTTTATACGAGTAGGTAGTGCCACTAGAGTGACGGGATCCTACCTTGTCCCGATCACAGATGAGGACAGGCAGTGGCAGCGGTACCAGGAGTCATACCAGCATTGGAGGGTCTACCTCGATGGGTCACACATCTGGGCATAGGTCACATCATTCCCATAGGCATACTCTGAGTTATCATTCAGGGCATAGTCATGGGTCCACTGGTTCAGTGCAGAGATCAGGATAGGTACAGCCACCAGTGATAGATCCTTCTATCTCTCAGAGTCTAGCAGCAGTGACTTCACAAATGTTCTATATTGTTGAGATGGCACCATCCTTTGTAGCTTTGTCAGTGGCACAGTCAGAGGTTGTGATAGTTTCAGCACAGAGGTCAATATAGGATCAACCGCCAGTGATAGATCCATCTATTTCTCAGAGTCTGGCATCATTGACCTCATAGATGTTTGCCAGCGTTAGGATGATACCTTCACTCGCGGTTCCATCAGTTTCTCAGATAGAGATTGCTACAGGACCCCCTATTGCTTTAGAGCCAGTGACAGGGCCTCAGCCACCACATTCCTCACCTCGAGGGGATGATGAGAGCCTACCTTAGGGGCATACTTGTATTTTGACACACTATGTATATTATTGAGCCTGCGAGCTCCATTTTTGGGATATCCGTTGACTCTATCCTGTGACATTGTACCTTTTTGAGATGACATTATATGATGATGCAGTTTTGATGCAGCCTACCTGTGTTATGTGATGCTTTTGCTTTATGTATTATGACATGTATGATGTATGATTTGTGATGCCATGTGTGTCCTATGATGCCTATTTGTGATTTTTGATGCCATGATGATGTAATGCTGATTTATATGATTATGTTAATGATGTGCTTGATGTATTTATGTAAAAGATGCAATACTAATGATTATGTTAATGCAATGCTTGTGATTATGTATATGATTTAATGCCATGGATGATGTATGTATGGACCTAATGCAATGTTTATATGATCATGTATGCACTTATGTTTTTTGGATGTCACAGGATATCATCGTGGGATGGACAAGAGAAGATGACGAGACTGATGAGACAATACGATCAGAGCGAAGAAAAGAAGATGACCAGACTAATGAAAATGCATGTTAATTCCTAGACCAAATCCTTCAAAACTTTACCATAGGATATTAGTATTTATTGCTCTTAATCATCATTGGGCATGCTATTGTAATGGCCAAGAAACACCATGATATGACATAGATCAAGGTGTGCAAAGTTGTACCATCACGTAAGACAAACAGTCACAGATGAAGATGATCATGACTCATACTACGAGCATGCTTTCCCCAGTCTTTTTGTCATAATAAACCACATGCAGGAAAAAGACAAGGAAAAATCATGAAACGTCGCTGCTTCTCTAAATCCTGTTTCCAGGACATCCTTGAGAAACTAGTGACATGATTGCCAAAATACAAAAATAAAGTCCCTATCATGATATGTCGTTGCTTTTCTAAATCCCAGAATCAGGATCTTGCTGAGAAGCTAGTAGTCATGTGTGTCAATTGTCATGCTACGTCATTGCTTCTCTAAATCTTGCTTAGTGGGATCTCGCTAAAAAACTAATAACATGATAAAAGATTAAAAGACAATTGTCAAGTGTTTGCCAAGTGCGTCTAAATATCCATTGTTCTGATGTCAAGATGCCATGTTTGATAATGTCGAGATGTTGAAATGTTTAAAGTTTTGATGACCTTGGAAAATATTGAGAATTGGTGAATTTAGGAAGGACACATCCTGAATAATGCTGATGTCGAGAGGATTTGATCCCTAATGGTCATAAGGGGTCCCTTGAAATAATGACAATGCCTAGGAAGGACACATCCTAAGGCATAAATGACAGAGTTGGTTCTTCAGAAGGACACATCTGAAGAATACTGATGTCATGAAGAGTGATCTTTAGGTGTCAAGAGGATCACTCAAAATGTCAAATGAAGATGACGATGCCTAGGAAGAACACATCCTAAGGTGTAAATGACAGAGATTATCATTTAGAAGGACCCATCTGAAGATTAACCGAAATTTGATAGTTTGACTGGTTTATGATGATTTGACCTACTTTGACCGAGTTTGACTTGTATTTGAGTATATGCCGATATTGCCTTGATGATATGCGTGATGTGCCGATGAGATTGCCATGCTGAATAAATGATTGTTTTACTTTGTTTTAGGAGTTTTCCTATGTCAAAATTGATTGAAGACTTTTGATGTGTGTGCCAGTATAGTGCCATGAACCCTAATGGATTGACCTAGTGCGGCCTCGGGGGCTCATTGATAGATGGCCTTGCCTACATCATACACTCAGAGACCTCGTAGTTCGACACGACCAATGACTTTGTCTTGATGAGCAAAGATTGTGTCATGATTTATTTTGACGAACCTAAATGGACTGACCTAATGTCTTGGGGACTCAAATATGAGTCTTGCCTACGTAGCAAATGCGCAGAGACAATGTAGTTCAGACAGATGACCAGGACTGATTGACTTGATTGACTTTGACCAAAGATGATAGTGTGCTTGTGTGCTTCGAGCCATCTAATGATTTTGTTTGGTTTTCTTCATGACGTTTTATGATTTTTAGGTCTTTTTTCAGGACATTTTGCAATGTTTTTGGTCTTTCTTCAGGACATTTTGTGATGTTTTTGTCTTTTTTTCATGACTTTTTATGATGTTTTTGGTCTTTCTTCAGGACATTTTATGATGTTTTTGGTCTTTTTTCAGGACTTTTTGCGATGTTTTTGGTCTTTTTTCAGGACTTTTTGTGATGTTTTTGGTCTTTTTTCAGGACATTTTGCCAATTGTCAAGATCATGTGCGACACCCACTGCAGTTTCATGATAAACATTTTGCCCCCAGTTAGGTCTAAGACTTAGCCATATGGACGGGATGTTGCTGACCTACTAGATGGACAGTCGTCAGGACTTGATGTCAATCATTTATCTACTATGACAGGTAGGGCAGGATGTGATGGCGATTTGCAGAATAATGGCAGAAATACCTTTCATCCTAGGCCAAGTTAGACAAAGTGACAGTAGATGGCAGAATAGTGATTGATTATGCATGGTGCCTGTTTGCCAGGTTTTCACTATTGAACGAATTATTTTTCTGTTTACTATTTTCTTGACTTTTTGATTTTTTTGGTGTCACCAAGATGCCTGTTTGCTAGGTTTTCATCAGGGTGATGATTTTGATCATTTTTCAATTTTTTTTTGTATTTTATGGCTTTCAACTCCATCCTCTGATGCTATGCGTAGAACTTTCAGAGGTGTAAACTGTTGATGGGCTCTATCAACTGTTCCCCATCTGGAGTTTCCAGTTGATATGCCCCAGAACCAAAAGAAGATATGATAATATAGGGACCTAGCTAGTTTGGTTCAAATTTTCTTGGCTTTTCTCTGTCTGCTTGGTTCTTGGGGTTCTGCATTAAAACTAAGTCGCCAATGTCAAATTTTCTGACCATAACCTTTTTATTGTAGCTACGACAAGGGCGGTTCTAGTATGCTTGGAGATGATTCAATGAGTTTTGTCTTCTTTCATCCAGCATTTCCAGCTCATGCAAGCATGATTGTCGGTAGTCCTCTTCATTAGTAAGACCCTTCAAGGAGACTCGTAGCGAAGGAATTTCGACCTCAATGGGTAAGATGGCTTCAGCACCAAAGACTAGGGCGAATGGGGTGGCCCCTGTAGGTGTACGAATGCTAGTTCGATAAGCCCACAGAGCAAGGTTAAGTTGTATGTGCCAATCATGACCAGCGTCATTGACAGTCTTTTTGAGAATCTTGACAATGGTTTTATTCGATGCCTCAGCTTGGCCATTTCCTTGTGGGTAGTATGGAGATGAAAAGTGGTGTTGGATATGTAAGCGCTCACATAACTCATGTATGTCTTGGTTTTTGAATAGACGTCTGTTGTCAGTGATGATGGACTATGGAAGGCCATACCAGAAAATGATGTAGTTGAGGATGAACTTTGATATTTGTTTGCCAGTAATATATGTCAATGGGATGGCTTCAATCCACTTTGTGAAATACTCAGTGGCGGTAATAATGAATTTATGGCCGTTGGATGAGGTTGGATGAATCTTACCCACAAGGTCGAGTCCCCATTGAGTGAAGGGCCAAGGAGAAGTGATCGACCGGAGTTCTTGTGCTGGAGCATGGACCAAGTCACTGTGTATTTGACATTTGCGACAAGTCCTGACATATTCAATTACATCTTTTTCCATTGTCAGCCAATAATACCCAAGTCTCGTTAGTTTCTTAGCTAGCATAGGACCACTCGAATGAGATCCGCATATATCATCATGCAATTCTCATAAGGTCGTACATGCTTCATCAGTGTCAAGACATCTAAGGAGGGTATCATCGAAACTATGGTGGTATAGGGTGTCACTGACAATGGCATACCTTGCAGATTTTCTAATGAAGGACTTCATTTGGTTATTGGACAGGTTTGGTGGATGGGTTTGAGATTTTAAGTAGTCGTAAATGTCCTAATACCAAGGAGAGTTGGGACCAACAAGTTCACAAACCATTTCTGACTCTGGGATATTGTATGCCGGTATTAAAAGCTATTCTACTAAGAACTCAAATTGTGACACATTTTTAGGGATGTCCAAGAGGGAACTAATAGTAGCCATTGCATCAGCTGCCTTATTCTGTGCCCTAGGGATTTTCTCAAAAGAAATCAGTTCAAAGTATGTCTAGAAACTGTCCACCATCCTCTTGTAGGGAAGCAACTTCCCATCCTTTGTTTCATAGTCATCATTCACTTGGTTGATCACCAGCTGGGAATCCCCGAATACAAGCAATGTCTGAATTTTCCATTTGATTGCCAACTTGAGACCTGTGACTAGTGCTTCATATTCGACAATGTTATTTGTACAAGGGAAAGCGATCCTGAATGACTTAGGAATTGAATCCCCCTGTGGTGTGATAAACAAGATTCCAGCGCCTGAGCCATGACTAGTATGAGACCCATCAAAATATAGCTTCCATGGTGATGCCAGTTCCGCATGAAAAATGGACTCATTAGGAAAATCAATTACTAATGGATGAGTGGCTTGAATCGGTGCATCTGCTAGTTGATCTGCTATTACTTACCCTTTTATTGCCTTGCACTCAACATACTGTATGTCATACTCACTTAGTGTCATGACCCATTTTTCCAACCAGCCTATTAATGCCACCCAACTTAGTAGATATTTCAATGGATCAATCTTGGCAACCAATTGTGTCTAATGACTGAGCATATAGTGTCTTAGTTTTTGGGATGCAAAGACAACAGCGAGGCATGCACGTTCAATGTATGTGTAGTTCAACTCATAGCCTATCAGTGTGTGGCTGATGTAATAGATTGCTCTTTCTTTTCCTTCATGATCATTTTGGGCTAGCAATTCCCCCAGTGCTGAACTAGTAGTTGAGATGTATAGAATCAACGACTTTCCATCAATGGGCAGCATGAGGACTGGTGTTGACAGTAGGTAATCTTTGATTTGCTGGAAGGCCTCTTGACATTTATCCGTCCATACAAAAGGAACACCCTTGCGCAACAGATACTGGAATGGGTGGCACTTATCTGCCAATTGGGCTATGAAACGCTGAATAGATTGTACTCTACCTTGCAGAGTTCTAAGTTCACTGATCCCTCTGGGCGGAGGCATGTCTAAGATTGCTTTGACCTTTTCCAGGTTGACCTCTATGCCTCTTCGGGAAACTATGTATCCCAATAGTTTACCTAACGTGACCCCAAAAACACACTTCTTAGGGTTTAACCGAACTTTGTACTCTTCAAGTCTCTTGAAAATTATGTCGAGTAGCCTCAAATGGTCTTTCCTAGTTGCTGATTTGGCCAATAGGTTGTCTACATAATCTTCCATTATATTGTGCATCATGTCATGGAAGTTCGTGGTCATAGCCCTTTGATATGTGGCACCTGCGTTTTTGAGACCAAATAGCATGACGTTCCAACAGTATGTGCCCCATGGGCAAGTAAATGTTGTTCTGTGCTAATCCTCAGGAGCAATGCAGATTTTATTATAACCAGAGAAACCATCCATGAGGGATAACATCTCATGTCCTACAGTTAGGTCTATTATGATGTCAATGTTGGGCAAAGGAAATTCATCCTTTGGACATGTCTTGTTTAGATCTCGAAAGTCTATACATACCTGAATCAGCCCATTTGGCTTTGTCACCAGCACTAGATTGGAAATCCATTCATCATAATCTATAGACCTTATGAATCTGGCATCCAATAATTTCTTTAACTCGGCCTTGACCAATAGAGCAACTTGAGGGTGCATTTTACGCAACTTCTGCTTGACTGGTTTAGCATTGGGTAATAGTGGTAGATGATGCAGAACCAGTTTGGGGTCCAGTCCTGGCATGTCCATGTAGGACCATGCAAAGTTGATTTTCCGTTCTGTAAAGAATTTATGAAATTCTAGTTTCTCTTCATCAGTCAATGATGCAGCAAATAGGACCATCTTGGGGTCTTCTACAGTTGAAATGTTATCCTCTATTATGTCCTTCATAAGCATGGCCGATTTCTCCTGTTGCACAGGGAGAAAGTCCAGTCCTCCTTACTTGGGTGCCTCAAAGAGGTTTTCACCCACAGATTCATCCTTTATTTTGACTATTTTATCGTCAAGAGGTGCCTTTCGGTTTTCACCTAGAGACGTTTCATTTTTTACTTTATTTTTACTTTTGTGACTAGAGGACTGAACAGTCTTGCCAAAGTATGTTGTGTAGTCTAAATCAATGGAAAATCCTGATTTGTGGTCCCCACTAGGTATGCCTTCCCATAATCCCATGAATTCAGCAATTGCCTCATCATTCTGAAATGTGTCCAGAACTGGCGGTCCTTGTTGGTCCCAATTGACTAGTTTAGGATAAACTAAAGAGATGCCATCATCAAGGCTAGTGAATTGTGGTGAGGATGCAAACAACATACAGATGGATTTAGTGATGTTGTAGATGAGGTTATCATCATCCAACTCGATGTCAGACTCTATCCAATATTCTCCTTCACTAGTGTCGTATTCGCTATCAAATTAAGGAGTAAATGTTTTGGAGCCCTGGTTATCAATGTCATTTGACACTTCGGATTGATTGGGTTGATGGGGTTCAAATGATGGGTGTTGTATGACATGGGAGGTGGTAGTAGGACTTTGACTATTTGGTGCTTTTTCAATTTTGAATGTTTGCCAAAATCGTTGTTTAGAGGTCAGTTCCCCTAGTTCAACAAACAAATCATCAAGACAACAATCACTTAGGGATCGTTCTGAGCCAAATTCCCACTCATGGGAGTCAATTTCGGTTAGGGTTTCCCTAGTAGTCTCAACACTTTTCGAAGCATGTACTCACTCATTTGAAAGTCCAAAAGTATGTTGATCGTCATTGGCAAGTGATCCAAACCCTAATCCAAGATACTTCAGAATTTGAAAAGGTTCTATGGGTTCCCTTTGGCCTATTTTGTCTTTTCCTAGGCCACTAGTACCATCGTAGCCTTTAGCCTTCATGAAGTCATAACCTTTGCCATATATTTGAACTGGTAATGGGGGTAATGTGACAGTATCCTTATAGATCCATCCTGTGATGTCAACAAGGTCTTCCTCACTCATGTCTCCCCACTTGATAAAAACTGTATTCAGTGGAACTTTGAAGGTTTCCTGAGGTTCCATTCTGAAACATGGTCGACCATAGTCCTTGGGCGACCTGGGCATTGTTGTTATGCTGTATGTTGTGCGCAATTTGAATTCTCTGCAGCCAAGGTCCTGGATTGTGACAGTGGATTCAGTCTTAGAGCTGGTCAAAGGTGGTGGTATGGCAGAAGACGTGGATGGAGCGGATGTGGAAGATGACGTGAGTGTGGAAGGGTCGATATATTTGGATGATGAGGAGCCAGGTGCTTCTCGGTTAATAGGTACTCAGTTTTTGGAGATGCCCCTTAGATTGGTACAATATTGGAAAGGGTCAGGGTCTCCGTATATGGTTACTTCTATGCCATCAAAAGGAAACTTGAGGCATTGATGGTATGTAGATAGAATGGCTTTTAAGGCATGAATCCATGGAGGACCAAGTAAGATGTTGTATGGTAGTTCTAAATCCAGGACCTGGCAGGTTGTGTCTACAATGACCGGTCCCACTCTGATAGGGAGAGAGATAACACCCCATGAAGAGCATTCCTCATCATCGTATGCTTTGATCACTATGCTTTTCATTGGGTCTATGCACGCATCAGAGAACCTAAGAGCCTTAACCAATTTGAGGGAGCATATATTCAACACTGCTCCGCCATCTACTAAAACCTGTCTAACTTTGTGCTTGTGGACAAAAGCTTCTATGTGTAATGCGTCATTGTGGTTGGTTTTATGTGATGAGTAGTCTTGATCCGAGAAGGTGACATGGTGTGGCATGGTGAGATATCCCACCATAGTTTCAAACTGATTGACATCAATGTCCTTAGGGACCGACGACTCTAGGAGAGTTTTGTCTAGGATTTCTTTGTGTGTAGGAGAGATACGAAATAGCTCAAGGATAGATATTTGCGTGGGAGTCTTTCCTAGTTGGTCAATGAGGTTGAACTGACTTTTGGGTTTCCACTGTTGTGGGGTTGAGACAAGTTTTGGTTGTTTAGCCGATGGGCCCGGTATTGTGATTTTCACTTGTCTAGGGGGAGGTGGACCAGCTATAGTGACCTTGTCACTGCGAGTAGTAGCATTACACTGGGGTGCTCCCTTGACCGTAATGGTATTGATGTACTCATCTTCAGTTTAGACATTGTTTATAATAGGTCCACCAGAATAGTCATACTTGACTCAGGCAAAGTTAGCTTGATTATGCGGACCTAAAGTGGAAGCGTTATGAGAACCATGATCTTGCAGTGGATTCGTATGGATAGTATGATCCGAATTGGAGGTGAATTGCGATACACCTACTTCAATGGTGTGATTTTTGATAAGGTCTTGTATGATGTTTTTCAATTGTCGACAGTTAGAGGTTGTATGTCCTTTTGCTCGATGGTATTCGCAAAGTGCATTGTCATTCCACCATGCTAGTTTGAATTGTCTTGGGTCATATGGTTTTATTTCTGGAAGTGTGATGACCCCATGTTGAATGCATTTCTTAAGGACTTCTTCAATGGGTTCACCCAAATGGGTGTATGTGCGACCCCTAGGAAATTGTCGCATCTGATGATATTGTCCCTGATTGTTTTGACCATTTTGGTTGTTTGAAGAAGTATTGGGAGGAGGTGTCAATGTTGTTGTTGGTATGTTTTGTTGTTGAACCCCCTTCAGGGCCAATACGGGACCTATAGTGTTTGCAGTCTTGGCATCAACAACACCGTCATTTGTGACATGCTTATTTTTAACCCAATATTTGTTTTTGTCAGTGGGTGGATTGACGTTCATGTTTTTGGAACCATATCTCAGTTCTCCCTTTACAATAAGGGCTTTCTCAATTTGGACCCCTTTTTCCACTAATTCTATGAAGTTTGTGCAACAATGTATTTGCAATGCAAATTTTAGGGGCCCTAGAAGTGTTTGGATGAACATGTCAACTTTTTCCCTTTCAGGAATGTCAATGTGACATCGACTAGCAAGGCTTCTCCATTTTTGAAAGAATGGAATAAATGTCTCACCAGAGTCTTCTTGCGTGAGATTGCACAAGCTAGTGATAGAGGTATCCATGTCAATGTTGTATGCATAATTTCTTATGAATTTTTGTTTGAGCTCATCCCATGTTAGGATATATTTTTGCACTGAAAACCATTCAAGGGCTTGACCCGCCAAACTTTTGGAAAAAAATTTCATCAAGTATGTTGGTTCGTAGGTGATATCCATACATTGGTTGTGAACTCACGAACATGTTCAATGGGATTTGTCTTGCCTCTATATTTTGTGAAGTTGGGTGACACATATCCTGGCGGAAATGCAGGCATATATAAGTTTGTGTCAAATGGGTATACATCCAGGTCATACGATATTTCTGATTTCCTGCCTGAAATGTACATGTTTTGCATAGTTTTCTCCATATCCCTCATTCTTTCTTTGAGTTCGTCTATGGTAGGGTCGTTTACATTTCTATATGTTGGATTTCTTGGTACACCATGTGTTCCTGTCTGGTGTGTGTGAATGTTGGTGTATTGTGGTGGTATGGATTGTTGTGGTATGTATGACGTGTGTGGAGTGGTATGTTGTTGGTATTGGAAGTTATGATTTGGTGCATGTTGATGAGTATGAATGTTGGATGAATATGTTGGTATGTGTCCCCCAGCCATGTGTGTCATTATTTGGGGGATGTTGTGACCATGACTATTATAGTGTGTCAATGATGTCCTGCGTTGTGTTATTTGGCCACCTTGTGTAAAATGATGATTTTGTACAAGGGGGACGTTTGTGTTTGTACCTTGGGAGGAAATGACATTTGACTGTGTTGTCGTGTTAACGTTTTGTTGTTGTCCTTGAATAAAGATACGTTTTGTGGCTCCTCCCAAAGGATTTTGTGAATTACTACTGAATGTATTTGTCGAAGTTGTGTTCATGGTAGTAGATGTAGTTGTCAAGGGGGGATTGTGGTGACTTGATGATGCCCCCATGGTATTTACTATTGTGGTAAAAAGAGGATTGGAATAATTTGACCATATTGTTGAGGAGCCAAGAGTGGTTCCATCCGATTGGGGTAGTGTTGTGGATGTTGTGGGTATTGTGGATGATTGTGATCCCCCAATAGATGTGGTATTTATTGAGTTGGAAATGTTTGGGATGTTGGGAGTGGTATTTATTGTCGTTGTGGTCCCAAAGGAAGTATTGCTCATAGTATTTAAAAGTTGACCACTATGTGACATGTTATTTGCGTTGTTGGCATTAGGGTCATGAAGTGTCAAATTTAGCGTGTTAACGTCAAATCCTTGTGGTAACTTAGCTCCTTCACTCAAGAGCATAGCTACGAATCTGTCTCTGTCCTGACAAGCTATTGTTTCAGCAAGCTGATAGGCCTTTGGGTCTTGTGTCAATGCCTCTATGTTTTCCTGAAGTAGTTGACCATTCTCATCTCTTTGCAAGTAGAGATCGAATGTACTGTTTGATGAGGATTGTGTTGTCACTAGAGGTTGATTGTCTAAATTAGAAAATGGATCATACAAGGTCTAGTTTGAGTCATGTGGAGGATTGTTGATAGTAAATGGGGGGTCTTGCCTAAAGTTTTCCATTTGTCTCTTTTGTTTTTGAAGTCTGGTTTCAACCATAAATGAGATTGCTCAAAAGGGAATGACAACTAAATGCAAGTATGACACTATGTGAAGTCTAATTTCAAAATGACAACTAGAATGACTAATGTTTTTGGTTTTTCGTTAATAGGATATGCAGTTTCTATGCAATGTAAGACAAGGTTATCTAAGCACTTCTAAGCTCGAACTTTGTTTTCAATTTTGACTACTAAAGGACTTTGTTGGAAAATGACAAGTTAACAAGGTCTAAATGATTAGTGAGTCTTCCTAACTAGACTTTTGAGTTGGAAGAAATCTCAAAAAAGAGGACAATGACTAAAAGGAGGTTTGATAACTTGGTCCAAGAGGGTCTAATTTTGAAAACAATGACTTTGCAAAGTGTGCTTAAGATTTGCCTAATCCTAAGTATGCAAGTATGAACCTAGGGACAACGTAATGTTGAATGTATGAAACTAAAAGGAATGAGGTATGAAACCTATGGTGACTAATGCAAGCTAATAGATAACACTTTGAGCAATATCAAGTTTGGTTTCTGATAGAATCTTCTTGGTGACAGTGTTTGACAAATGGTTGACAATTTGAAGACCTCAGGTTTTGACTGTGAAGTTTAAAATTTTGACAGGCAAATGCATCACAGTTTAGCAAATGCATCATAGTTTTGCAAATGCGGCTTTTAAGTTGATAGATGCGTCACGACGCCTATAGATGTGGTGTTCTAAGTTTCAAATGCGGTTTAGCAGAGCAGTTGCGTTGCATAAAATCAGTTGCGGTTCGACAGATGCGACTCAGTTTAGTTTCAAAGTGATTTTCTTGTCGTTTTGATGAAAATTTTGATTTGTTTGGTGAATGTTTTGTTTGAACTATGATAGAACCAGAATACACTTGATAATCATAGTGTTTTAAAAAGTAACCAAACACACATCAGAAAAGCACGATCCTAGGTTAGGCCATGACAATATTCGCTAGATTCCACGTGGGTTTCCCCAACTGCATATATGTAGCGTGTGAATTCAGAAGCTTGGCTGCACAGGCTCCCCCATACAGTGCACTCTCTTCTCAGGCCAACCAAGCTTCCAACCCCCATGAAACTCCCATGGTGAGCTGATCACCTCTACTACAAACTGTGAAAGTGTGGATGCCTTCACACCGACCGGTGTTTCGCTAGCAAATAGAAGGATTTTGGCTTTCTATACAAGAGTTTTTAGTTCGAGACCCCCATTCGAGTGGCCATACATGGGGCAAGAGATTAATCACCATTAAGGTGGCACTCCAGCCTGAAGAGGTTAAGCTCAACAGGGTTTAAGGGAGTACAACTCCATCCGTATGACACATCCGCACTCGCAACCTTAGGTTTTCCCTTAAGGTTTACATTTATATATCGGTCGGGGGTAGCTTGGCTTTAGCTCTGTTTCTGGTTTGAGTCACGTTGGGGTGATGAAATCCCCAGGTAGGCTCAATTTCTAGAGTTGGTAACCGTTTCTCTTACACCCAAGATCGCCCGAAAGCGTGAGGGGAGAGGATACTCTGATATACCAAGTCAGGGTAAATAATAGATTAGAATGGGTCTAGCTTTGTGATCACAAGGTTTTCACCAAGTGAGAGCATACTCACCTACCATTCCACAACCACAATCAAGCATAGAAGACATGAGTTTGTTTTATATGCACCAAAATCAAATGTTTGCTAATCTAAGAAAAACAAGCACAAAGTTTGTTTATTCCTTCTTTGACATGTGAATCTGTAAACAATGAATTAGTAATATTTTTAAGAAATGGTCTTCGAAAAATGAATGAGGATCGCCACATGCTACAAGAAAAGATTAGTAACACAAAAAATCTAATCTAGTTAACATGCAGGAATAACAAAAAAACACAGAAAAAAATAAAAAACCAGAAAACCAGTAACTAGAAAAACCCGAAAAATCTGAAAATCAGAATGGAAAACCTAAAAGAAAAATTTTACCAAATTGATGTGGCTCGATAGGGTAGATGCGTCGTTTGGGTCTTCGAATGCGGCTCAGCAGATCAAATGCGTCGTTCGATATGTCAGTTGCAGCTTGTTAGGGTGATTGTGATGCTTCTGTCAGCAGATGCGTTGCGATGCATCAAATGCGTCGCAATGTTTTTAAAAAAACACTTGCGTTGATCCATACCTGTACCTGCAAAACAACAAAAAACTATACGAAAATGAATTCACCAATGTAACTAAGGGTATTTTCTAGGCATTAGATCAAATCAATTGAATTGAAAGAAAAATGATAAACCCAAAGTAGCTACAAAACACAATGGAAATACATGCAAGAACGATTATACCTAATCGCCAAAGTCTCCATGATTCATTTTTGTAGCACCTTCTTACTTGCTAGATGATATTGCCCTCAGATTCTTCGTTCGAGCAACCTGAAAATGCCTAAGTCCTACAACAAGCCTTGAAGGATTTGGATAAAGTCTAAATGCCTATGCCTATTGCCAATGTCTATGCCTAAAACAATGCCATGACTTGATTAAAATGACTATAATAATGAATTAAAATTGCCTATGAAGAACTAAGTGTGAAAGTAAATGCCTATAATAACTATGCGAAATGTCAGCATGTGCGTGTCTTCTGTGTGTCGTCAAAAAGTGAGAAGAAGATGGCATTTTATAGAAAATGCCATTTTGAATGGACGGATGAGATAAATCAATGAAATGAATGATCTAGATTACACCTAAGAATCCCTAATCAGGGTTAGGGAAAAATATCTAATCGAACGGTCAGAATAAAATCGGATTGACGGTGGAGAATAAATGAGGAAATTAATTAAAGAAATAAAGATTTTTCAAAAAATCAAGAAGATAAGATTGCTTATTTGCAAGATTCAAAAAATCAAAGAGATAAGATGTGGACTGAAGATAAGATTTGAAAAATCAAGAATCTACCCGATTGCTTGATTTTTAGAAGATCAATTACTAATTTGAATTAAAATAATTCAAATTATGCATTTTAAGAGATAATAAATAATATTTTCAGATTATTTATCAAAAAGGACTCATAGTTAAGATTGACATGACATTTTAAATAATTTAATTTATTTAAAATGAGAAGAATATTAATTAGCAATTAAATAATTAAATTTAATTATTTAATTTAGGAGATGAGATTAATTAATTAAATAAATTAATGAATTTATTTAATTATGACAGTTAGTGACATATTAAATAAATAAATAAACTTATTTATTTAATAATCAGGAGGAATTAAATGACAAAGGGGAATTAAATAAATTAAGAAATTTATTTAATTAAAGAAAGACTTAGACAGTTAATGACGTATTTAATAAATAAATAAAATTTATTTATTTAATAATCATGAAGGATAAATGACATGAATTAATTAAATAATTATAAATTATTTAATCAATAGTCGAATGTGGACCAAGGACATAATTAAATGTCCTAATTATGCTAGGACGAAAGTGGTAAAATGAAGCTTGCAGGCCTAGGTCATTTTTAGGTGTCTACAGATCCAATGTATAATAAACTCATGCCAAACAACAAAATACAAACCTATGAAAGTGGATAGTTCTTAGACATATGAGTGATGGGTATTTTATATTCCACCAGATTCAAGCATCATCTCATTTTCATTGAACACTACTAAGAACATATAACTTAGGTACCTCCATCTCAAACACATAGAGGGATGAAAGATGTAGCACTTTCAACATCAACCTATATACCCTTTTAATACCATGGAGATACTAGGACATAGATAACTTAAACATGAAAGAAAATGAACATCAAAGTAAAATGGGTTTCTATATTTCAAGATTTGGGACCAAACTAAAAAATAATTTAGATGCACAAGGATTGACTAGTGCTAAGAAGAGGGCTACAAAGTCATATAACTAGCATTTTATCCTATCATGTTAAAAATGTTTTGAAGATCTTTGAAAATTTTATCACATTATGATAACAAGACCACTAAATCTAATCAAATGACCATTCTTAGAAATCCATTTAGAAACACAATACTCCCATTACATTCATTAAATAAATTACTATATTCTTTGAATAGAATGCAATAACAAATGCAAATCAAATGCAAAAAATGTGCATGAAAAACTCATAATTCTTGATTATTAAATTTAAAGAGTATCACATCTCAGCTATGGAGACAGTTACAAAATAAAATATTCATGAAGCATATTTTAAAATGTAAAAACATCAAACTAATGGCTAATAGTCATATACCTCACCCTAGCTTTACAGTTTATATAGAGCTTATGTCTACATTGTAGAAATTAAGGAATTGGAACCCATACAAATGAGAAAGAATGAGAAGATAAAGAAGAAGAAAAAGCCCTAAAATCAATCTATGGAAGAAAAATGGCATCTTGATCTCCATTTGATTTGCAACAAGAAATTGGAAAAATCTTCTCTTCTCTCCTCATTTTATCCCTACAGTGAAAATTATTTTCTTCTTGATTTCACAATTTACCCTACAACTGAAAACACTCATATTTGTTGTTGATTCTTTTACTCCTTTCTTTGCTTGGTTGCACTTTACATCTTCACTTCCTAGCAAATAAAAAAGTATTCAATAACAAATCCATTTTACTTTTTAAGTTTCACCATGCAACACAAAAATTTCACCCATGCCTTTTACATTTCACTTTCCTCCTCAACATAAAAAAAAAAAAACTTAAAATGACCCTTTAAATATTTCTCATGTGCATCCTTTATTCACATTTAAACTTTTTCACATTTAATAGTGAAAGGTCTTTAAATATTTACTGAGAACTTTAACTTTAATATTTTCCAACCCAAGTTTTTCTTATTTTATTATGAAAGCTTTTAACTTTTGTTTCAGGTTATGTAAATACTTTACACATGCCTCCTTTCAATATTTGGTGAGAAAAATTTGAAAGATTGAATCCTTAAACTTTTCCCCCATGCCTTTTTCATCATTTCTTATCAAAATGTGAAAGCCTCAAATCATTTAAATAAGGAATCATTTTTAATTCACTTTAAGCAATGTGATTTAAAAATTTGTCATGGGGCCCACAACGAGCCACATGGAGCTTTCCTATTAATCATGCTACCTTCCTATCAACATCATCCTCCATCCCACAAGGCTAGCGGGCTAGAGTGGAGATACATCAATGTCTCATATTGGACCAAAACCATTGATTTTGTTCTACCCTAGTTCCTCTATTTTTTCATTTCCTTGGCCTCTCATTGATCATGGTGACTCAATCATAGCTTAAAAATAGTCAACAATAATGATATCCTCCTTATACCAAGCTACATGTATGTATACATGTCATAGAAAATTTTGGTTGCACATAAAGAATGCATCCATTAATTCAAATGTTTCCTAAAGTTGAAAACCTTAACATTGCAATTCCAACTAAGTGTGACATGATGTTTGAGTATGCCAAACACACTTCTCTTAGTAATGTTAACTTATTACCTTTACCACTATCCTGCTTCTTGTTGCATTTGAACTCAAAAATAAAATTAGGGTCTTAGCACCAAATAGGGTTTCTCAAAAAGATTTGATACATTTTCAAAACAAGCACAAACAATCCTTTTGCAAAGTAAACATGTGCTAAGTTTAACCACACATTGACATTAAACAAAGATGTTTCCAATATCAACCCCTTGTTTTTGCATTAAAATATCTTTAGCACATCGAATTAACCACTCTTATCAAGCACAATGGATGCCCAATGGATGCCATAATTTTCTACACATTTCCTGATCTTGGTGGAAACACTCTACAAGGTGGTTGTTTAGCCTTCACAAGATATACAATAACATTATTTGGATCCCTCATCTCATTACAAAATATGTGAAGTACCTTTAATTTCCACATTTAATGTCAACTTAAGAATTATTCACATTTGATTTACTCCATCATTCTTTTAAATGTTTCTTTTACTTTCCCTAAGCCAGTCACCATTTTCACTTTGATGTCTCCCAAAATACATAAAATGTTTGATGAATGTATATTCATCTTTAAAAACATCCCCCATCAACTCTAAGATATGCAACCACATTTAAAGTTTGAGTCATGGCTACAAGAAATTACTCAAATTTTTGAATGCCTTCTTCAAGAGCTTCTACCACATTATGTATTGCAAATTTGAAGTTATTAGGAATAGCCATTTGAAGCATTTTTTTTGGCTCTCTAGGACTTCTCTAACTCTTCTAGGGTTTTTCACCTAAAAGGAGAGAGGTAGGGGAAAAAATGAAAACTAGTTCATTCAAATTATGTTATGTATAGTGTTGTCTAATCTAAATGAAATAAACTAAATCCAATTGAATGATCTAAAAGATTCAATATGAATGAAAAATTGAGATTTAAGCTATGTTTGAAAACACACTTTGATATGCAAATAATGAAGTAATGAAGAAAATATGAAAAACAAAAAGAAATATGAATATGAGTGCACATGGGAAATGTTGGGTAAATCTAGAATGTTGTGGATGCAGGTTGAAATTACTAATTTTTCATAGTGGGACTCATTCGCCCAAGGTGGCGAATTAGTCCTCCTTTTAGTGAAAAGTGTGGAAAATAATTTTCTTTCTAGCGAGATCTAGAATCTAACAAAATTTAGATTTTCAGTCCTAAGGTGGCACTCATTTGTCATTGGTGGTGAATCAGTCCTCTCCCAAATTTTTAAAAAATTAGGAGACAACTCTATAACACTAGATCTAGAAATCACTAAATGTCGGGTTTCCGAAGTCAATTCTATAATAAATGGACAAGAAACCTTCTCCAAGATTGAAATAGAATTTATTTGACTTGAAGCACCTAGTTGACTTGTAAACCAATCTTCAACACCAAAAGACTTGTTAAATTTGCATACCTAGGTCTGCAAACACACATGCAATAGGCGGAAAATGGTTGAGGGTTAGCAAATAGGGGCTTGCCTCAGTCAAACCCCACTTTTGGTAATCAAACTCTTAATGAAATACTAAAATGCAAGAGAATGATAAACTAACAACATGCAAATGCTATCAACTTACCAAACTCTTTATAATACAAATCTGAAGTAATGGTCAATGTAGAATACTTGAATGCTGGAAAATGATGTATGAAATGCTTGAATGAATGAGGAGATTAAAAATGAAGTGAATATAAAATATTTATACACACTTGTCCCTTAGTTAACTATTCATACCTCATCACAGGCCAACATCAAGTGATTTTGAATAAAAACTTGAAAGGAAAATTTGATTTTTTTGAATTTGGAGCCAAGGGGAACTCATTCACCACCCATGGCAAATGGGTCCCACCTAGAACCTAAAAATATAAGTAAAGAAATATGTTGTATTTAGTGTTTTTTGTCACTATAATATTCAAAAGTACACTTAATTAAGACATATAAGGGAATAAAGTGATCGAATAAAGATTGAGAAATAGATAAATAGTGAAGTGCCTAAAAAAGCATGAAATATTTTTACAAGACTCTACAAGACTTCAAAATAGGACTTGTTAATGAATTAAAATATGATTTTTAGGTGAATTGTAATAAATAGAATCTAAAAAAATGTAGAAATATCTTACAAAACCTTCACAATGTACATCATTATTTGAATTTTAGTACATAAATATGCATGTTCAAGCCATGTCGCAACATAAAATTAGATCAAAATATATAAAAAACCATGAAAAAATACCTAAAAGGCCATGAAAATGGCAACAGGCCATTTTTCTATGACACACCATTGATGAATTCTCTTGGATGCTACACTCTCTTCCATGCTCATCATGCTTGGTTAGAAGGTTTCCAATTTTTCATTCACTACTATTGTAGTTTGAATGTGGAACTTTTAGCTTTATAGTCACAATAGTAGGATACAAATATAGCCTTTCTTTATATTGCATTTAAATGATTAAGTGTTGAAGCAACATTAATAGGTAGGATCTAATAATTATATTCTTGAAACTTTTTTCTCCCCTAATTACCATTGGAAATATGCTTGAATGCAATTTGGAGTGAGAATACTTGAAGAAAATTTTATATTCTTTATAATTATAGTTCAAGGATGACTTAAATGTTATCCAAGAGAGGGCCTACAACTCTTTACCAATTCTCTAACACTCCACCTAAACCATCAATTGTGTTACTTTCTAAAATCTTATGTGCAGATGTAAGTAGAAAAAAATTCTATGAGGTTGTAACTTTCCACTTTCCATAGTCAGAATCCCCAACATCAAAGAATGTCCATTAGAATAACCTAAGCATCTACAATTCTTAATACCATGAAAATGGTGAAAAATTCAAAGAAAAATCCATCATTCACATTAATCCAAAGATTTAGCTTGATACAATGAATGAGCTATAGCTCAACATTATGATTAGCTATGAAGCCACTCCCATTTTGGTGCATGACTATAAAATCCTTTGTGTCCTTCCAAAGATATGAATAGATTTATGTGAAGATTGAAAGGATTTGTTATGATGCTAGAGCTTGCAATATGTTTATCATGGCTTTTTTACCATAACATCACCTTTTGACTACATATCTAAGTATCCAAACTCTTATTAATCCTACAAAATTGGATTTTACCATATCCAACCTCTTGACCCAACTAGATAGAAGCTTCCTCAAACTATGTGACACATGTAGGGTCTCCTTATGGGCCCAACTAAAAAAATTAAAATTTTGAAACAAGTTTCTATCCTGAATTGATCTAAAGTTTCCATTGAAGTCTTTTGGCATGAAAATTTGAAGTGGGAAACCATCAGAATCCACTTTTTGGCATTTTACATAGTAGTCAAAATAGGTCAAGTGGCTTCCAGAGTCATCTTGGAAAACTAGTCAAACAACCTCCTGAAGTCATAAAAAATTAGTCATGTAGATATTTCACCCTTGAATTTAGTGCAACAAACAGATTAGAAAAATAGATTTCAAGGTGCAAGATATTCAATGCCAAAGTGGCTCACTCAAAATTTTCTCCAACTGCACATGTCAAAAAACAATTAGGGCTCACCAAGTCACCTTTTCAAAAAATTACCAACTCACCTCTTGGGAAGATAGCACAAGAAACATTGGATCATTTGGGTCCATTGAGAATGTGTGCAATAGGGATTTCCTTGAATCCAAATTCATCACAAGATATTAGGGGTCAAATTTGACCTCCTTGAAACATTTTGGAAATGCAGATGTAAAAACAGAACAAAATATATTTTCTTTTGACCTGGTAAAAGTATCAAATCTAATCATGTGGTTCTGAAACAAGACCAGGGAGCATATGAATATGAGGGGAATGCAAAATAACAATCCATTTGTCTTGAAGATCATCCATCTATGAAATATCAATTTGAACAAGAGGCCACTTCACAGGCATAAGACTTTGCAACAAACTGAAAAGAATCCTTCTTTGGGTAATCAAGATTATTACAATTCTATTTGCAACCCTAGCGACTGTGATTCTTCTCAAGAGGAAGAGGTATAATTTATTTCCTTATGTGAGAATTTTTTTAATAATAATAATGAAAATATTTTTGAAAGCGCACAAATGCATGGTGATGTGAAAATTTATGATATTCTTGAGTGCTTCTTGAATGGTCATCTTAGTTCACATTTTACTTAGAGTATAAGATTTTATGAGCCTTGTATGGAGAGGTTAGATGCTGAAAACCATGTTGAGCTGAATATTTTCTCTTCAAGTAGTGAATATGATGTGAGGAACAATGGGACTCCAAATTATTGTAAGCAAGAGTGTGATGAGGTGTATGAATTGAGCATTCTTTTTGAAGAAGAGACATGTAATCAACACTTCCTAACTAATTGTTGCAATAACATGGAAAAGGAAAAAGGTATGCATGCAATAGATTTCTTGAATGAATTAGTTCAAGTAGATAATTGTGTAGAGCATGTGTGTGTTGGTGATACAAATGATAAACATGAAACTCTTTTCTTGTTTCACTCTTCACTATTTTCCACTCCTTTTTCTAATTTTAAAGTTTTTATGCCCTATTTTCATGATGATAGCATATATTTAGTTGTACATGAAAGAGACAATGTAGAGATAAATATTGGTATATCTAATGGTAGTCCTTATGATGATCTTTCATTTGAAGAACATGATTTTTTCAATCACAAGGATGCATATGATGATCTCTTCTTAGGATTTGTAACTCATAGTCCTTCTCATGAGTAGTATGCTTCAGATTGTCGTGTTGATCTCATTTTGTAGAAAAATATCCCCTTGTCATTTTCATGGCCTTTAAGGTCTTGTTCCACGGTGTTGGAGCTATGTTGCTCTAATTTTATGTTGTAACATGGATTAAACATGCTTATTTAGGTACTAAAACTCAAAGAATGATATCTTGTGAAGGTGTTGTGAAGTGTTGTAAGAAATTTCTACATTCTTCTAGACTCTATTTAGGGTATGTGCAGGATCATCATGGAAAAAACAAGCCCTCAAGTGCCAAAAAATTCAGAAAAATCAGTGTTAGGCAACTTGACATAAAAATTTGAATAATTATCCATACTATTTCAAAAATATGTAAGAATAGAATCTATAGAAAATTGAATGTAGTTTCTAAACTACTAGGTTTATTTAAAAATAAATAAAATCTATTTGGTGAAAATTTGAAATTTCAATGCAGTAGTACATAAATTTCAGGGAAAAAATAAGAAGTAGGTGTCTGTCTAACCACCCTAACAATAATAAAATGATAATATTTTTTTATAACATTTTATATATAAGTAGAGGACTCATGTTGAGATGTGCATATTTTTTTTGTAATTTGTTTCCAAGTAAATAATTAATTATGAATTTTTTATTACAAATTTTAAAAAATATAAAAAAATCATATGTCTGACCACCTTAACCTGGTCAAAACTTCATGAAATTTATTTTTTCTTTTTTTACTCCTATAGTATGTGAAGCATAGAATTTCATACCATTTGAAAGTTATAGATGTTTTTCAATCGGTGTATCGATCAGGACTTTAGTCGTAATTCTAATAGAAAATGAATAATAATTATTTATTAAATTCAAATTAAAGCATAATTTATATTGGTGGAAAGATGAGAATATCCTCTAAAAACCCTTTTCATTTCACAATTTTGGGTAAAAAAACTCATCAGCCACATACCCTACAAATACCCATAATATTGCCACTTTTTGGCCCATCATGACCTTGCACATACCCTTTAATGCAATTTACCTAAAAATCACTTTTTTACTCATCAACAAGTCCTATTTTGAAGTGTTATAAAGTATTGTAACAAACTTTCATGCTCTTGTAGGAATATTTTCACTATTTACACCCTTCTCATGCTTTATTTGGTCTCTTTATGCCCTCATAAGTTGTAATTAAGTGTATTTTGAATGTTATCCCAAAAATAACATTAAATACAACATATTTCCTGACACATATCTCTTGGTCTTACATGGGACGCATTCGCCATGGGTGGTGAATGAGTCACCCTTGGCCCCAAATTCAAACTATTTCAAAATTCCTTTCAAGATTTTATTTAAAAACACTTGATGTTGGCCTATGATGAGGTATGAATGGATAATAAGGCACAATAATTGTATAAATAAGTATTTTTTATCTCATTTTACATCCTCCAACAATTACATATAATATTCATGCAATCTCAAGAATTCAAGCATTTTACATCAACAATCCAAGCATTATTCAAGCACTTTGAAGCATCTATTGACATTACTTTAGACTTGCATCATTGGGGGTTAGGTAAGTTGACAACACTTGCATGTTATTAGTTTATCTCTATCCTTCATTTCATTATCTTTTTAATGGTTTAATTACCAAAAGTGGGGTTTGAGAAAAGCAAACCCCTATTCACTAATTCTCAATCATTTTTCCCCTATTGCATGTTTGTTTGCAGCTCTTTGTAAGAAAATTTGATAAGTTATAAGGTTTTGAAGATTGATTTCCAAGTCAAATAGGTGCTTCAAGCCAAATTAAGACAAATTCAAGCTTGGAGAGAGTTATTTGTCTATTTTCTATAGAACTGACTTTGACAACCTGACAAGCAGACTTTTCTAGATCTGATGTTGCAGAGTTGTCTCCTAATTTTTCAAAAAATTTGGAGATGAATAATTCACCACTTGTGGTGAATGAGTCTCGCCTTAGGATTTAAAATCTTATTTTTTTCAGATTCTGGATCCCGACAGATAGAAACCAACTCCCCATAGTTTTTCACCAAGAGGAGGATTGATTTGCCACCCTAGGCAAATGAGTCCCACTATGAAAATTCAGTAATTTCCATAAACATTTAGAACACTCTATAATTATCACAATTCACCCATGTGCACTCAGATTCATCCCTGTACTTTTTGTTTTGCATTATTTCTTCATTTACATAATTGTTTGCATATCACAACGTGTTTTCAAACATAGTTGTAATTGCACTTTTGAATTCATTTTTAGTCATATAGATTAGTCAATTGTATTTAATTAAATTCATTTACATTAAAAAAAATTTCATACATTCTAATTTGGGTGAATCATTAGCATTTTTGGCCTTGTCTCTATACTTTTAGGTTTAAAACCCTAGAAGTGCAAGAGTGGTCCATAGGGTCCCAAAAATCTATGTTTCATTTTGGTGAACCTAAATTTTGAACACTTTAAATTTTTTATTGCATTCACATGTTTCATCTTAAGTTTCCGTTTGGATTACAATTCAATTAGGACATTGACTTGTTCTTGCATTCTAGGACTTTTCATTTTGCATTAGTGAAAACTTCATTTAGATTTCGTTTTTACATTACATATCATTGAAAAAAGTCAAATTTTGCAATTTTCATCTGTAATTGAATTCTATAGAGAATTTAAAGCATCTTTAAATTTATGAAAAGCACTATAAAACTTTATTCTAGGACTCATTCACCACCCAGGGTGAATTAGTCCCTCTGCACTATTTACACAACATTTCTGGCATTTTTCTAGCATTTGTTTGCATTTTTGTTTCCTATAGTTGAATCTCAATTATAGTTAGCAAAATATTTACTATTTTCATTTTAGAGATCTTAGATTAGCTTATATTTTCATTCACCCTTCCTTTTTGGTACTTGTATGAGTGTTTGGTGCCTTGTTGATAATACTTTAGTGAGAAGTTCTAGACTCATGGCTTCCCATGATAGCACTTTTTTTGTGGACCTTGGGATCTCACAAGCCCCTACTCCTTGTATGGACATTGGTGCATTAAGCCTCGACAGTACCACTTCCATGACCTGACCTTTCCATCCAATGAATATTGACAACCAAAAAAATTCCCTCCCATGATAAAAGGTCATTAATATTCATGAGGAATTTGTACATTTACAACAAGACTAGTCACTTGAAAACATTTCCTCAACTTTCATACTCACAATTTAGAATCTTCATTGTTTGATTGAAAGTGATGATGGCTTGCAAGTTATGAAGATTTTTTTTGAGATTTACAATGAACATGCCTCTTCAAATAATCAATCCACAAACATTACTATAAACCAAGGATCACCTGAAGTTCCTCCCCCTTCCAACATAGCATCCATACAAACTTATACCAATCTAAAAGTCCATACAACTATGCCTCAAGCTACTTCTTTCCCAATTTCCACTAGAATTCCTACTTCTTTTGTGGAATCACAAGTCCCTTCCACCACTTTCACACTGCTTATCATTCCTTTCACTTTCCCTAACATCACTTACACTCCATCACTATTTTCCCTTCCACCTCAACCCACATACCATGATCCCCTTCTTACACAACTCCTTACCACTATTTCATCTATGCAACATCGAATTTCCACCATTAGTCAAGGTCAAACTGCTCCAACCACATATCGTGTTTGCAACAACCCCTTATCCTTATAAATCTTACATACCCTGATGCCACAAGGGATAAAAGTGCCTCGGTTTGAGAAATATGGAGGAAAAGGAGATCCTATCAATCATATCAATGCTTATATAGCTTTGTATAGTGACTTTTTCCTTCACAATAAAATTTTAGCAAAAGTTTTTCCAGGGACATTGAAAGACACTACATTAGAGTGGTATTCCAACTTGCCCAACCATTCCATACATTCATTGAATGAATTGATGGATGCTTTCATTAGTAACTTCCAAGTTCATATGACACCTAAAAAGACAATGGTAGACCTTATGATATGTAAACAAAATATGGATGAAAAAGTGATAGATTTCATCTCACACTACCAATCCTTTTATCCTCAAATTGATGTCAAGATTCCAGATGCACAATAGCAAAAGATTTTTATTGAAAAATGGCACACCAACCTTTAGAATAAACTCACCATGATGAAATTCCCTTCATTCATGTATTTATGTACAACCTCATGTGACTACCAAAATTCAATTTGAAGTTGTGATTCAAAATCCACTTCTAGCTGAGTTGATAAACCAAGAACACACCAATCAAAAAAAAATAACACAAAAAAATTCCACAAACCTAATCGAGGCTTTTTATAGTTTAATCTACCTCCTCGACCACAATCACAACCAACCCAACAAGTTCAAAATTCAATGGCCATTGTTAAGGTAGCTATGCCTTATCATTATGGGCATCTAAAGAGACAATTCACTCCTTTACCTGATACTCTCCATAATACAATAATTAGTTAATTCAACAATTCATGTTCACTTTGCCACATGTTAGACCACTTGATCTAAACAAACCGTTACCACCCAATTTCAATCCTAACGCTTATTGTAACTTTCATCACTAAAATGGACATGACACTGAACTTTGGAAGCATCTAAAACATTTAGTTCAAGACCTCATTAAGTTAGGCCATTTGTCCATTGAGGGTGTTAATGATCAAGGAAATAAGTCCATTGCACCCCCTAACTAGAATTTACAAATTTTAACCAATCCTATGCCTAAACATACTACCTTATTTTTCAAGGCTAGTGAATCTTCAAACCCTAATGTAATAACTATTGATACAAATAGTGAACAACATGATAAAACTCCTCCTATTGTTACCCAAGTTAATCCCGTGGATAAATTTTTGGCTACAATAGATGTTATCGTTTGTAAGGGACAAACAACTAAATTGCTTGATATTACATTTTTCTACTAAAGACATACTACAAAAGCTTCCCGATGTGCTCTCTACATAGCCGGTAGAATCTATAATAAGCCCACTTATGGGGTATTAATGGATCTTGCTTGTGGTGAGAATGTAATCATAGAGGAGTTTTTGGTATTACATGAGCTATATCAAGATGATTATAATAAACCCATAGCATGGATTAAAAGACATACTAGTTTTCAATTCCCTACAATTGGATCAATCATGCTACCCTTACAAATAGGAGCTAAATATTTGTAGGTAACATTTTTAATTATTCCACAATCTGACTAATTTCGTTTGTGGCTAGGCCTCCCTTGGCTTTGCTCAATGAAAGCAGTCCCATAAGTTGTTCATAAGTGTTTGAAGTTTCCATTCCAAAGGTAACTTATCATTAGAAGCCTTTTTCCTAAACCCATGAAACCTATCACCCCTTGCAAGGAGTTCTTTTTCATAGCTTATTAAAAATTTTAAGCCAAAATTATAGCTGAATTATCTCTTTGTAACTCGTCCCAGTCCACTTCTGCACCTCCTATCATAGACAAAACCATGCTTCAACCTAATTTTTACATTGAGCACACCATCAAACCTCCTGAACAACCACCTCTCGATGTTTTCTTGCCATTGTTTAAATGGCCCAGGGAACATGAAACAAACCTTTCTCAGCCTCCTTACCTTAAACAAGCATATAAAGCTAAAGATAAAGTGGTTGATCCATCCTCTTCATTTTCTTTTATTCTTCCCCCTTCAGAATTAGAAGAACCTATAATGACTCAATCCACTCTTACCACTCCACAACTCCAAAATAGAATTAAATAGAACTATAGTGCTTGGGAATGTAGGCGTCATCATCATCTCCTTGCTCATCAATCTCACATAGGAGAAGATAAAGAAAATCAACCTTTACCTTTGATATAAGTCAAAGATGACCACCCTCCTTCCCCTGACCTACCATAAGATAGCCCTATGCAACAATCACAACAAATTGAACCAATCCAACAACCTTAGATTTTGATACATCCATCTATAGAAATCACCCTTCGTCCTCCTATTTTCATTAATCTTAATGATGATGATGATGGTTGTGATGATGCGAAGATTTCCAAAATAGATAAAGATGTGCATATTGATTTAAAGTCTCGATTTTCATCTACAATGAGCTTAAATGATACATCCTCTCCACCAAGTGAAGAACATGGTATGACTCCTAGTTCAGTGCTTGCAATTATTCCTTTGGACAATCAACCACCCTCACATTACACTGAACATGATTGGGAGGAAAATGACATGTTAGATGGTTGACTTGCATTTTCCTAACTAGCCTTTTTTCTTTTCTCTTTTTCATTTTCTTTTTATGTCTATATCATGTTCCCCCGTATCATCTATTTGATTTTTGCCTCTCTTCATACACATCTTCCATTCGTATTTCTCTTCTATATTTTTTACATTGTCTTTTTCACTTTTGTTTTTTGTTTTCCTTTTTGGGATGATGCAATGCGTAGAGCCACCCTATGTCTCTTCCATGTTGACACAAAAGGTCCTTGTATTTTTTCTCTTTTTTTTGTGTTCTCCTTTTGGTGATGATGCAAAGTGTAGAGATTCCTTATGTCTCTTCCATATTGACCCACAAGGTCCTTGTATTTTTCACTTCTTCTTCTTTTTTTCCTTTTGGATATGAAACAAGGCATTAAGAGTGAAATGTCTCCTTCATGTTGACCCAAAATATTTTTCATTTTCTTTTTCATTTTAATTTTTTTTTCACTTGTGTTTTCTTTTTGGGGATGATGTAAGGTGTTGAGACCACAATGTTTCTTCCATGTTGACTCAAAACAAACATTTTTTCCCTTTTTTTCACTCTCTTTGTGTCATTCTTCTAGTTCTATGTGCTTTGGGGAATGATGACAGTTTTGAGCTCTTTCATAAAAAAATTCCACAATGAATATACTGACCCCAAATCCATAGATCCCTTATGTGTTTGGTGTGCTTTATTTTCTAGGGGGAAACCTCCTTTTCTTTTGATTTTCATATTTCTTGACATGACATAGCCTAACTCCAAAACATATGACTTGGCAGAGGGATTTCCAAGTTGGATCTCATGTCTTATTTTCTTTTTTCTTTTTCTTTTCTTCTCTAATTGAAATTAATTGCTCACAAAGTAGTGTGTAGCAATTCCTTTAAAGTGGGGGGAATACATTACCATTATTTCATTTTCATTCTTGGTTCCTAGTGTAGCCTTATCATTTATATGATGTGTTTTTCAATTTTTGGATGACATTGGGTGTGATTTCCTTCATAAGTGTGATCTTTCTAAGCATATTACATTCCTCTTGGTGGCCTAATGCGATGGATTGCATCCCCTAAGTTGTGAATATAATATTCTCTGATTGGTCCTCTCTTAGAGACATTAGACACAATGTTCCCTAAGTGAATGACCTTGTATAAATTGAACAAGACTCCTTTGAACATATTTTTATGTTTTACATTTTTACATTTAACATTTTGCATTCCTTTTTTCCACCTTGCATAATGCAGCTTGCATGGCTATGGTACTTTTATCTTTTTGTTCATTAACATTCCTTTTTCTTTGTGGCACCTTGTTAAATTTTTTAGGTGGTATAAATTTGGAATCATTGAGTAGAAATCCCACCTAGCGACATGACTTTTCCCCATAGCCACTTTTTTTTTTGTTTGTGAGTGCATACCAACTAGCATATGTATCTTACTTTTTGGGGATTTCTCACCCCACGGAAAACTAGTTCCATGGCCCTAGAGTGAGTATACAGTTGGGATTTCTCACCTAGTGGACAACCTAAAGTTTTGTGGCCCAAGAGAGAGTACACATTCTCTTTTTCAAACAATCAGCCTATATTTTTTCACAACTAGTTTCATTGATGATCAAAGCTTCATACAATTCATTTCAACAATTTTGTGTTCCTTTATTATTATGTCTAGTTTAGCATGGGGTCTTCATCCTAGGGGCTTGATCATCCCTCTTGATCATTGTCATTCCATCTTGCTAATGTAAGTGCAATTAAACCCTCCCCTTGATGTTCATGGCTACTTTTAGTGTGAGTTTGAAACAAGTTCATCCTCTTATTAAAGTGAGGGCTAAATGTGCCATAGAAAAATGGTTGCTTGTCATTTTCATGGCCTTTTAGGTCTTGTTTCATGATGTTGGAACTATGTTGCTCTAATTTTATGTTTTAACATGGCTTGCACATGCTTATTTATGTACTAAAACTTAAAGAACAAGGTCTTGAAAAGGTTTTGTGAACTTTTTAAAGATATTTATACATTCTTCCAGACTCTATCCAATGGAATTTACCTAAAATCACCTTTCTACTCATCAACAAGTCATATTTTGAAGTGTTGTAAAGTATTGTAACAAAATTTCATGCTCTTCTAGGAATATTTTCACTATTTACACCCTTCTCATACTTTATTTGGTCAATTTATTCCCTCATAGGTTGTAATTAAGTGTATTTTTGAATGTTATCCCAAAAAATAACATTAAATACATCTTTCCAGACACATATTTCAGGTCCTAGGTGGGACCCATTTTCCATGGGTGGTGAATGAGTCCCCCTTGGCCCCAAATTCAAAATATTTGAAATTTCGTTTTAGGATTTTATTCAAAAAAACTTTATGTCAGCCCATGATGAGCTATGAATTGATACTAAGGCACAATAATTCTATAAATAAGTGCTTTTCATCTCATTTTACATCAACAATCCAAGCACTATTCAAGCACTTTGAAGAAGCCATTGACATTACTTTAGACTTGCATCATCAAGGGTTAGGTAAGTTGATAGCACTCATATGTTATTAGTTTATCTTTCTCTTTCATTGCATTATCTTTCTAAGGGTTTAATTACCAAAAGTGGGGTTTCACCAAGGCAAACCCCTATTCACTAACCCTCAATCATTTTTCCCCTATTGCATGTTTGTTTGCAAATCTTTTTATGAAAACTTGACAGGTTATTAGGTGTTGAAGATTGGTTTCTAAGTCAAATAGGTGCTTCAAGTCAACTTACGTAAAATTCAAGCTTAGAGAGTTATTTGTCTATTTTATGTAGTACTAACTTTGACAACCCAACAAGTAAACATTTCCAAATTTGGGAGAGGATTGATTCACCACCTATGGGGAATGAGTCCCAACATAGGATTGAAAATATGAATTTTGTTATATTTTGGATCCCAATAGACAAAAACTAGCTCTTAACACTTTTTCACTAGGAGGAGGACTGATTTGCCACCCTGGGAAAATGAGTCCCACTATGAAAATTAAGTAATTTTCATCAACATTCAAAACACTCAAGAATCATCACAATTCACCTAGGTGCACTCAAATTCATCCTTGCACTTTCTTTTTTTCATTTACATAGTTGTTTGCATATCATAATGTGTTTTCAAACATAGTTGTAATTTCACTTTTGCATTCATTTTTAGTTAAATTCATTTATATTAAAAAACATTGAATACATCCTAATTTGAGTGAATCATTAGCATTTTTTTCCCTATCTCTCTCCTTTTAGGTGAAAAACCCTAGAAGGGCAACAATAGTCCATAGGGTCCCAAAAATCTATGTTTCAAATGTAATAGGAAGTAATGTTGAGTATGATACCCCTTGCAATAGTGAATGTGTTTTTAAGACTCACTATGAAAAAATTGTTACAAATGAATATTATGAGTCATATGATCCTATACTTGAAGCTTCCTTTTGTGATAACATATTGAGTGTTGACAACCTTGTCTTTGAACCTGAGATGGGAAACATTGTTTGTGTAATAGATGCTGAAATTTATTTTGAATGCTATGATTTGAATGAAGATGAAAATATTATGGGTTTTGATAAATCTTATTTTCAAAACCTTGAGGCATATAATAATGTGTTTGGGTTGTGTTGTTGGAATGATAATAAACTCACTTGTCATGAAATTTAGTTGGAGTTTCAAAAGTGTGAGCATTCTTTTCTCAACACAAAATAAGGTTGCACATTGTTTTTGTGGTGTGATATCTTCTCTAAGCATAATTTCACAATGAGGGGGTTAGTAAATGTGATAATATTTCATATTCATGTAGTCTTGTTAGTAAATGTGATAATATTGCATATTCATGTAGTCTTGATCATTATCCTCAAACTTTATCACTTCCTATAGAATCAAAAAATGAAATGAGTGGAAATGATGTGGTCTATGTTATTTGGTTTCCATGTCATAGTAAAAATAAACATGGAGCAAGCTCTCACTTGTTAAAAGGTAGCTAGATACTTGTGTTTGTAGAAATGTAGTTACTCATGTTGTTGTGGTTTGACAGAGGAAAGTATGGATTGAGGGAGATCAACACCTTTAACAGATTGGTGTTTGATAGTCAAAAATATTGCCTTCCCTTTTTTGTTTGATGGCCTAGGGCCATTAAATGAGGTTGAAAAAAGTTGAATAAAGGAGAAGTTTTAGAGCACCCAACAGACTTGGAACTTGGTCTACTCCCTAGAGATTTGGAATCTCACCATTCTCGCAAGGGGCAAGTATCCTAATTCACAACCAATATTGGGACTATAAAATTTTGCAAAATTTTAAGTGTCCATTATGAAAATTTTCTTTGCACACTCAGAAATGCACCTAAAAAATCTACCCTAGTGACCTACTTTGGAAGGTTGTAATTCTAAACCGATTGACTTTCATACCAAAAAATTTGGTGATATGTGAACATGTGTCTAATTTTAGCTTCCTATGATGAGTTTTGACAAGGTTTCAAAATGCAAAGCTGGAGGGTTTTGGGAACATTTTTCTATTTACAAACTCTCAAGCTTGCAAAGTGGCTACCTATTTAGATTGATATTTCACAACTATATAATCACCATGAAAAATGTATTGGTGGTCTACATTCTCTTCATATTTATATGCTCCTCGGTCTAGTTTTAGAACCATAGGATCAGATTTGATATCTTAACCAGGTCAAAAGCAAATACAATTTGTTCTACTTTTACATCTACATTTTGAGAATTTTTCAAGGAGGTCAACATTGAACCCTAATATCCTTTTATGAAAGTGGATTGAAGGAAATACCTCTTGCACACATGCTCTATGGACCCAAATTATCTAGTGTTTTCAATGGTAGCTTCCCAAGAGGTGATTTTGTATTTTTTCGAGAAGGTGACTTGGTGAGCCCTAATTGGTTTTTAACATCTGTAGTTGTAGAAAAGTATGAGTGAGCCACCTTGGCATTGAATATATTTCACCTCAAAATCCATTTTTCCAAGTTTTTTTATGCACTAAATTATTGGGTCAAATTTCTACATGACTCTTCATTTTCATGACTTCAGCAAGTTGTTTGACTAGTTTTCTAAGGCAATTATAGAGGCCACTTGACATGTTTTGACTACTATAAAAAATGTTAGAAAGTGGATTTTGATGGTCTCCCACTTCAAATTTTCATGCCAAGAACATTTAAAGGAATCTTCAAATTGATTCAGGATAGAAAATTGTCTCAAAACCAAAAAAAATTGTTGAGCCTACAAGGGGACCCGACATGTGTCACACAATTTGAGGAAGCTTCTATCCAATTAGGTCAAGAGGTTGGATATGGTAATAACCTAGTTTTGTAGGATTAATAAGAGTTTGGATACCTAGAAATGTACTCCAAAGGTGATGTTATGGTCGGTAAACCATGACAAACATATTGCAAGATCTAAAATCATAATGAATCCTATCAAGCTTCACAAAAATCTATTCATATCTTTGGAAGGACAATAAGGATTTTAAAGTCATGCACCAAAATGAGACTGGATCCATATCTAATCATAATGTTGAGCTATATCTCATTCATTGCATCAAGCTAAATCTCTGGCTCAATGTGAATGATGGATTTTGCTTCAATTTTTTACCATTTTCATGGTAGTAATCATTGTAGATGCTTAGGTTATCCTAATAGAAATTCTTTAATGTTGGGGATTCTGACTATGGAAAGTGAAAATTACACACTCGTAGGTTTTTTTTTCTACTTACATGTTCACACAAGATTTTAGCAAGTAAAAAACTTGATGGTTTGGCTGGAGTATTGGAGAATTGGTAAAGAATTGTAATTCCTTTCTTAGATAACATATAAGTCAGCCTCCAAGTATAATTCTAGCACTAGGAAAAAAAATATAAAATTTTCTTCAATTATTCTCACTCCAAATTGCATTCAAGCATATTTTGAGTGGTAATCAATGGAGAATAGAGTGACAAGTATAGAATTATGAGGGTAAGTGTACAAATTTGTGTGAAAAAAATGCTCAAAAAGTGGAAGAGTTTTTCCTAATTTTCAAAATTTGTCACAATTGGATTGAAAATTTGAAGCACTTACACATTGAATCTTAAAAGAGTTTAATAATATGAAATTTATTAGTTTTAGTCTAGTTTTCAAATATGTAATTTATACTAATACCCAAATGATACAAAATAATTTTTAATATGCATGGATAAAAACCACTTTTTAAAAGTTGCTTTTTAAGGACCATACCATGCATGTGTATGGACACCATAATTTGACCTAAATAAAAAAAAAAATTGAATTAATTTTGGGGAAAGATGTGTATTCTAATGAAGATTGATGAGGATATTTTTTTATAATATTTTTGTTAATATATTTTTATTTATTAATTTTTTATTGGTCATAATTATTGGTTTTTAAAACCCTTGTGTACAAACACCATAACTTGACCTAAACTTATCATTTTTTGAATTTTATTTTTTTCATTGTGTAAATAATTCTTTATAGATTGATTTCATGTAATTAACTTGACCATAACTTGACCTAAACATATCATTTTTTGAATTTTATTTTCTTCATTGTGTAAATAATTCTTTATAGATTGATTTCAAGTTTATGGAATTTTTTCATCATAAGTTAATTAAAAAATATAAAAAATAATCCAATAATAAAAATAATTACATAATTTAAAAATAGACATTTTCATCTATAATGGGTTTTCATTTCATAAAACAATTTTGAAAAATACCTCATCAACTATATTGCTAAAGTTTTTTCTCTTGAAATTTTCATGACCTTGTACTTGTAGGTCCAAGGCTAAGTATTGGGTTACCATACCTTTTTTGAGTCTAAATCTAGATGAAAATCATGTATCGTGAGGTTAATTTTTTTTGGAATGAGTACCCACTTTAAAATGGGTACTTATTCTAAAAATTGAATGGGTGCCTATTTTAAAAGTAAGAAATGACACTTCCCCTAAATGTGGACCCAACTTCTTGCACTTACCCATGAGATCCTACCTGTTAATGTTGTTTCAACACTTAATAATTTAAATGTAATATAAAGAGAAGCTATATAATTAGTATCCTACTATTGTGATTGTAAAGCTGAAAGTTCCACATTCAAACTGAAATTGTAGTGAGTGTCAAATTGGAAACATTCTAACCAAGCATGATGAGCATGAAAGAGAATGTAGCATCCAACATAGTTCATTAGTTGTTGTTCGTAATAACTTATAATTTGCAATACATAATGTAGTATAAGCTCTTGAAGTAGGAATTCAACCATTTTAGTAATGTCTTACAACCACAACTCAAACTTTAAATGTGGCTACATATCTTAGATTTGATGGGGGATGTTTTTAAAGATAGATACACACTCATCAAATACTTTATGTATGTTGGGTGACATCAAATTAAAAAGGTGAATGGCTTAGGGAAAGTAAAAGAAATATTTAAAAGAAACATGAAGTAAATATGGTGTTAACAAAGGGAGGTCTTCTATTCAAACAACACAATCTCTAACAAAAATAACAACTCCCAAGTCACAAATCTTCAAATTCACCTTAACACATAAAACCTTCACTATTCCTTATAGTTTTTCCTCCTTAATGAATCAGGTATATCTTTTATAGAAGGCTCTCTCAATTTAGGACCAACACCTTTTTTAGAGACTCATTAGGGCACACAAACACATATCACAAAACCTCAATAGGTTGCTTTCAAATAGCTTCATCAAATCAGGCACCTATGTGATCTACACCTCAAATTAGGTTTCTTTTACAAAGAAACTTATCTCCAATCTTCTTATCAACCCCTAAAGTCACTTCGGAAGCATTTAGTAGGCTAAAAAACCAATGATTCCACAATTTTTATCAAGATAACCACTCACCAATACACCTAACCTTCAAACCCTCCTTTTAGCAATTTCCATAGGGCTTTATTGAAAATTATACTTCCAAACCATTTCAAACCTTACCACCACTTCAAAAACCATGAAATACCCTTGAAAAATCTCAAAAAATCATCAAATAATTCTACCCCAAAAAATATCATGCATTACCATACTCAAACCTCTCAATTTCACAAGGAAAACACACTTTTCTCTTCTAGGGTATCATGCCAAACTCTTCATTTGGCCTCCCCCTACACACAAGAATGATAAAAACCCCTATACCTAACTAATAATACCCATTCCACTAAGTTACAATGCTTACAGAAGGTGGAATGGGTTTATTTGCATGATTTAAACATCAAAATCCTACAAATAGAGCACCCTTAGGCTGTTACGAAAAATTGTCTCAAACTCTCACTAATTTCAATGTTGGACCCTCAAACAAAATGAATAGTAGAGTTAATTCGATCCTTTAAGGAATTAAAACAAGTTTATATCAATATGATATTGTATGGGACCGTATAGGTCTAAAAAAGTAAGAAAACATAGAAAATCTAAAGAAAAGTAGGGGTAAACAATTGATTTTTTCTTCCAAAACATCAAGAGAGATTACAATAATGATGTTTCCCACATATTTATGATTTTTACCTCTAAATAAAAATTGAATCAATTTAAAAAACTATCTTTTGAAATGCCTGACTATTGGGATTCAAATTCATCCTTTTACAATTTTTTTTGTAATTTTACACTTTTTCCACAAAATGACAACTTTTTGCATTTCTTAGCAACATTTTGCAAATTAGACCTCCTAATCAACTAATGGACTCCAAAATGACTCATTGTAATATAAAATGGTCTAAATGACCTTATCTAATGCATATTGAATAAAACACCCTATAGCCTACTTATCAACAACTTTGTTTGAAAATATTTCCCAAAGGTAACCCTACACCAAAATCAAATGCAAATAATTCCTAAGTTGACATTTCATGTGGAAATTAAAGGTAATTTGTAGATTTTGTAATTATATGAGGGATCTAGAAAATGTGACTATATATCTTATGAAGGCTAAACAACCACCTTGTAAAGTTTTTCCATCAAGATTAGGAAACGTGTTGTGAATTGGGATATCCATTGTGCTCGATAAGAGTGGTTAAATCAATGTGCTAAGGAGATTTTAATGTAGGAACAAGGGGCTACTATTGGAAAAAAAAAATCAATGCCCATGTGTGAGTAAACCTAGCACATTTTTACTTTGCAGAAGGATTGTTTGTGCTTGATGTGAAAATGTATCAAAATTGTTTGAGAAATCATATTTTGAGCTAAGAACCTAATTTTATTTCTAAGTTTGATGCAACATGAAGCAGGGTAGTGGTAAAGGTAGTAAGCAAACATTACTAAGAGCAATGTGTTTTTAATACTCAAAAACTTCATGTCATGCTTTTTTGGCATTGCAATGTTGTGGGTTTCAACTTTAACACTATGGAGCAAAAAACATACTATTGGTGGGATTCTTTAGGCAACATCAGAATTAATGGATGCATTCTATGTGTGCAACCAAATATTGTTATGACATGCATCTTGGTATGAGGAGGATAGCATTTCTTTTTAACTACTATTAACCTATGCTTGAGCCACCATGATTGATGAAAAGTTAGGGAAATGAACAAATAGAGGAACTATGGTAGGGGTATGTGCAGGATCATGATGGGCCAAAAAGTGGCAATATGATGGGTATGTGGCTGACAAATTTTTTTTTACCCAAAATTAATGAAACAAAAAGGGTTTTTAAAGGAGATTCTCAGCTTTCCACCAATATAAATTATGCTTTATTTTGAATTTAATAAGTAATTATTATTCATTTTCTATTTGAATTATGACTAAAGTCCTGATTGATAGGTTGATTGAAAAACATCTACAACTTTCAAATAGTAACACATTTTTTGAATCCAAAACATATGTCACATTCTATGCTTCGTATAATATAGGATTAAGAAAATAACAATTGAATTTCATGAATTTTTGATCAAGTTAAGGTGGTTAGACATATGCTTTTTATATTTTTTAAAAGTTGTAAAAAATTCATAATTAATTATTTACTTGGAAAAAAATTACAAAAAAATATGCACCACATCAAGTCATGAGTCCTCTACTTATATCTAAAATATTATTAAAAAATATTGTCATTTTATTGTGGTTACGGTGGTCAAAGAGACACCTACTTCTTATTTTTTCCCTAAAATTGAAGTACTACTGCATTGAAATTTCAAATTTTCACCAAATATATATTTTTTTTAAATAAAAAACCTAGTAGGTTAGAAACTACATTTAATTTTCTACAAATTCTATTCTTACATATTTTTGAAATAATATAGATAACTTATTCAATTTTTTATGTTAAGTTGTCTAACTCTGATTTTTCTAATTTTTTTGCCACTTATAGGCATGTTTTTTCCATGATGATCTTGCACATACCAATAGAGCAAAATCAATGGTCCTAGTGTAAGATGAGACTTGAATGAATCTCCACCTTAGCCCACTAGCCTTGCAAGATGGAGGATGACACTAATGGGAAGGTAGACAGGTTAGCAGGCGAGCTCCATGTGGCTCGTGGTGGACCTCATGACAAATTTTTAAAATAGATTGCTTAAAGTGAATTAAAAATGTTGCTCAATTAAAATCATTTGGGGCTTTCATGTTTTAATGAGAAATTGTTAAAAAAGCACGGGGCGGGGGGGGGGGAGTTTAAGGATTATAGCTTTTAAATGTTGCTCGCCAAATATTCAAAGGAGGCATGGGTAAATTATTTTCATAATGTGAAACAAAAGCTAAAAGCTTTCACAATAAAATAACAAAAACTTGGGTTGGGAAATATTAAAGGTAAAGTGCCTAGAAAATACTTAAAGACCATTCACTATTAAATGTGCAAAACTTTAAACATGAATAAAGAATGCACATGAGAAATATTTAAAGGGGAATTTTAAGTTTTATTTTGATGGTGAGGAAAGTGAAATGTAAAAGACATGGGTGAAATTTTTGTGTAGCATAGTGAGAATTAAAAAGTTAAATGGCTCTATTTTTTAAGCAAGAATATTTTATTTGCTAGGAAGTGAAGATGTAAAGTGCAGCCAAGAAAGAAAGGAGTAAAATCTTCCATAGGAAAAATTGAGTGTTTTTAGCTATAGGGTAAATGATGAAAGTAGGAAGTAGATAATTCTCACAGCAAGGGTAAAATGAGGAGAGAAGAGAGAAGATTTTTCCACTTTCTTGTTGCAAATCAGATGAAGAGAAAGATGGCATGTCTCTTCCATGGATTCATTTTAGGGATTTTTCTTCTTCTTTATCTTCTCATTCTTTCTCATTTGTATGGGTTCCAATTTTTGAAGTTTTGTAAGGTAGACAAAAGCTATGTATAAACTATAAAGTTAGGGTGAGGTATATGACTATTACCCATTAGTCTAATGTTTATGTGTTTTTAACTATACTTCATGAATATTTTATTTTGTGATTGTCTCCATAGCTAAGATGTTATACTCTTTAAATTCAATAATCAAGGGTTATTTGAGTTTTTCATGCACATTTGTTGCATTTTTTATTTCCTTTTGTTCAAGCAAAAGAGCAATTTCTTTAATTAATGTAATGGGAGTATTGTGTTTCCAGATGGATTTCTAAGAATGGTCATTTGATAACTTCAATGGTATTGTTATCATAATGTGATAACATTTTCAAATAGCTTCAAAACATGTTTAACATGATAGGATAAAATGTTGGTTATATGAATCTGTAGCCCTCCTATTGGCATTAGTCAAACCTTGTGCATCTTCTATTTTTAGTTTGGTCCCAACTATTAAAATATAAAAAACCCTTTAACTTTGATGTTCATTTGCTTTCATGTTGAAGTTATCCATGTCCTAGTATCTCAATGGTATTAAAAGGGTTTAGAGGTTGATGTTAAAAGTACTACATCTGTCATCCCTCAATGTGTTTGAGATAGAGGTATCTAAGTTATTTGTTCTCAGCAGTGTTCAATGCAAATATGATTATTATTGAATTTGATGGAATATAAAATGCCCATCACTCATATGTTTGAGAACTATCCACTTTGATAGGTATGTAGTTTTTTGTTTGGAATGAGTTTATTATACATTGGAACTACAATTGGGAACATCCTCTTGAGTCTTGGGGTGTTGGTGTAATTAAAAGTGTCGTACCTTGTCCTAGGTCATAATTACACCTTAGTTAAGTTTACTTAGGTACCACGTAAGAGGTTGTTGGATAATTTCCACTTTTGGTGGACTTGACATGTCATTACTTTATCACATCCACCTTTTGTGGAAACTTCATGCGATTATCTCTCCACCTTAGGTGGAGTGATAACTTTTCATAGTTGTCTCATGTCATAAGATTATGACACTTGTCATAATCTCATGCCCTTCTATATTCTCACCATGGCTATATAACCAAGGGGTCTCTCTCATTGTAAAAAATCATATCATATCATTGACATTGAATACAATCTATTCTTGTCATATTCTATTCTCTCTCTTTTTGTGCTTTCCATTTGGTCCATAGATCTTGACAGCCATAGCCAATTCTAACATGGTATCAGAGCGGTTTGGGTTCCATTAGAGTCTTTTTCTGAAGAGAGATTCTAGACTTGGGGGTGTTGTATTTTTGGCTCTTTGTTTTAGGTTCAAATTAGAGCTTGCTGGTGCAAATCTAAGCTTAGCATTGCGTCTAGAAGGTTTGAGAAAGTTGATATTTCCTTTTGTTTTGTCCAAATTAGACATACGAGGCCAAATCTATGAGGGTTTGAAGCGGAAGAGTGGTTGCCAGATCCAAAAGGTAGTTGCATTTTTTGAGCATTTTGGGTCAAATCCGACCCTGCCATTGCATCCAAAAGGGCCAAAAACCATAAGATCGACTATCAGTTCGTCCATTTTGGAGCAAGTCATCTAGTGAGGCAAAAAAAATTTCTTAAGGAGTCGTATGGCCCCCCATGTCATCATAATTGTGCCACGGTACGATTTTATTAAATATATATATATATATTATATATATATTTTGTAGATAAAATTTTCAAATATTTTGTAAAATATTCGCAATTTTTATATTTTCATTTGTAAAAAAAAAAAATTGTATAGTTTGCAGTCTATATAGTCCGCAGACATAACTTGCACCCTTGCCACCATGTGGAACCTCCACATTCAGTAGCATAGAGTAATTGGTGGGCCCTCCTCACATAGCCACTGCTCACAAAAAAATGGGTGCCCTCGATTCACAATCTAGTGATCAAGTCTGATTCTGACAAACCTTGAAAATCTCGGCGTCTTCATTTGTAATCGGTCGGTCATTCTATATCCACGAGTTCCAATCCAAATTTCCTCCAGCGGTAGTCAAAATATCAATTCCGGTGAATATTCCCTTGCTAGAGGCAAAACTAGTAGAATATTCCTTCAAGATTCTGACGGTTGAACCGAGCATGTGATGGTTTTGAAACCGTCAATTTTAAGCTGAAGAAAATAGAATATTCCATCCATAGGGCATATTATTTTTTTATGCCTTTGCAACCGTCAAATTTAATCATGTGAATTGCTAACATCATCAATGTGTTAGCATGACATCAGAATATTCAAAAAAAAAAATTCCCCCTCACAGTTTGCATTTTGATTTTTGAAGGAAAACTTTGAAGCTCCATATCTTGCTCATTTTGACTCCTTTTTTCGGGCAATGTGTTTTGATTTGGTCTAATTTTTCATGCTCTTCATAGTGGTGCAATTGGTTTTTGGTTTTGGTGCCTCGTTTTTCTAGAATTTTCAGATTCTCACAAGTGTTGTTGCTTCGTCCTCATTTTGGGAACTTTGGGAGCTCATAGCTTGCTCCTACAATAACATTTTTGGGTGCAGTTTTTTTTAAAGTGCATGATTTTTCATGTACTTCTCAGTGGTATGATAAGATTGATCTCATTTTGTACCAAAAAATGTACTAGATACTATGGCCTATTTTGGCATTTGTAAGCACTAAGATGAAGTCTAGTTTTCTATTTTTGGCATTTAGCAACTGTAAACATACTAAATATAAAGTGCCAAATCATATATTGCTTGGGGGTTTTCTTGATTAAGTGATTTGGGGGGATCTCTTGGTGCATTGCTTTGATTTTTTTTCTTTTTCTCTCTCATTTTAATGGATCATTCTAAGGTTCCTTTTCTCACATCATATAATTATTCAACATGGCATCAATATGCATGGAATATTCTACTGATAGAAGGTCACTCTCTATATGTTGAAAATAAGGTACCTGAACCTACAAATGTAGAAAATAAGTTAAAATGGATGATCAAACATGCCAAAGCTCTTGGGTGTCTTTGTAGACTAGTTTCTCAAGATTTGTTGTTCCAAATTGAATCATGTAAAAATTCTCATGAAGGTTGTAAAAAATTGAAAACATTGTATAGTACTACAAATGAAGTAAGAGGCTATCAAATTGATAATGATTTGATGAATCTTAATCCTAAGAACTTTGATAACATCCAGGAATACATCACTAAGGTTAATGATTTGAGAGAGCAATGTAAAGCATGTGGAATTGATAAGGACATCTAGTTGGTGTACAATACAGTGAAAAAACTTGGTCTTGATTATGCTTCTTTTGTTTCTAGCTTTCATACTCATAGATTGAATATGGGGTCTACATACACTACACCTTCATTTACATCATTTTCTGAGATGTTGATACATGAGCCACAAAAGCTTATCTCAATGGGTCTCATCAAGACTTCTAAATCTTAGGAATTGTTGGTTAGTCAGGTGAAAGAATCAGAATCAGATAAGAAGAAGAAGACAACAAAGAATAATCAACACTCAGATCAAGTAAATCTACATTCAAATCAATCAAATAAAACATATTCTTCTAAAGGAGAATCATCTAAGAAGGAGAGGCCTATTTGTGCATATTGCAAGAAGGATGGACATGAAGAACATTATTGTTATAAGAAGGATATTGATGAGTTGAAAAATATTCTCAAAAAGACTCACATTAATTTTCCTTCTACAATGTCTAAATCTTCTTCTCCTTCTACTTCAAAATAGTCTAAAAAGGACAAAGGTCAAGCTCTTTGTGCTCTTTCAGGTCCAAGATCAGGGAGATGGCTTCTAGATTTAGGAGCATCACATCATATGACATCTTCAAAAATTATCTTCTCTTCATTTCAATCTTGTACTATATCTCCTATCTTGATGGGAAACAATACCTACATGAGTGTAACAGGAAGGGATCTATTAGCATTGGGGAGAACACTTTTTAGGATGTCTTGTGTGTTCCTCATTTGATGAACAATCTTCTTTCCATTTATTAGATTACACATGGTGGAGATGGGAGAACTATGGAGTTCACACCTAATTTAGTCATCATTTGAGACTTGAAGACTGGAGAGATCATTGATACTAGGGTGGTTGATCATTATATTGTTTGTATTCCTTTACACAGTTTTATTTTGGTGATGACAATGTTCCTTTGGCTATTGATCACATGAACCATGATTTAGAGGAGACCTGTGGCTTTTTGAACTTGGGAATTCTTACATCAGATTCAGTTCTTGAGTCATGTATTTCATTTCCTCCATCTACTATTGTACCTAATGATGCTTGTGTTGCTATAGTTTTGGCTCCTAGTGATTCAGTGCAATAGGACATACATAGTCTTCCAGATATGGCTACTTTGGATGGCTTCTTAACATGTATTTCATACTTTTTTGTGAAGTCTCATCTTTCAAATTTGGAGGACACCGTTGATAGCATTCATCTTCTCTTTGATGAAGATGAACCTTCTTCACTTGTTGTGAGGGAACACCTTGACCCTCTTGTTCATTATCTACATGACTGATGAGGGCGTAGCCCAAGACTTAGAAAATAACCCACAAACAAGAGAATAATTTTATTATTTAGAAAATGGAGCTTCTTACATGTAGAGGATCTCAAATCCCCAATTTCTACAACACATGCAAATTACAGAAAGCTACAGAATAACCCTTTCGCAATATGTGAGCTTGTCCCCAAAAAGTTACCCAAAAATTAGAAACCCGCCTATAAATAGAGCTCCTCATTAGTTTGGAGCCAAAACAACATTCAAATTTGAGTTTAGGTGGTTTGGCGCCAAAAATTTACAACATAAAGTTCAAATTTCAAAAGAGCATTTGCAATTGTATTTTCTAGAAAGTGCGCCAACTTCCCAGGGCCATAACTTTTGATCTGGGACTCTGATTCGTGAACCGTTTGAATCGTTGGAAATTTCTCGAAGTCAATAACGCGCTTAAAATTTTCTACACCAATTTTAGCATGTTTTGTGGCTGTTTCAGGAACTCTAAGTGCCTCAAATCTAACTCAGAAGATTTTTAGGTGCAAAACTTGGAAACTAAAACTACAATATCTTTCAACCCAGGAACAAAAAATAAAAACCATAGATTGGGAATTTCATTATGATGAAAAGGGTATCCAAAAATGTAAAAACATCTAAAAACTGAGAAAATTAAAATTTAACTATTTTTGGGTGATGCAAGATTGCCCTTACACCACTAGATACTCCTGCATCAGACACCCACGCTAATTTGAGATGTGATCCCGTCACATCTCAGATGGTGGAGGAAAACCCAAATGGTCAACCTTTTCCTTAGGCAAGTAGGATGAATCTTCAACATGCCTTCCTTTCCATTTCACTAGATATTCTTCATACTGCCTGTTCCTGGTACTCCTTCTGACACGACTATCTAGGATTTCTTCAATCTCCTCTTTTTTTGAAGTAGGTGCTGGAATCCCACACTATTCCATCATTGGTACTTCCTCTGCACCACCTTCATGATACTTTGTCAAATCTAAAATGTTGAACACAGGGGAAATGTTGAATCCATCCAGCAACTCTACCTCATATGCATTCCCTGAATCATGCCTCTTCAAAAATTTACAGGGATCAAACTTCTTCATCTTCAATTTGTTATATGTTCCCACTAGAAACCTTTCTTTCCTCAAGTGGACCATCACTTCATCACCAATCTAAAATTACTTATACCTCCTCTTCTGATCTACCTTAGCTTTATACTGCATATTCATCTTGTTAATATGTTCTCTTACCTTCTCATGTATATCCTTGATGTGTTCTGCAAAATCTTCAACTTCAACACTTATTTTCTTCTCTTGGTCCATCTTCCTCAATTCTAGAGCTATTATGGGGCTACCTCCATACACAATCTGGAATGGTGATCTACGAGTGCTTCTGTTGAGAGAATTATTGTAAGAAAATTCTTCCTAGGGTAAGATCAAGTCCCATCCCTTGGGTTTATCTCCTACCAAAAATCTCAGTAGGTTACCCAGACTCCTGTTAAAAACCTCCATCTACCCATCTATTTGTAGATGGTGTGCAAAAATGAACTTCAACTCTTTCTTCAGCTTCTTCCACAAGGTCCTCCAAAAGTACCCCACAAATTTGGTGCCACGATCTAAAACAATACTCTTTGGCAGACCATGTAGCCTCACCACCTCTTTGAAGAACAAGTCAGCAATGTGGACTGCATCATAGGTCTTCTGACATGGAATGAAATGTGCCATCTTCAAAAAACTATCAACCACCACAAAGACTAAATCATTCCCTCATTGCGTCCTTGGCAAACCAAAAACAAAGTCCATACTAATATCCTCCCACGACCTCTCTGGTAAAGGTAAGGGCTGATATAAGCATGTATTCTAACTCACTCCTTTAGCCATCTAACATACCCTATAGCTTTGTACAAACTTCTTCACATCCTGTGACAACTGAGGCCAATAATAATGCTCATTGATAATGGTAATGGTCTTATCCCGACCAAAATGTCCTGCTATTCCTCCACTGTGCTTCTCCTTTATCAAGTTCTCCCTCATGGAACTCCTCGGGATACACAATTGACTTCCCTTAAATAACATGCCATGCTGGATTATAAAATTCAGCCACCTTGTCATGTCCACTGTAACAGGTTCCTTGCAAGCTTTCCAAGCCTCTGCAAAATTAGGATCTTCTGCACACAGTGTCTTGAGTTCATTGAACCCAACCACTTCAATCTGCATCTTTGTCATCAACTTATGCCTCCTACTTAAAGAATCTGCAACCCTATTTGACTTCCCACTCCTATGTTTCAAAACAAAGGTATAACTCTGCAAAAACTCTACACATTTCATGTGCCTCTGATTTAATTTTCCCTAACTATTTAGGTACTGCAAGGCCTGATGATCGGTATATAGAACAAATTCCTTTGGCAACAAATAATGTCTCCATTTCTTTAATGCTTGAACTATTGCATAAAATTCTTGATCATATACAGAATACTTTCTTTCGGCATCATTTAACTTTTCACTGAAATAGGCAATGGGCTTACCTTCTTGGCTCAACATTGCTCCAATGGCACAACCACTAGCATCACAATCCACTTGAAACACCTTGTTGAAATCTAGGAGAGCTACAATAGGTTTCTCATTCACCTTCTGTTTCAATAGTCCAAAATTTTTTGCTGCTCCAGTGCTCCACTTGAATTCTTTTCTATCCCCTCTCATTTTTTCAATCAGGGGTCCACAAATACTACTGAAGTTTCTAATGAACTTTCTATAAAAACTAGCTAAACCATGGAAAGATCTCACCTTGGTAGCAGTTCTTGGGGTAGGCCATTCCAGAATAGCCTTCACCTTCTCTGGGTCCATCTTGATACCTTCTGCTGAGACAACAAAACCCAAGTACACTAACTCCCCCTTCACAAAACTGCACTTCTTTAGATTAATCAACAATTTCTCTTCTCTTAACTTCTCAAAGACTCTCTGAATATGCATCAGATGCTCATCCAATGTCTTACTGAAAATCAAAATATCATCTAAATACACAATAACAAAATTTCCTAGAAATTTCTTTAGTACCTCATTCATGAGCCGCATGAATGTGCTCGGTGCATTGGATAGCCCAAAAGGAATGACTAACCACTCATACAGGCCCTCTTTGGTCTTGAAGGTAGTCTTCCATTCATCTCCCTCTCGAATCCAGATTTGGTGATATCCACTCTTCAGATCAATCTTTGTGAAGTACTAAGCTCCACTCAAACAGTCCATCAGGTCATCCATTCTTGGTAGGGGAAATCTATACTCGATTTTTATCTTGTTTATGGCTCAGGAATCTGTACACATCCTCCACTCCCCATCCTTCTTTGGTGCTAGTACTGCAGGGACTGCACATGGACTCAAACTCTCCTGTATCAAACCCTTTCTCAACAACTCTTGAACTTTTTTGTTCAACTCCTCATTTTCTGTTGGAGTCATTCTATGAGCTACCTTATTTGGAAAACTAGCTCCAAGAATCAAGTCAATCTAATGACTAATCTTTCTTATTGGTGGTAAACCCTCAGGTACATTATCAAAAACAATCTCCTGAAATTCATCCAACATCCTAGAAACTTCTTTTGGAACCTTCTCACTATCCTCCTTACTCACTCTAGGAATCAATGCATAACACACACGCTCATGCTTCATACCTTCTAAAAATTTTCTTCCATCTACATAACAAATTCTAGCACTACTGCATACCTTTTCTTCGGTCTCTTTTAGGGGTTTCAACTTGTGACGAACCCCATCCTTTGTCAAGGAATAAGTGTTTGCATGGCCATCATGTATAGCTCTCCTATCGAACTGCCACAGCCTCCCCAACAACATGTGACATGCATCCATGGGGATGATATCATAGAGTACCTCATCATGGTAGCTCCTGATCTTAAACTTTACTAGGCACTGCTCATTGACCAAAACTTTGTGGTCTTTCAGCAACCAAGCAATCCAATATGGATGTGGGTGCCTTTCCCTCTTCAGCTTCAACTTTGTGACCATCTCCTCTGACACCAGATTATTGGTGCTCCACCATCAATAATGACATCACAACATTTTCCTTCACACTTGCACCTTGTGTGAAATAGATTCTTCCTCTATTCTAGTTCCTTTTCCTCAGTCACCAGGGCCCTCCTAATCACTAGGGTTTCTCCCCTTTCAGCATCATCTGAATGTTCAGATTGGGCCTCCTCATCTACATGCACAACCCTTCCATGACCTTCTGGCCTTTTGTCTGCCCTTCCTTGGTGTTGTGGACATTCATAGGCTCAATGCCCTTCTTCACCACACTGGAAAACGTTCCTTTGAAACCACCTCTTCCAAATCCTTGTCCATATTTCCCTCGTCCTCTACCTCTTTGATCACCACTATTTTGATCACGAGGGCGGTAGAAGTTGTCATTCCTTTGGCTTCAGCTGGTACCCACATCTTCACTTTTCTTTTCATCATCATTTCAGCTTCTTGAAGGTCTTCCACTGCCCCTTCCACTTTGACCTCCTCGTCCTTTTTGCTTGCCATCAAATCTTTTGTTTAGCTTCTCTTCCACCTTCAAAGCAAACTGATACACATCCTCAATGGTGGTCATTCTGACTAGGCTTAAATCCTCTTGAATGATCGGTCGTAACCCATTAAGATATCGGGCTACCTTCTCCTTATTGGCTTCTATGTGGCCCATTCTAATGATTATCTTGTGAAAATCTTCAGTATATTCTTTCACAGATCTGCTTCCTTGCTTCAACCCTTGCAATTTCTTCAACAGATCTAACTCGTAGTCCACTGGTATGAACCACTTCTTTAGTTTCTCTACCATGCATCCCATCTGGTGATCTTTCCTTTTCCTCTTTGATTTCTTTCCAACTGGACCTCTTTCCACCAAATACTGGCATGGCCCTTCAACTTCATTTTTGCAAACTTAACTCGATCTGGGTCCTCTATTTCTTCATACTCAAAATATTCTTCTAGCTTGTTGATCCAGTCGATCAACTCTTCCGGGTTCAAACTTCTGGAATAACTGGGGACTTCTACTCTAGGTCTTTTCTGATCTTCAAAATGGCCCTTATTAGCCGCATTTGGTCTTGATCAATTGCTTCTTCTTCCTCTTCTACATATGAACCTTCTTCCTCTCTTTCATCCTCACTTTCCTGCCTTGGGTTTAACCCTCTTCTCAACTACTCTTGTAACGCATCAATCTGTCTCTGGAGGGCTGCCAGTGCATCTCTTCCACCAGCATTTCTGCCACCTCAACAACCTCTGGCACCACCATGCCTACTAGGCATCACTCTTGGAGGCATCTTTCTTGACCTCAACCCACAACCACGATCCTAGTGTGAACTACCTCATGATCGGTGATCTGTCCACACGCTCAAGAAAACCTGCTTTGATACCACTTGATGAGGGTGCAGCCCGAGACTTAGAAAATAACCCACAAACAAGAGAATAATTTTATTATTCAGAAAATGGAGCTTCTTACATGCAGAGGATCTCAAATCCCCAATTTCTACAACACATGCAAGTTACAGAAAGCTACAGAATAACCCTTTCACAATATGCGAGCTTGTCCCGAAAAAGTTACCCAAAAATTAGAAACCCGCCCATAAATAGAGCTCCTCATTAGTTTGGAGCCAAAACAACATTCAAATTGGAGTTTAGGCGGTTTGGTGCCAAAAATTTATAACATGAAGTTCAAATTTCAAAAGACCATTTGCAATTGTATCTTCTAAAAAGTGTGCCAACTTCCCGAGGCCATAACTTTTGATCCGGGACTCCGATTCGTGAACCGTTTGAACCGTTGGAAAGGTCTCGAAGTCAATAACGTGCTAAAAGTTTTCTATGCTGATTTCAAAAAGTTTTGAGGACATTCTGGGAACTCTAAGTGCCTCAAATCTAACTCAAAAGATTTTCAGGTGCAAATTTGGGAAACTAAAACTGCAATATCTTTCAACCCATGAATAGAAAATAAAAACCGTAAATTGGGAATTTTATTATGATGAAAATGGTATCCAAAAATATAAAAATATCTAAAGACTAAGAAACTTAAAATTTAACTATTTTTGGGTGATGCAAGATTGCCCTTACACCACTGGATGCTCCTGCATCAATGATCATTCTTCACAGTTTGGTGTGAGTGTGGATTCTTTTGGAAAACATTTGGAGGAGGATACTTTTTATTTAGAGGGGATATCTTTGTCTTTGGATTATGTTGTACATCAATCTCTACTAGATGTTGGATTGTCCTCTTCAATAGTGTGGCCTAGAATTCCTAATTGAAGTGTCTAAGCTTTTGGCATCAACATGGAGACACTTGAGCATGTTTCAGAGGAATCATCATACATCATACATCTTGACATCCTGCATACATCCATGGTTTTGTTTCTTCCTAAGGGGAGGAACGTTGTTCAGTGAGATTGGATCATCTTCAACATTCAATGTCAAGCTTCCATCATCATTATAGGAGACTCAACATTGAGGGGGGGCTACCTTGTCTCTCTTCTACTTCTCTCTTATGGGGGGGTCTTTTTCCTCACATGGGGTTTTTACCTTCTCATTCTTCATTAAGAGCATTTCTTTTTTGGATTTCATCTCTCTTTTTGGGAGGAGTTTTGTCCCATTGGGTTTTCTCCCTTTCTCTGATTGTGAGATATTGCATTGATTGCATTGTTTGTAAATGGGTGCCTAACATGGCCTAGTATTCAAGACCCATCTTTGCATCTTTGTGTCATTTTCATAATAATTTTCCACTCCCTAAGTTTCACTTAATGGGGGGTTTTGGTGTAATTTAAAGTGTTGTACCATGTCCTAGGTCATAATTACACCTTAGTTAAGTTTACTTGGGGACCACATAGGAGGTTGTTGGAGAATTTCCACTTTTGGTGAACTTGGCATGTCATTACTTTATCACTTCCACCTTTTGTGGACACATCATGTGATTATCTCTCCAAATTAGGTGGAGTGATAGATTTTCATAGTTGTCTCATGTCATAATATTACGACACTTGTCATAATCTTATGCCCTTCTATGTTCTCACCTTGGCTATATAACTAAGGGGTCTCTCTCATTGTAAACAATCATATCATATCATTGACATTAAATACAATCTATTCATGTCATATTCTATTCTCTCTTTTTGTGCTTTCCATTTGGTCCATAGATCTTGGCAGCCATAGCCAATTCTAACATGGGGAGCTCAAAGTCCAGAAGGATTTCATAGCTTTGTTTGTTGTCTTTTCTTGTCTTCAACCTATTGATAGTGAAAATTCCCTATTTTAAATATGTAATCCCGTAGTTTAGGCACTATGTTTCTCCTTAGGGTTGAAGGTTGCAAGGAAAATGAACCAACACATTATTAATTTTATTGAGGATTGACTACCTTCTAAAAGTTAATGTGATTGTTGTGTGCTTACAATATCATGCATGTATATATTCATTATGATAGTGGTGGTCTTGAAGAATGTACTTGAATGTTTTAGTTTAGTATTTATCAAGATCAATGATTCCCAAGTCTCTCATTTTTAGATGTTCTAAGCCTTTTAGTTTGAAAAGAGAGTATTCCAAAGGATATGTTTAACATGAAGAAACTTTTGAGTGATAGAAGGTTCTCAATATTTTTTTGTCAACTTGTTGGTGTTCAAGTCCAATATCGTAACAACTAGTAGCATGCATAATTCAAATATTGTGTGTGGTGTCAAGATAGGAATTTATTAAGCTCCTTGTGGTAGTGCATCAAATCATGTTCTTTTAGTGGTGAAATAATTTGATTTTGGACCAACATGTTACACATTTCATGTAATTTTAGTTAGGTCCATCTTATGCCATCCTCACTATTTATGGATCCTTGGTCATCATATATTAGTGTTAATGTAATAGTATGCTTATAGTTCTCAATCATACATATACAATAACTGAATGATGTCAAGGATAATTACACCAATGTTTGGAAAATTTGTCAGTAGGTGTAAATTGAAGAGAAGATGGTGAATATAAATGGGAGAGTTTCATTTTAGTGTGCATGTCAGTATCAAAAGATCATATATAATGACAAAGAGTGTCAGTTATAAATTTAGCATGTGTATGAGATATACAAAATATATACAAGAATTATCTCAATTTTCTAGTCGGATTGGTGTCTCAAAGAGGCTGATGCCTAGAAATATTTTAGGGGATTGGAGCATTTGTTAGGTTCGTCCCTAACTCAGATTATAAAACTCACTTGTGTATTTATACTTTTTGAGGTTGGATTTGGATAGTATATTCAAGCAACTATACTCACCATGTTTTTTCCATCTTAGGATTTCATGTATATTTGGTGTTATCTTATGTGTATGTGTACTCTTTATGTTTCTTAGCATTAGTAAAGATTCATGTTTTATGTTCAATTACTTTAATTGGGGTGAGTTGTGAAGAATCATATATTCTAATAACTATGGCTAGGTTAATTTTTTTGAATTGATTAGACATATTGATTCACCTCTTCTCACTAGATTTGGTGCCCATCAATTAGTGTTAGATCCAAGTTCATTTGAATAATCCTAACAACTTATAGTAGTTTCAAGATGACACACTTATTTTCTGAAGAAGGATTCTCAAGGAATAAAGCACCACTATTTGATAGATCTAATCTTTCTTTCTAGAAAGTTAGAATGGAATCCTACTTAATGGTTCTAGGAATTAATACTTGGATGTCAATAATAGAGGGACATAATATTCATGAAAAAGGGTATGTGCAGAATCATCATGGAAAAAACAGACCCTTAACTAGCAAAAAATTAAGAAAAATCAAAGTTAGGCAACTTGACATAAAAATTTGAATAAGTTATCTATATTATTTAAAAAATATGTAAGAAAAGAATATATAAAAAATTGAATGTAGTTTCTAAACTAATAGGTTTATTTAAAAAATAAAAATCTATTTGGTGAAAATTTGAAGTTTCAGTGCAGTGGTACTTAAATTTTAGGGTAAAAATAAGTAGGTGTTTGTCTCACCACCCTAACCACAATAAAATGATACTATTTGTTTATAATATTTTAGATATAAGTAGATGACTCATGTCTCGACGTGATGCATATTTTTTTGTAATTTTTTTCCAAGTACATAATTAATTATGATTTTTTTATTACAAATTTTGAAAGATATAAAAACACGTATGTCTGACCACCTTAACTTGGTCAAAACTTCATGAAATTTATTTTTTTTTAATTCTATAGTATGCAAAGCATAGAATGTTACACATGTTTTGGATTCAAAAAATGTGATATAGTTTGAAAGCTATAGATTTTTTCTAATCGGCCTATCAATTTGGACTTTAGTCATAATTCAAATAGAAAATGAATAATAATTATTTACTAAATTCAATGTAAATGATAATATATATTGGTGGAGAGCTAAAAATATCCTTTAAAAACCCTTTTCGTTTCACCAATTTTGGGTAAAAAAAAATTGTTAGCCACATACCCATCATATCACCACTTTTTGGCCTATCATTGTCTGACACAGTCAAAATCCTCCTTGGGATCAAGTCAAAAAGAGGGCTTGTGAAACTAATTCTATGGCAAGGAGTGTTATTCTATGTGGATTGACTAAGTTTTATAAATTTTTAAAAGTGATGTAGTGTAAAACAATGAAGGAAATATGGGAAAAATTGCATACCATCTATGAAGGTGATGACAAAGTCAAAGAGGAAAATCTGAAAACTCATAGATCCTAGTTTAAAACCTTGAAGATAAAAGAATAGAAGAATATTACCATATTCTTGTTCTGAGTTGATTATGTTGTCAACTACATTCCAGGTCTTGGTTTTGAATTAAAAGAAAAGAATGTTGTGCAAAAGGTACTCAGATATCTTCCTAGAAGGTTTGTTTCTAATTTTTTTGTAATTAAAGAAGCTAAGGATCTAAATCATTTGATGATGATTGAACTACATGGAATTCTACCTAATATTGAAATGAGATTTGAGTGTAAATATTTTATAAGGAAAGAGGTTGTGTTCAAAGTAGCTAGGAAATAATTTGATCAAGATTCTTATCTTGGATCTATCCCAAATGAAGCAATTTGTTTAAGAAAAGATACAAAGAGGTTCTGCTAAGTACAAAGGCAAGTTACCTTTTAAGTTTTTTTAATTGCAATGAAGTAGGATATTTTATGGCTAAGTGTCCCCATAATGATTCTAACAATGTTGAGAAAAAATATGGAAAAGAAAAAAATTAGAGAAGGGATAATGATTTGTGGAAGCAAAAGAGGTTCTATAGTAATGAAGAAGATGAAGATATTGCCAAAGATGAAAAAAGAAAAAAATGTATTCATGGATTTTGAAACTATTGACGAAATGTTGAAATGGATTTTGAAAAAAATGAATATGAAGTAGATATTATGAAATAATTGCTTTGTGTTGGAAAAGAGATTAAGAGACTAAAAAAGAAACTTGTAGAAGAAGTGAAGGCTAAAGAAAATGTATGTCTAGATTTAGAGAAACAAGAGGAGATGGTTGTTGAATTGAAGACCTGATCAGAAGAAGCGAAAAGGATTGAAGTTCTGACTATTATTTTTTCAAGAGACAAGGAATATGAGAAGCTTGAAGAAAAAGTTGTGACAATAAGAAAATATCTTGATAGAGTGAATCAAACAATTGGGTATGTGTAGGATCATCATGGAAAAAACAGGCCCTTAAGTGGCAAAAAATCTAGGAAAAAATAGAGTTAGGCAACTTGACATAAAAACTTGAATAAGTTATCTATATTATTTCAAAAATATGCAAGAATAGAATCTGTAGCAAATTGAATGTAGTTTCTAAACTACTAGGATTTTAAAAAATCTATTTGGTGAAAATTTGAAATTTCAATGCAGTAGTACTTAAATTTCATTGAAAAAATAAGTAGGTGTCTGTCTGACCACCCTAACCACAATAAAATGATAATATTTTTTTATAATATTTTAGACATAAGTAAAGGACTCATGTCCGGATGTGATGCATATTTTTTTTTAATTTTTTTCCTAGTAAATAATTAATTATGAATTTTTATTACAAATTTTCATAAAAACTCGTATGTCTAACCACCTTAACTTGGTCAAAACTTCATGAAAATTATTTTTTTATTTTTTTAATCCTATAGTATAAGAAGCATAGAATGTGATGCATGTTTTGGATTCTAAAAATGTGATACTGTTTGAAAGATATAGATATTTTTCAATCAGCCTATCAATCAGGACTTTAGTCATAATTCAAATAGAAAATGAATAATAATTATTAATTAAATTCAAAGTAAAGCATAATTTATATTGGTGGAAAGCTGAGAATCTCCTTTAAAAACCCTTTTCATTTCATCAATTTTGGGTATAAAAAAAGTCGTCAACCACATAACCTATAAATACCGATCATATCGCCACTTTTTGGCCCATCATGATCCTACACATACCCAATTACAGATGAAGTTTGGAAAGAGTACTAAAATTCTATATCAAATATTGGGATGTTAGAGATCATGTCAAAACTAAAATTGGTTTTGATTATCAGAAGAAGGTGGCATAATAGTTTTTGAAAGCTACTAATTCAAGTCTAGATATGATTGGTTTTAGAAGTACAAAAATTGATAAAAACATTACAAGTGATGAAAGCAAGAAATTGAATGATGAATTTATTCAAGTTCATAAGAAGAGAAGAAGATGGGTATGTGTAGGATCATGATGGGCCAAGAAGTGGTGATATGATGGGTATGTGTAGGGTATGTAGCTGATGACCATTTTTTACCCAAAATTGATGAAAAAAAGGTTTTTAAAGGATATTCTTAGCTTTCCACCAATATAAATTATTCTTTACTTTGAATTTAATAAATGATTATTATTCATTTTCTGTTTGAATTACAACTAAAGTCCTGATTGATAGGATGATTGAAAAACATGTACAACTTTCAAATGGTATCACGTTTTTAAAATTCAAAGCTTGTGTCACATTCTATGCTTCGCATACTATAGTATTAAAAAAGAAAAAAATGAATTTCATGAAGTTTTGACCAAGCTAAGGTGGTCAAACATACAATTTTTTTTATTTTTTAAAAGTTGTAATAAAAACTTCATAATTAATTATTTACTTGGAAAGAAATTACAAAAAAATAAACATCACATCGGAACATGAGTCCACTACTTATATCTAAAATCTTTTAAAAAGATATTATTATTTTATTGTGGTTAGGGTGGTCAGAAAGACACCTACTTCTTATTTTTTCCTTGAAATTTAAGTACTACTGCATTGAAATTTCAAATTTTCACCAAATAGATTTCCTTTAAAAAAAAAAAAACCTAGTAGTTTAGAAACTACATTGAATTTTCTACATATTTTATTATTACATATTTTTGAAATAATATATATATATTCTATTATTTTAATACATATTCTATTATTACATATTTTTGAAATAATATATATAACTTATTCAAATTTTTACATCAAGTTTCTTAAATCTAATTTTTCTAATTTTTTTGCCACTTAAGGCCCTATTTTTTCCATGATGATCCTGCACATACCTAGATATAGAAGAAAAGGATACAACATTAGGTTCAATAATACATTTTCATGTTATTATTTTAATTGCAATAATTTTGGTCATAAGGTTTTGCATGTATGAATGAGTATTGTGGTGTTGTCATTGATGTCTTGACACAATATAGGTTTTTTCAAAGAAAGGAAACAAGTGATTGTATGTGGTGCATGTATTGTTGAGATATTGTTGAGAAGTTGTGAGTACATGGAGCTATCTTTGTGGTGTTATAGGTGCGCTAATATGATGAGTTACCAAGTTCTTTTCAAAAAATTAATAAATAGTGAAGTCAAAATTGTGTGTGTTCATAATGTGCTCTGGTATGTGCTCCACATTTATTCTATGTTGATCCTATTCCTATGTGGATATGAATTATTGTTTAAGAGAATCCTTAGGTGATATATCTTGGATTATAGCTTTTAGATTGATGAATATTGAAAGTTGTGTTTACTATTGTGTGAATTGGTATGACAAAGTTGTTTGTATATGGATTGGGAGAAATGTATTCTCTCTGCTCCTCTGCTAGGTTTTTTAAGTCATGCAAATATGGAAGAAGGATTTTAATTGTGTTATCTATGTTCTATCAAAGGTTTCCATGGTTTGGTGCTCTAATAGACTAGTTATAGAGTTACTATGTGTATCTATATAGTCCAGATGGATTGACAGAAAGTGTTCTATGTTAGAAGGTTGTTGTAGTAGATGTGGATGAATATGAAGGAATCTAAGATTTTTTCCACTACATGGTGAAGTGTGTTATCTTCTTGTTGTGGAAGAATTTACTTCAAATTTCATTGGTGTTTTCAATAGGATTGGTCGACTTGGTGTTTACACATCATGTGAAGGGTAAGTATCAATTAAGGAAGCATGTGATTGATCCAAGATGTTTTTTTGGGTCATGGATAAGTGTTGGTTTGGTCCACTATCATTCTCTTTCACCACGAGAATTTTTACTTTCCAACCTAATTTGAATTTGTAAAATGAAGCATGTGTAGTAGACCTTAGAGAAAGTTTCTAAGGTTAAATATGGTATAAATACAAGGAAAGATGTTAATAAATGTACACCACAAATTTGAGAAGAAAGGTAGTAACAAGAGACTATGTGAAAGTGAATTGAGGTAGCAAGAACTTTAATGTGTTAGACTCCTAAAAGCAGTGAGTTGAAGGTGTTTGCAATTCTCTAATCAAGGTTGTGGATTTGCACAAGTTGTTGTGGTGGATCTGCTATTGCATTGAGATAATGTTCTCTATTTAACATTCTTATTTCTACCTTTCTCTATCTACAGGAAGTGAGCCTACCATTTGGATAGTGATTCATGTTTGGATAGTAAGTCCTATCTAGATAGTGAGTCCTATCTTGGGCAGTGAGCCCTTTGGCAGTGATCCTTTTTCTAAATGGTTATGAAGCTATTATTATATTGTGTGTTAATCCTCACCATGGTTTTTCCAATATTGTTTTTTCCATGTAAACTTTTTGTTTCTTATATTGATATTGCTTTCTCTATACAAAGATTTTGGAAAACCAAAATGATTTATACTTCTAGGGTTTTTCACCTAAAAGGAGATAAGATTAGGTGCCAAAATGCAATGGTACATTCAAATATGGATGTGACGTGGATGAAATATGGCTAGATGAAAAAAAAATGTATAAAACTAATGAAATAGATCAATTATTGTAAGCAAACCAAGAAATATGAAGTGTTTGAAAACAGAGTGTTGTATGCAAAAGACATAAAAAGATGAATAAAAATGCAAATATAACTAAATAGAAAGTTGTAAAATTGATTGTGTGCACTTGTAAACCTGATGGAGACTAGAAATGATTCTAGAAAACTAGAAATGTTAACTTTTTGATTCACTAGGCGAATTAGTCCTAGACCAAGGTATTTGCTTAGAATTTTGTTTCTGCCAAAAGGGTACTAGAATCTACACTTTTCCCTAAAAGACACCACTAGTGGGACTCACTTGCCATCCATGGTGAATAATTCCTTTTTCTATTTTCTAAAGATTCAAGCTTCAAATCTACACTTTGTCACCTGCACAATACTTCTTGATGAAATTTTGGATCTAAATCTTTGAAAACACCTACAAAATAGCTTAAAATTTATTTTCTGATGGGGGGTTTTCCTTGGTAAAACCATTTGAAAAAAATTATTAAGGTGTGATTTGATGGCTAGTTACATCTCCTCAACCTATATTTCTCCATGATTTTCTATAGGCATCCATCAATAACTCTTTGCAATGTTGAATCTTGAATGAGAAGTGAGCTTGAAGACTTGTAAAAAAACCTATGTTGTTGTCCTAAAGCTTCAAATTTTCTATAGAAATGCTAATGAAACTTCTTGTGGAAGATTATCAATACTTGACTTTTGATCTTGCTTTTGAAAAATGATTAGGAGATGTGAAAATTGACCTAAAAGCACATATTTATAGGCATCAATACCTAATTGCTCATTATTAAGACCTAAGAGGTGGGCATCAAATAAAAAATTGAATTAAGTCGATGAATTTCCTACTTAAAATTGAAAATTCCCCCATAAGGGACTCATTTTCCACCATTGGAAAATGGGTCCCACATGAGGTTTTCAAAGGTGGGTTTTTGAGATATGGATGATTTAAGCATTATTTGTAAGGATTTCTATGATTTTTGAGTGAAATGGGTCTCTAGATAAAAAATAATGAACATTAGGGGCCTATAAATGTATTTTTTAAGAGGTGATTGGCGCAAGGGTGTCTAAAATAGGACTAAGTTAGGCCATAGATTGCACTAAAGGAGTACATTTTTTGTTTCGATAGTTAGCCCCCACTTTAGCACCCATATGAATCTACATGCATATGTAAGCTAAATAAATCCAAAAAATATACTTTATTTCTCAAAAGGATACTCATTCGAAAAACAAAAGAATGGAGCCCCTAGTGTAGTTATCTACAAAACCACAACATTAAGAACTGTATCCTACAACATGAATTTGTTGGTTGTCCAAAAATACTTTTATCTAACTTCTAGTAATAAAATTAGAGGATAGATGTATGGCCCCACTTGATTCATATTGCTTTACGAAGGTGGAATCAAGGTAGCAATCTATCCACGTTGAATAAGGAACAAGCATATTGTAGGGAATTTCCAAGTACCATGCCACATAATAATAGACAATTAATGATTTCAGGTGTAGAATCATAATTTCAGTGCATCAAATAACATAAAAAATGGAGTTCTCTAGCACTTGTTATGATGTTTTGAATAAAAATGTACTTTATTCATTCTTAAGATAGAACATAGCCCTATTTTAATGCATAAGAGTAAAAATAATGAAAATGGTTAAAACAAGGGAAAGTAAAGTAATTTGTCACTTAGTATTGCATTTTACCTTCTTATAATCTGAAAGTGACAAGTGAGACAAGAAGATTCCAAGTAGACAGGATTACAGGCCTTCACAACTATATGTGCTTTGAGACCAAGTGGCACACGGTGAGTTGTATCATGAGTTGATTTGATTATGTAACCATTGCTCATTAATTTTGCAATGATTTAATGATTTTTAATGCATTTATAGGTTAATTTAGGTTCTTAGAAAAAAAATTGTGAAGTGTCCCATTTCTTCGCAAAGTGTCCCTTTTGTTTGCAAAGTGTCCTATTTCTTCACAAAGTGTCCTGTTTCTTTCCAAATTGTCTCGTTTTTGTGTGAAGTGTCCAAAAAGGGTTCTAAAGTTTCTAGGGCCTTTGAGAAAGCTCAATAGAAGAAATTTAGTACAATTGCATGATGAATAATGTGAAAATTTAAGAGATTAGATGAGTTTTTAGAAAAAAAATGTTGTAATTTTGATAGGTACCCACCCAATCGCAATTGTGGCTAGGGGGAGATAGTTGAGATTTTTGAGAGACCTAGCACCAACACTATTAGTAGAGGAGATAGAGCACCTTTAGGATGTAGGAATCTATTGGATGTGCCCTATACCTCCCATGACAAGCCATGATGCCATGTTGATGGCTCTGTGCAAGAGTTGGAATGTTGATACATGAACATTTCACCTCCCAAATAGGGAGATGACCATTACCTTAGTGGATGCACAACAAATTGTTTGAGTTCATATTTGGGGAGAATAGATTTCCTTCTAAATATATTTGTCATTTCACAAGTGAAACGCCAAAATATAGTAGTTCCTTGATGAACCAGTTCATGATGAGCATGTGAGGGCATGAATCGAGCTACCTATGTTGCTATATTCATGAACCCTAGTGGTGAGTTAGATAATGATGCACACGATGGAACTATTACTCAATATAGATGGATGAGTAGCACAACTTTATTAAGGATTAGATCACTTGATTCATGGGATGGTAGAGCATAAGACGTATATGCTTGGGGATGTTGTATCTTGGCATATCTATATTATGATCTGGGTTGATTTGTATTTCAAGAGATAGATAGTATCATGCACTACACGATTTTGTAGGTGTGGTGCCTTGAGAATATTATTTACACTAGGACTATCAGTTTCCCATGTGCTATAGTCATAGGGTATCCATGAGCCTTCAACTATCCTTTTATGACACTTATGGCAGTATGGAGACATGCATTTTTAGTGAGTTAGGTTTGACTTATTAGAGGAGGATGAGATATTTTGGATAGCTTAATATCTAACACTACAATGGCCAGCTACCATGAGATAGTTGGATATGTGAAAGATCATGATGCACCAAAAAGTGGCAATATGATGGGTATGTGGTTGATGACTTTTTTTTTACCCAAAATTGATGAAACAAAAAGGGTTTTTAAAGGATATTCTCAAATTTCCACCAATATAAATTATGCTTTATTTTGAATTTAATAAGTAATTATTATTCATGTTCTATTTGAATTATGACTAAATTCCTAGTTGATATGTTGATTGAAAAACATCTCTAGTTTTCAAACGATATCACATTTTTTGAATCCAAAATATGCGTCATATTCTATGCTTTGCATACTATAGGATTAGAAAATATATTCAAAATTACTTGTAATAAAAAATTCATAATTAATTATTTACTTAGAAAAAAATTACAAAAAAATATGCATCACATCTAGACATGAGTCCTCTACTTATATCTAAAATATTATAAAAAATGTTATCATTTTGTTTTGGTTAGGGTGGTCAGACAGACATCTACTTCTTTTCTCCCTAAAATTTAAGTACTACTGCATTGAAATTTAAAATTGTCACCAAATATATATATAAACCTAGTATTTTAGAAACTATATTCAAGTTGCTATAGATTCTATTATTACATATTTGTGAAATAATATAGATAACCTATTCAAATTTTTACGTCAAGTTTCCTAAATTTGATTTTTCAAATTTTTTTGTCACTTCAGGGCCTATTTTTTCCATGATGTTCCTGCACATACCCAGTTGAGGAGGATGTAGCTAGATAGATTTTTAGTTGGATGACATGACTACATAGTACATCCTTTTTATTATAGTCAAGACATGAAATGATTCAAATAGGTTTAGAAACCACTGAGGGTGTGCTCCTTTATTAGGAGATCAATGTTAAGTGTTGGGAGGACAGGTGATACCATATGCCTCACTATAGACCATGTAGTCTAGAGTGAATCTGATTACTTAGATTACAATCAGGTGTGAGTCTCTGTTAATGATGACATGAGTAGCACAGATGAGCATGATGTGTGATGGTTAGTGACATGACTAGATCTAGTGTTTCTAATGGATATTCGTACAGGTGATGCAGGACTAGTGCCAAATGAGGGAGATGAGGTAGAGGATAGGGTTGAGGATGTACAATATAGGGCTACAAAGATATTCACTGATGTTACAGATGATGAGTATGATGAGGAGGCTCATCCTCACTATGATGGCTAAGATAGAGGAGATGAGGATGAGGAGGAGCCACCCTTGAGTGAGAGTTATGGGGTAGTAGCTAGAGATCAACATGAGTGGGGAGATCCCTCTCCCATTTGTATGACAAGATCTGAAGTAGTGGTTGTAGTAGGCACCAATAATTAGAGTCATGGAGAGTCTAGCACATCCTCCATGCCCCCTACACATGATGATATTGATATTATTCAGCCAACTGGAGATATAGGTGATGATAATTGATTTTATGCATGTATTTTTAGTGTTTATGTTATGTTATATATACATATATATATATATAGATATCATGATGATGTTTACTAATTTTGTATTTTTTCTAACTTGCAGAAGTGATGAGAGATTGGCGAGAGTTCTACCATCAGATGGTTACAAAGATAGTGCCTACATCCATTGATGATGAGGAGATGGACCTAGATTATGTGCCCCCATTGACCATGGAGAAGGATCTAGAGTCACAAATACCATTTACAAGGCTATAGGTAGTGTATGAGAGTGTGAGGAGATGAATCCATCGAACCGAGACTATAGGATAGTTATCCAAGACTCTAGTAGAGGTGGAGAGATTGTAGGAAAAGGTATCAAAACTACAAGAGGAGAGGGATTAGATAGCATAGGAGAGTTATGTGGCCCTTGGGTGGATGCAAGGCTTAGATTTTGCACTTAAGTTTGGTGGATCATGGTCACGATCACATATGATCATCACCCAATGTCCTTGTATTGGATCATGAGCACCAAATCTTGAGGTGTCTAGTTCTCATAGACTTTGGTGATATTGTATATTGTATTGAGATGTACATAAAACTATGGACATGTATATATATATATATGAGCATTTTATGTTTTATGATTTGGCGTAATGTGTTTGAATGTTAAATGGCAATGTGATTAATTGAACAAACTTAGTAAGATTACATAATTAATGCTTTCATGATTTAACGAAGTTTATGTGATATAAGTAAAATATATTGTAGTTTTCTTTAGATAAAACATGATGATTAAGTATGTTATGTTAAATAAAATATATTTAATGATCTAACTTATCATAACACACAAGAAGAAGTTTGAATTGTATGAAATCTAAATTAATTATCAAAATGAATTAGTCACATTAGTTTTCAAGACATATACATGATTTATTTTTCAAGAATGAAGCAATGTGAAAGCGTATAGGATATGACCTAATAAATATAATGGCACTACTTTATTATTCATACTATTCAAAGGGATTAGAAATAATACCAACACAAATTTCCAACATTCATAGGTTCTTTAAGGGGTGTGCCATCAAGTTTTGTTAACATGCATGCACTGGATCCAAAATATTCATCAACTATGTAAGGTCCTAGCAAATTATAATTGAATTTATCCCATTCATTTGGGTTGGCATTGATGTTACGATGACTAGTAGATAGAACTAACTCACCCTTTTTGAATGATCAAGGGGTAACATTAAGGTTGTAATGATTATTTTTTTGTTTGTAATAAGCTTGAATATGTTCAAGAGTGTTAATGTGTTGTTCATTGAGTATCTCAAGCTGATGTAATTGTTGTTTCTTATAATGTGTTTCATCAACAAGTCCTTGAAGAGCAATCCTTAGTGTAGGAATTTCTAACTCTAAGGGAATTTTTGCTTCACTACCATAAACCAAATTATAAGGTGTGGTCCCTATGGAAGATCAAATACATGTACAGTAATCCCAAAGCACATAATAAAATTGTGTGTTCCAATCCTTATGATTTTTTTTAACAATTTTCTTCAAGATTTGTTAAAGAACTTTGTTAGTTGATTTATCCTAACCATTACACTGTGGGTAATAAGGTGTCAAAAAATGATGTTGTAAATTAAAGTTCTCCAAAATGTTATTCACTTCATTATTCTTAAATGATGTACCATTATTAGAAACTAATGTGGAAGGGAGTTCAAAGTGAGCAATATTGTGTTCTAGAATGAAATGACACATTACCTCATTTGTTGTAGATCGAAGAGGAATGGCCTTCACACATTTTGTGAAATAATCTATTGGAGTGATGATAAAGATATTTCGAATGGAAGAAGGAGGTGAAATTTTTCCTATAATGTCCAATCCCCAAACCACAAAGGGACATATCGGAAGTTGAGTTTGAATTTCACTAGTAGGAGCATGATGCAAATGGCTATGTTCTTGACATTTATGACATTTACAAAAATAATTAAAAAAATCACATTCCATGTTTTGTTGATAATACCCAATATGGATGAGTTTTGAACAAATGTTTTCCCTCCAAAATGTCCACCACAAGCACCTTCATTAGCTTGATGAACTAATAGAGATATCTCAGATTTGTTTAAGCATCGAAGTAAGATTCATTGAATGATCATCAATATAGGAAATTACCAAGGATGACATATTTGGATGCAAGCTTTTTTATATGAGCATGAAGGTTTTTGGTTGTTGGCTCAAGAATGGTACCATTTTTCAAATAGTTGAATATGGCATCATACCATTCACTTGAGTTTTCCTCATTAGTTATTAAAATGTCATTCATGTTTTCAACAATCAATGGTTTCATGAGAGGGTGAATAGTGAATGTCAAATTTTTTGAAGGATCGTGAGGAAAGATAAGAGAGGTTGCACTTGCCATTGCATCTACAAGTTGATTATCTTTTCGTTGGATATTATCAATGGTAAAAGTTTGAAACTTCTCTAACAAGTGCACAATAAGACCTTTGTATTTGGATAATTTGTCATGTTTAGCTTGATATGTCCCATTGATTTTTTTAATGAATAATTGATTCACCAAAGATCCTAATATATTTGACACACATGAGTAAAGCAACACATAACCCAACAATTAATGCATCACATTCAATTGTATTATTTGTACATAAGAAATTTAATCAATATGACAAGGGAATATGATTTCTTGTACGTGGGATAAATATAACCCAAGCACTAGAGCCTATTCTATAGTTAGATCCATCAAAACATAGTTCCCATGTGTTAGTGTTGAGGGCCAATACACTATCATTAGGAAAAGAGTCTTTGCTAGGTAACACTAGAGGAGCGTTAGCTAAGTGGTTAGTTAAGGCTTGGCCTTTGATTGGTTTTTGTGAAACAAAATTATAGTCAAAATTGGTCAACAACATTACCCATTAAGTGAGGCATCCTAATAGGTTTTTTTTATTAAAAAAGTGTTTGATAGGATCAGATTTTGTCATTACTTGTAAATTCCATCATTTAGTAAATAATGGTCCAAATAACTATTAGTGAATACAAGAGCCAATCATTGTTTCTTGATTGGTGTGTAGTGTGTTTCATAATCGATTAGGGTTCAACTAATGTAATAAACATGATGTTCTTTCCCATTATCATCTTGTTGATCCAACAATGTTTCAAGAGCATGGGATGATGTGGCTATGTAAAGGATGAACAGTTTGTAAAATGGGTGGAGTTAAAAGATATTCCTTCAAAATATCAAAGGCCTATTTACAATCCTTATTCCAATAAAAATGTACATCCTTCTTGAGGAGATGTGTGAAAGTTATTTTTTGATCAGCTAAAGAGGTGACAAAATGATGGATGGCTTGAATCCTTCCTTGTAATGTGCACAATTGAGAAATGTTTATAGGAGGTAGCGTGCTTATTATGGAATCATTTTTCTTTGTGTCCACCTCAATGTCTCTATGAAATATGATAAACCCTAAGATTTTTCTACTATCTATGCCAAAGACACACATTTTTGGATTCAATCTCATGTTGTATTTATGCCTTCATTCAAAGATTTTTCAAAGGAAATTCACACTATCTTGTCTTGTTAAGGATTTGGAAAGGATATATCAACATAATCTTCCAAAATTTTGTGTATGTAATCATGAAATATCAATTCCATTTCTCTTTGATAAGTTTTTCTTGCATTCTTTAATCCAAAAGGCATCATAACCCAACAAAACATTCCCCAAACAGTTGTGAAAGCTATCTTGTATTGATCTTGTGGGTTGATGAAGATTTGATTATAACTAAAAAATTCATGGATGAATGAAAAAAACTATATCCAATATTTGAATCCATGATCATTTCTATATTAGGAAGAGGAAAATTTTCTTTTGAGGATTTATTCAAGTCACGAGAGTATGTGCATATCCTAATATGATTATTAGGTTTAGCAACTATGACAAGGGTTGGGGTTTTAACTTTGTTTTCATGTAAAACCCTTGTGTTTATTTTATGCCTTGGTTGGGATCTCTTTTTTTGTTACTTTTTGAAGGGTTTTAAAACATCGTATGCCCTATCATTCCATCTAGGCTAGGTCCCTTTGGTCTCAAATATTTTATTTCCTCTGCAGGTTTTTATTTTCCTAAGTCTTGGTTCACCCCATGTTTCATCATTTACAAAAAAATTGATGTCATTGTTTACCATTGGCCTAGTGATGTCCCTTTGTTCTTTTAATAAATGTTTTATTTTGTTGAGGGATCAAATTTGTGCTACCGTTGATCAATTTCCTTTTTATCTTAGTCGTTTCCTGCTATCCTGTGATAAACCCACCACACTTCTTTGGTTGATCGCGATATAAAGGGCATGCACCACATGTCCCATCTAGTGAGGCTGATGGGAATAGGTTTGGTTGGCCATCAATCAATTAACATCAGATATCAATGGTTTCCTTCCATCGTGTGATCGAAAGTTACAAGGTTTTTATTGATCATGATATCATGGGCAGGTGCCATGTGTCTCATCTAATAAAGCCGAAGGAATAAAGGAAATACCATGGTCCATTAATCTGGCCTTAAATACATTAAAAGGTGGGTTACTAAAGTGCTCTTAAGGTGCATGTGTAACAAATCGACAGATCTATTATAATCTTGGTGGGAAAGCTACTCGATTGTTAATGATAAGACTGGAAATTTTTTTGAATGAATGAGATCACCGATGTTCAAGATCTACGGTTTCCTACCATCGTGTGATTAGAAGATGTAGGATCTTTACTGATTTTGATATTGTGGGAAACTTCCACATGGACTTCCTTCATATTGTATGGTATGGTGGGCCTCTTATTTCCACGTTGGTGATTGTGTCAACTTGTTTTGAAGGGTAACTAAATATTTGACTGAGGAAGAATAAAAGAATGGACTACTAACAGGTGGTAAATTAGATGTTATCGTTACAACGACTTCTAGTTTTTCTTTGATGTTAGTCTCGGTGTGGGTTTCTTGTGGTTTTTTGTTGTTGCCTCAACTTTTCTCTATTAAGATGATGAACAACAATATTCTCTAGGGTGATTGTTGTTGTAGCAATTTTTGGAATATCACCAGGTGTGCCAATTGGCTAGTGACATGTGTACTTCCTAGCCAGATGCTTGTTTTCTCCTTCATTTTCCATAAGAATGATTTCAAGGCTAGAAGTACGAGTTACAAAGTTAGATAATTTTTGGTTGACTCTAGGTGAACTTGCAGAGCAAATTGTAAAGTCTGATGGTTTTATAGAGAAATGAAATTTAGGTTCCAGGTTATTATGTAATAGGTTTTGAATTCATGGGGATTTAATGTTGTATAATAGTACTACCATTTGAGTTGAAATGATAAATTCAAACTCATGTCTCTCCATTGTACATGCATATCTGAATTTTGAATAAAATGACTAAGGGTTGTTTCATTCATCTCACTATTGTGGTGTGTATAATCCTTATTTTAGCTTTAATTCAAAGAATTAATTAAAATGCTTGAATGGGATTATAGGTGGATATGTTCTGTATAAGGATTTGAAAAGTAGTATTGGGGTAGAATGCATACTAATGAAATTGTAATGTAATATTGTCAGGGATCTTATGTGTTATGTATTAAATTTGTCATGAACCTTTAGATGCCTATGAATTTGACTCTTGCAATGGATATATGGAATTGATCTAAGTTGTACTTATTCGTATAATTTAGTATTTGTTTGTCTTCACCTAGAGCTTTCTACAAATTGCAAATCAATGACTATCTTATGTTGTGGGTTGTGTTGTAATTATCTCATGCTCCAAATAGTTGATATTATTGATAAAAAACTAATTTAATTTAGTTTTATCCTATTATGTTAAGCTATTAGATGAGATTATTTGTTATATGTTAATGTTGTTTATGATATTAGTGTAGAGGTTGTAAACACATTTAGGGATCACCATCCTAGGTCTTGTAAAGCCCAAAGTGTAGGAGGATTTTTAAAGTCCTCGTCAGTTGGTCCAGGTTCTTAGAGCTTCCCTTTATTGGAATTGGCAATTCCATAGGTAGATTAGAAGACAAACCTAGTTACATTGTGAAAACAAACCAACAAAATGGTGACTCTACTAAGGAGCTAATTTTAATAATTCTTGTCAGTGTGTCAGTTTTGCATTTTGCATAGATTTTCATAGTGTTTTTGTGATTTGAAGGTTGAGCCTCTAATTCTATGTTATGTTTTTCCACTTCTTCTATTTTCAGAAGCGTTAAGAGTTATTTTGTAAAGCACTTTTTTCTGTTTTCAGTACAAGGTTCCAAATGTTTTTATATTCTATCATGTGTTTTTTTGTATTTGGTATTCCCAAGCTAATTGGGTAGAGACTCTGAAGTCTCTGCACTAGTGTGAATTTTATTTTGAAAGGTTTATTATAAGTGGAAAGAACTTTTGGATTACTATGAAGAGTGAAGAACATCAGGTCATTCATGAAGAATCATCTAGAATAGAAATTGGAAGGTGAACTTCCCAAACTAAAGACAAAGGAATAGATAAAGAAAAGACCAGAATCTAGTAATGTTTCTCCTCCATCACAAAACCCTGTACACCAAGGTACAACTCAACCTTTACACCCTATCCCTAAAAATCTTGAAGATTTGTCTAGAAATTCAAATTTAGATAGTTGTGGATTTTTTGATGCATTATTTAATACACCGGTTCAAGAAGATGCGACATGTCAAAATAAAGGGACCGTTAGTGTCAAATATGCTGAAAAGAGAAGAGCCAGGATTAGAAGTTGAATCCATCACAGAGAATGCACCAGTGATGTCCCTCCTCCTCTTGTTGAAAATGATGTAAACCCTTTATTGTATGAACATGTACTAGAGGAGTTCAATCTAATAGACTTAAGTGATACGTCAAGTTCTTATATGAATTTTCCTGACCCTAATGATGTTTTTGGAGACATTAATTCTTTGAGGTGGGAAATCCAAAAGTAAGCTAAGCTTAGACTGAAAAAGAGAGGGAAGAAAAATTAAGGAATGTTGTGATTGAAAGGGATAGGTTGATGAGACAGTTGACAACAATGAAGTTTCTAAACAAAGAAGAACCTACACCAAATGTTGAGGAACTAGTTGTACGAAAGGTTGTTAATAACGAAACAAAGCATGTGTCTAAAGAAACCCCAGTAGGCCACATTGCTGCCCAATCCAAAATTGTTGACCCAAATCCCTCAAATCATGTTAAGTCTCAACCAAGTAATACACACCTTAAGCATGCCTTGGACAAAGGAAAGAAAAACATTGAGGGGATTAAAATAAATGAGAAGGTGAATCCCCATTCCACTCAACAAGATCTCCAGCTACATGTGTCATTTCAAATAGAATTTTCCTTAGAAAAGGCTAGAAGGGAGAGTGAGGCTCTAGCAGAAGATTTGGAGAGAACAAAAATTGAGGCTACAAATGTAGAAATGAAGAGGAAAATAAGTTTCCTAAACATGTCAAGCACAGATAAGTTTGCACAAGATACAACCTCTTCAAATCACCAGAATGCCTTAAATAATAATCCTAAAATTACTCCAAATCCCACCACAAATAATTTTAGCCCAAAGATTCATGCAACTAGGTTTGTAAATCCCAATCAGGATGGTCATAGAGTACAAGATGTAGGGTCTAGTGTTGATTCTAAGATGAATGAAGGATTATTTCAATGATGACCTATATAGTTGGAAAGGTAGAGGCCATTATTCTTTGATGGAATCCTTGGTTATCCAAATCCCATCCCTACTAACTTGAGAGAAAAGATGAGTAAGTTTGTTGGCAATAATGTTGTGACAATAGCGAAACACTTAAAATATTTCATGGATATGTTAAATGATTATGAGGTAAAACATGAAGATTTTGTAATGAAATTGTTTGTACAATATCTAGTAGAAGATGCAAGGGATTGGTATAGAGGTTTACCTAATGCAAGTATTAGTTCATGGGATGGGTTTGAAAAGTGTTTCAAGGAGCAGTATGGTGATAAAAAATAATGCAAGTTTCATGCTAAATGAGTTTAATAACATCAAGAAGTCATTGAACAAGCCTATGATAGAGTTTAATTTAAGATTTCAAAAGAGATGTATAAGTTGTTCCAAGTTTTAAGACTTCATGAATTTTTTTGTATAACTACATATTTCAATGCTTTTGATGCTAAAATGGAATATCTCCTTAGCGATAAAGACCCTCAGACTATGAGGGATGCATATAGGGTGGCTATAAATATTGAAAGTAACATAGGAGATTCTTTGAAATATGGTAGGAGAGAAGAACCTACACTTTTAAAAAATACTAAGAATAAAACTAAGAAGGTTTCAGTTGCAAAGCCTAAAGATGATGAAAAGTGGGAAAAGGTTTACAATACCTTGAAATAAATAAAGAAAATTATTGCTAAGCAAGAGAAGGGTATGGGAAATGAAATAAAACCTTATAATAAAAATGATAGGCCACCTGGATTGCAAAATTATCCTTACAATACAAATTGGAAAGATGGAAAACCAATCTTTCCTAGCCAGAAGCTTAAAAATGATCAACATATGCTAGACCCCTTGCAGAAAAATTTAGTGAATCTAGTAGTAGATAGACCATGGTGTGAGGTGTGTGAACATCCACATGATCAAAATTACTATGGTGTTACCCATTTTCTTGTCACCAAGAAAGTAGAAGAGGATGTTCATGATCAAACATTAGAATTTGAGCAGGATGATGTAAATGTTTGTATGGCTAGATCATACATTGATGAGGATAAATGTTCCTCTGATGATGAAATACAAGAAGTTGATGTGCTTAATCAGCGGAAGCGAAGTGAGATGTACCATCAATGGGTCTTTTATGATGAGGAAGGTGATTTTGATCATAATGCTTACAATATGGAGTAGGTTGAAGGTTCATTGTCGTTAAGAAGACCATCAAAAGAAGAGATTGCAAGATTGACTGAAGAAATGGCTACTCAAATGAGAAGTTTGCTTCAACTAAGAAATAGGAATGTGGGTGGTGAGCAGGGTAAACCTGCTGGCCTATTTATTAAAGAGCAAAAGGATAAAAACAAAGGTGTTAAGGTTGACAACAAAAAGGATGTTGTAAAAGTCAAAGAAGTTAAGAGTGATAAGGTTTGGGGAAAAAGGAACAAAACCCAAAAGCCTCAAGAAGATGTGACAACATCATTGGTGAATACCAAGGTGATTATAAAGGTAGCTAAACCTGTTGCAAGGATAAGAAGAAAATGAAGCTAGGAGGAAGTAATCATCCAGAGAAAAAGGAAAATGATGAAGGTATGATGTCTAATTTTTCTAACTATACACCTATAGATATGTTTCATGTGTTTTCCCAGGTTAAAGTAACTATACCTTTGCTAGAAATGATGAGAATAAATGAACACAAAGAAAAGACAATAGCCTTGATCACAAATGTTGTTGGTAATAAGACTAAACAAGGAAGTGCTAAAGAAGAAAAGGATAAAGAGAAAGAAAAGGAAGTGGAGGGAATTGTGTCACAAATTCCCTCTATATATTTAGGAAATTCTATTGACATGTGCCTTGAAAACATAACCCCTTTTTTCATAAGTGTCGATATAAATGGAAAACTTTAAGGAACTATATTATAGATTCAGGGGTATCAAATAATGTTATGCCAGTAAAAATTAATGGAGGCAATGGGCTTGACAGTAGACACTGCTCTAGGTAAATATTATGCTATGTATTCAAGAGAAGTAACAGTTATTGGAACCATCAGAGAATTGCATTATAAATTGTCTCAATACCCTGACAAGGACCTAGTCATGACTGTATTAGTTCCAAACATCCCACCTCATTTTGGAATGCTCTTGTCAAGAAAATGGAGTACATCAACGGGGGGTAATATGCAATGTGACTTTTCATTTGCTACTTTCTCCATTGATGGTAAGGATGTCAAAATTGAAAGAGAATCAAAAGTACCTCATATGATTAAGCATATCTCGATTGGGAATATGACATGTTTTATTGACAGTGGTATAGATGAATTCAGGGTTGAGGAAATTCCTAGAAATTGTGATAAGCCTACTGTATTGATTGATACATAAATAAAACAATTTTCAGAATATGATGACTTGTGGACTATGTATTTTGATGGTGCAAGTTCAAAGGAACGCTCTGGTGTAGGTGTTCTATTATGATCACCAAGAGGAAAGACATTTAGGTTCTCTTTCACTCTGTTAGTTGAATGAAAAAATAATGTGGTAGAGTATGAAGCCTTGTCATTAGGGTTGAGATTGGATTAAGAACATGGGATCAAGAAGCTCAAGGAAATTGGGGATTCCAGGATTATGGTCTCCCAAGTTAGATCCAAGTATGTATCAAAGAACAAGAGGTTGAAATAGTATAGCAATGTTGCTTGGTATGAATTGGAGAGCTTTGATGCATTTGGCATAGGATGGATGGAGAGAGGTCAAAACAAAGTGGCAGACCTATTAGCCAACATTGCATTAAAACCAAATGATATGACTTATGCTAGAATTTCAAAATTTGAGGTGTGAACTAGGCCATCTATCCCTGATAACATAAAAAATTGGAAATTTTTTGATAATGATGACGATATATTAAGTTTTTTTAATTATGTGGGTGAGTAAGAAAATTAGGAAATTAACTTTCAATCTTTTTTTGAAAATATTAATGGCAAGGATACTATATTTGGAAATAAGGTCATTCGGTTGAAAACAAACACAATTCCCAAGGTCCTAGTTATATTAGAAAGAGTGTTTGATAATCAAGTTAAGACAAAGGCTAATCACACTATTTCTCATCCTGATGACTTGGAAGAGTTAAATATTGAAATAGAAGCATCCCCAAAGAAGGTGTATATTGGAAAGAAAATGTCACCAAAAGTGAGAAGGATGCTAATTGACTTATTAAGGAAGTTTAGGCATGTGTTTGCATGGTCCTATGATGATCTTAAGGCATACATGGAGGATATTTTCCAACATTAGATTCCTTTGCATGATGATGCCAAGACATTCAGATAAAAGTAAAGGACTATTAATCCCACCTTGGCCCCCAAAATGCAAGAAGAATTAATGAAACTAAGGGATGTAGGGATCATCAAGCCAATCAAACATTCATCCTAGGTATCAAACTTGGTACTAGTAAGGAAGAAAAATGGAGACATCAAGCTATGTGTAGACTTCAAAAATTTGAATGTATGTTCAGTAAAGGACAATTATCCATTACCCAATATGGAAGTCATGTTGCAACAAGTGAAAAGTTGTGAATTGATGTCTATGATGGATGGTTTCTCTTGTTACAACCAACTCATGGTCAAGGAGTCTAAGTAGTTTAAGAAAAATTTCACCACACCATGAGGAACATATGTTTATGTAAGAATTCCATCTGGTCTAACAAATGTGGGGGCTACTTTTTAGAGAGCCATGGATGTGGCATTCTCATATTTTATTAACTTATTTTTGGTGATCTACCAAGATGACTTGATAGCATATTCTAAAAAGGAAGAGGATCATTGTGAGCATCTGGAGAATATATTCATTAGAGCCTTGGAATATTGTATTTCTTTGAATCTAAAGAAATGTGTGTTTGGAGTACTAGAAGGAAAATTATTGGGACACATAGTTTCCAAGGATGGAGTAAAAATTGATGCAGGGAGGGTAATTGCAATTGATAGAGTTCCATAACCTCAAAATTTAAAAGGAATACAATCTTTCTTTGGAAAAATAATTTTCCTAAGGAGGTGCGACAAACATTGCAGAGATAGTTCACCCTATTTCCAAAAATCTCAAGAAAAGAGCTAAGGTTGAATCGGATGAGGAGCTTGTGCAGGCCTTCCAAGCCATTAAGCAATCAATAAAGGAAGCTCCTATGTTAAGAACCCTTGATTTTTCCAAACCTTTACAGATTTTTTCATTCGCTTCTTTCCACACCATTGAAGTTGTGTTGTTGCAAGAGAATGTAGAAGGGTTTGAACAACCTATAGCCTTGTTTAGTAAATCCTTACAAACTGCAAAATTTAAGTATGATATAAATGAAAAATAGGCATATGCACTAGTAAAAGTAGTCAAATATTTTAGGCCTTATTTGATGGGAGCTACTATAATTTCAAATGTGCCTAGATTACTAAACTGTTGAGAGGAAAAGGATTGGCCAAGCTCATGGCCCAAAGTAATTTGGAAGAAAATTAGATAAATTTTCTAGAAGAGGAAAATAGATCTCACATATGTGATATGGAGTATTCTAAATGGTATAGAGATGTGATATATTATTTGCAGAAAATGAAATGTCCTAACAACTTGAGTGAAAATGAGAAAAGTACATGTAAGTTACATGCTATCAAATATGTTATCATTGATGGAAATATCTGGTGGAGAAATGGAGAAGGTGCCATGCGAGGGTGTGTTGACCAAGATCAAGCACAAGGACTTCTGAGTGAGATGCATGGTGGAGTTTGTGGAGGGAATTATATGGCTAAAATAATTGCACATAAGATCTTGAGGGATGGATTTTGGTGGCCTACATTTTTTAAGGATGCACACCAACTAGTGAAGACATGTGATGCTTGTCAACATTTCTCTAGTAAGTTAAAGTTTCTTGGTAACTTGCTTCTAAAACTAGTTATAGAACAAGCTCCATTCTAGTAGTGGGATATTAATTTTGTAGGAGAGATAGCATGCAAATATAGTGGAGGTCACTCATGGATATTGGTGGCCATTGATTATTTCACCAAGTGGGTGGAAGCAATTCCAACAAAGAAATTCACTAGTAAGGTGGTAATTGATTTCCTGATGAGCAACATATTGACTATATTTGGATGTCCAGAAAGGATTGTATTAGACAATGCAATGAGTTTTAGATATGAGGAATACATGTAATTTTGTGAGAAGCATGGCATCCCAATTTCTTATTCATCACCATAACACCCACAGGGAAATGGACAAGTAGAATCAAGCAATAAAAGCTTGATGAATATTGTTAAAAGAATCCTGGATCAAAATAAAAAGGTTTGGGATTCTAAGCTAAGATTAGTAGTCTAGGCAGATAGGGTAACTGTGAAGAAGGAAATAGGTTTTGTCCCATTTGACTTGGTTTATGCGATAAATGCTAGGTTGCCCCAAAATAATTTAATGGAAATGTATAAGTTTTTCTAGAATTATGATAATGAAATTGATGATGAGATGCAATTGAGAGTGGAAAATCTTATAGAATTAGATGAAACTAGGAGAGAAGATCAAAAGAGAAATGCAATGTTGCAGTTGCAAGTAAAGAATTTGTATGACAAGAGGACAATTGTAAGGAGTTTCAAAGATGGATATTTGGTTTTAATGTAGAATGCTAGACTTGAAGATAAAGGGAAACATAGTAAATTTGATGCAATCTAGTTGGGTCCATTTTTTATTAATGGTAAGTGGGGTGAAGATTCATACTTCCTCCATGATATGATAGGGGACATTCTTGAACTGCTAGTTCATGGATAGTTCTTGAAGTTATACTTCACTTGAAGCATTCTTTTCCATGAACAGTACCTTAGGTTTGTATATTTTTTATATACTTTGTACATAGTTTAGGTTGTTTTGTCCAAACAATCCCTTTTTGGTCATCTCTACATCTTGGTCTACTTTTCCTAAGATTTTGAATTATCTCTTCATTCTAGTGGAATGAACGTCCCCAACTGGAGCCACTGATGGAACTCCAAATTTTTCTCCTTGTGTTTCAATCATGCCCTACCTTATGTCACTGGTCTTTCATGGTGTTGGAAATTTTTGAGGGTTGGGGTTTTAGCTTTGTTTTCATGTAAAACCCTTGTGTTTAATTTATGGCTTGGTTGGGATCTATTTCCCTGTTACTTTTTGAAGGGTTTTAAAATGTCTTATGCCTTATCATTCCATCTAGGTTGGGTCCCTGTGGTTTCAAATATTTTATTTCCTCTATAGGGTTTTATTTTCCTAATTCTTGGTTCACCCCATGTTTCATCATCTAAAAAAAAACTTATGTCATTATTTACCATTGGCCTAGTGATGTCCCTTTGTTCTATTAATAATTTTTTTATTTTGTAGAGGGATCACATTTGCGCTACCGTTGATCAATTTATTTTTGATCTCGATCATTTCCCGCTATCTCGCAATGACCCCACCACACTGCTTTGGTTGATTGTGATATCATGGGCAGGCACCACATGTCCCATCTGGTGAGGCCAATGGGAATAGGTTTGGTTGACCGTCAATCAATTATTATCAGATATCAATGGTTTCTTGCCATCGTGTGATCAAAAGTTACTAGGTTTTTATTGATCGTGATATCATGGGTGGGTGCCACATGTCTCATCTAATGAAGCTGAAGGAATAAAGGAAATATCATGGTACATTAATCCGGCCTTAAATATATTAAAAGGTGGGTTACTAAAGTGTTCTTAAGGTGCACATGTAAAAAATTGATGGATCTATTATAATCTTGGTGGGAAAGCTGCTCGATGGTTAATGATAAGGTTGGTGATTGTGTTGAAGGAACGAGATCGCCGATGTTCAAGATCTACAGTTTCCCTCCATCACATGATCAGAAGTTGTAGGATCTTTACTGATTGCAATATCATGGGTGACTTCCACGTGGAATTCCTTCATAGTGTCTGGTATGGTGGGCCCCTTATTTCCATGTTGGTGATTGTGTTAGCTTGTTTTGAAGGGTAACTAAATATTTGATAGAAGAAGACTAAAATAATGGAGTACTAACAGGTGGTAAATTAGATACTATGGTTACAACGACTTCCAATTTTTCTTTGAGGTTAGTCTCGACATGGGTTTCTTGTGGTTTTTTGTTGTTGCCTCAACTTTTCATAGTTGGCATGATGAGCAAGAATACTCTCTAGGGTGATTATTGTTGTAAAATTTTTTGGAATATCACCAAGTGTGCCAATTGGCTGGTGACATGTGTACTTCTTGGCTTGATGCTCATTTGTGCCTTTATTTTCTATAAGAAGGATTTCAAGGCCAAAAGTACAAGTTAGCAAGCTAGATAATTTTTGGTCAAGTTTAGGTGAAGTTGCAGAGCAAATTGTAAAGTCTGATGGTTTTATAGAGAAATACAATTTATGCTCTGGGTTATTCTATTATAGGTTTTGAATTCATAGGGATTTAATGTTTTATAGCAATACTAGCATTTGAGTTGAAATGATAAATTCAAACTCATGTCTCTCCACTATACATGCATATCTAAATTTTGAATAAGATGACTAAGGTTTGTTTCATTCATCTCACTATTGCGGTGTGTATGATCCTTATTTTATCTTTAATTCAAGGAATTAATTAAAATGATTGAATGGGATGATAGGCAGATATGTTTTGTATAAGTATTTGATAAGTACTATTGGGTTAGAAATTTTTTTTATGAACCTTTAGATTCCTATGAATTTGACTCCTATAAAGGATATATGGCACTGATCTAAGTCATACTTATTTGTATAATTCAGTATTTGTTTGTCTTCACCTATAGCTTTCTACAAATTTCAAATCAATGACTATCTTCTGTTGTGGGTTTTGTTGTAATTATCTCATGCTCCAAATAGTTGATATCACTGATAAACAACCAATTTAATTCAGTTTTATCCTATTATGTTGAGCTATTAGATGAGATTATATGTTATATTTTAATGTTGTTTATGATATTGGTGTAGAGGTTGTAAACACATTTAGGGATCACCATCCTTGGTCTTGTAGAGCCCAAAGTGTAGGAGGATTTTTAAAGTCCTCATCAATTGGTCTAGGTCCTTTGAGCTTGCCTTGAATGGAATTGGAAATTTCATAGGTAGATTAGAAGACAAACCTGGTTACATTGTAAAAAAAAACCAACACATTCCTTGTATAAGAGTTTCCACATTAGTTGTGTTTGTACTAGGAGGAACAATTATTTGTTGCACTATTGTTTAGAGCATAGAATGATAGCTTGGTGAATTTTGAAGAAGATACCAAAGGGATATTTTTGTGAGAGTGCTATTATGTTTCTTAATAAGATCATACTCTCTTAATTGGGGAGTACTAGGTAGTGTGGTATTAGGAAAATGTAAGGAGGTAGGGGTTGGTTGTGGTGGTTGCACATTATTTCAAGTGTAATGGGTATGGGCAACAACATCGTGCATAGATGGGTAAGGGGTAAACTAAAATTTAGGTGGAGGTTGAGGTTGATGTGAAGGTGGATAAAGGACAAGTTGGGATTGAACTATATTGACATCTTGTGTTGTAGTTTTTTCACAACAAACTTGAGTGGATGGCTTTTTTGAGATGAAGTCCTCAAGGGATTCGTCTAACATATCAAAGTCATCACTACTAAAACATTTGGAGGATGAGTTGTCATTAATTGGTTTAGGTTTGTCATCATAAGCCTTAGTGGATGAACTTAGTGAGAGGAAACATTCTAAGGCTTCATCTAACCTATCCAATTCATCACTACTAAGAGGTTTGGATGAGATTGTTTTCCTAAAGTGAATCATCATTTTGATTGGTTCATTGGATTGGTTAATGTTTTTGTTTTTTTTTTTCTAATGAATTTAATCTAAATGAACTAGGAACTAATGTTAAAGATGACCATTGTGAAAATACAATGCTATCCATAAGTTCCATTAAAGTAAAATGATGCTAAAGCTAATGGTTTTAATATAACAAAAAAATAACTTGGTAGAAATAGAAAAGTAGCTATAACAAATAGAAAGTGAAAAGCTATAAACTAAATATTGAAAATAGTGATACAAAAGTGTACTGGGACTAATTCACCCAAGGTGGCGAATGAGTCCCAAGAGGGGTATTTTTGAAAAAATATCTCATTTTTTTGAGTTTTTTATATGTTTTTAGGTCTATACACTACTAATCTAAAGTGAAAATATAAAATTTCAATAGTTTGAATGATTGGAAATGCAATAACAAAGTCTATATGTTGCTTTCACTAATGCAATGTTTGAAAACCCTAGGATGCAAAACAATTCAAAACCTAATGAAATTTTGATAAAAACTAAACCTAATATGCAAATACACTTGAAATTAGAAGTAAAATTTTTCTAAAGATTGGTTCACAAAAATGTATCCAAATATTGTGGCAAACCAAAATTCTTTATACTCCTAGGGTTTTTCACCTAAAAGGAGATAAGATTAGGTGCCAAAATGCAATGGTACATTCAAATATGGATGTGATGTGGATTAAATATGCCTAGATGAAACAAACGAAACGTAGAAAACTAGTGAAATAGATCAATTATTATAAGCAAACTAAGAAATATGAAGTGTTTAAAAACACATTGTTGTATGAAAAAGGCCTAAAAAGATGAATAAAAATGCAAATAGAACTAAATAGAAAGTTATAAAATTGGATGTGTGCACCTGTAAACTTGATGGAGACTAGAAATGATTATGGTAAACTATAAATGTTAACATTTTTAGTCACTAGGACTCATTCGCCATCTTGGGTGAATTAGTCCCAAACTCAGGTTTTTTCCCCAAATTTTGTTTTTTCCAAAAGGGTACTGGATTCTACACTCTACTCTGATAGAAACCTCTAGTGGGACTCATTCACCATCCATGGTGAATTAGTCATTTTTATATTTTCTAAAAATTAAAACTTCATATCTACACTTTGTAACTTGCATAGTACTTCTTGATGGAATCCCATATCTGAATCTTCGAAAACACTTGCAAAATAGCTTAATTTATTTTTTCCAATGGGGGGTTTTCCTTGGTCAAACCCTTTGAAAACAAGTCTTAAGGTATTATTTTATGGATATTTGCATCTCCTCAACCTACATTTCTCCACGATTCTCCATAGGCATCCATCATCAATTCTTTGCAATGTTGGATCTTGAATGAGAAGTGACCTTGAAGACTTGAATAAAAACCTATCTTATTCTCCTAAAGTTTCAACTTTGTTGTAGAAATGCTAATTAAAATTCTTTTGGAAGATTCTCAATAATTGAATTTTGATTTTTCTTTGTAAAAATGTCTAGGAGATGTGGAAATTGACCTTAAAAAACATAGTTATAGGAATCAATACCTAATTGCTTGTTATTAAGATCTAAAAGGCTGACATCCACTGAAAAATTGAATTAAGTGGGTGAGTTTCTTGCTTGAAATTGAAAATTCCCCCAAAAGGGAATCATTCACCACCTTTGGTGAATGGATCCCACCAAAGGGGACTCATTCACCCAAGGTGGTGAATGGGTGCCACCTGAGGTTTTTGAAGGTGGGTTTTTGAGATTTGAATGTTTTAAGCATTATTTATGAGGATTTGTATGATTTGGTGGCAAGTTGCACTTCCTCACCCTAGATTTCTTCATGATTCGCCATAGGTATCCATCATCAATGCTTTGCAATGTTGAATCATGACAAAAAGAGTGAGCTTCAAGACTTGCAAAAACCCTAGTTTTCTACCCTAAAACTTCAACTTTTGTTAGTGAGACTTGTGATAGAAGAGTTGACTTAGATACTAATTTGGAAAGATGACTAAAAGATTTGTAATATGACTTGAAATGGGTATTTATAAGCAACAACACTTTCTTGATATTTAGACCTAATAGGCCTACATTCATAAAAAAATCAAGTTAAATTAATGAAATTCCCACTAATAATTAATTTTCCCTCAAAGGGGACTCATTCATCACCCTTGGTGAATGGGTCCCACGAGAGGGGAGTCATTCTCCCAAGGTGGAAAATGGGTCCCAGTACTAATTTTTGAAGGTTTGTTTTTTGGGTATGAGATAATTAAATTTTTTTTGTCAAGTTTTGTGTGGTTTCTCAAGTAAAACAAACCTCTAGATAAAAAATAATGGGTCTTAGGGGCCTATAAATATTATTTTGAAAGATAAATGATGTGAGGGAACTCAAAAGTCAATCTAATTACATGTGAAATTTTCTTCTATCTCAAGAGGGTCCAATTTTCTATGGTGCACTTTGGTTCCTCCAAGAAAAACATAACTACTTTAGGTAAATATGATGGCATACAAACTAACAATCTCTATGTTTGACGGATCTGACTATAGTTCCTAGAAAGTGAAAATGAGAGGTTACTTGATCTCTCTTGGTTACAAGACTTGGAAAGTTGTTGAGACAAAATAGGTTGAGCTGGAAAGTGGTCCTTCTTTTGTAGATGATATTTTTTCCTATGAAGAAAATGAAAAATCAAGGTATGTAATCTATAGTGCTTTATCTAAGACTGGGCTAACAAAATTTATTTCTTTAGGCACTACTTATGAAGTTTGGGAAAACTTAAAAGATATCTATGAAGGAAATGATAGTCAAATTATCAAATAAGTTAATAGCTAAGTGTAGATATGAGAACTTGAAAATGGAAGAAGGTGAAGACATTGCAAGCTATTTTTAGAGGGTTGACATTGTAGTAAATGAAGTCAAAATTCAAGGTGGTACTCTAATATATGAAGATGTAATGGAGAAGATTCTAATGACCCTATTGGAGAGTTACAGTGATAAGGTCTCAATGATTGAGGAAGTTTATCATCCAAAGAAATTTACTAAAGACTAGCTATTTGGAACCTTGACTCCATTTCAAATGAGTAAATTTGGAAAATAAAAGGAGAAAAATGAAACATCCTTCAAAACCACAAAGATAGAAGATGATCTGGATGGTGATAGTTCAAAGGAGTTGGAAGAAAATTTCACAAGGAAGTTGAAGAAAGGTACCAATCACTACAAAGGTATGCTACCTTTTAAATGTTTCAATTGTGGAAATATTGGTCACTATGCCTCAAGATGTCCAAATAGAGTAATACACAAGAAGAGAAAAGACAATAAAAAAAAGGAAAAAAAGTTCAAGAAATTGTACTATGCTAGAGAAGATGCTAGAATTTTTTATGATGAATCTAATTTTGAGGGTGATAATGATGAATTCTTGTTTCTAGCCTTAGAGAATAAACTAGTCTCTACTAACCATTGAAAATGTGCAAGGGAATGTGGTCCTAAAAATAAGAGGGAAGAGATAGAAGGTACTCTAGTTACTTCTTGTCATGCTAGACAAGATGAAGATTATTGGGTAATTGATAGTGGCTGCTCAAATCAAATGACTAGAGAAAAAAGTAAGTTTACTAAACTTGAAAAGTAAGATGGTGGATTAGTCATGTTTGGAGATGATTCTAGTGCAAAGATTGTTGGAAAAGGAACAATTATTTTTTATGGAAAACATAGTATTGATGATGTCTATTACGTTAAGGTATTAAGGAATAATCTCTTGAGTGTTAGACAAATGTATAGCAAAGGATTTAAGCATGTGTTTTAGGATAATACTTGTGATATCAAAAAAGGGTCTAGAACTATGGTAGCTATAGGAAGGAGAACATATGGAAACATTTATTAGCTTAAGGGTGTTGATGGTCAGTGTTTTGTGTCTCAAGTTAATGAAAGTTGGCTATGGCATCAAAGTATGAGACATGTAAACTTTGGAAATTTAATCAGGATTAGTTCAAGAGAAGTTGTTGTGGATTTGTCAAAAATCATAGAGCCTATGAATACTATTTGCAAAAGTTGTTAGTTGGGAAAAAAAACAAGATGTAGCTTTAAAGGAAAAAAAAATCAACTACCAGAATGTTGGAATTGATTCATACAGACCTCTATGGTCCCAAAAGAACATGAAGTCTTAATGGTGATAGGTATTTTATGATTTTAAATGATGATTATTCTAGAATTACATGGGTTACTTTTCTTAGGGAGAAAGCTCAAGCTCTAGAAAAATTCAAGGTATTTAAGACTATGGTAGAGAATGAAGTGAACCTAAAAATAATTTTTTGAAGGTTTAATAGAGGTGGAGAATTCACCTCCAATGAGTTTAATATGTTCTATGAAGAGCATGGTATAAAGAGACATTTTTCTACTCCTAGAACTCTTCAATGGAATGGAGTTGTTGAGAGGAAGAACCAAATAGTTCAAGAAGATACAAGGAATATGATGAAAGAGGAAAATGTACCTAAAGTATACTAGAGAGAAGCAATTCACATTGTTTTTTATATTCTTAATATAGTTAAAATCAAACGTAACAACACAAGGATTCCTTATGAACTGTGGGAGGTCAAAATTCCTACTGTTGAGTACTTTAAGGTGTTTGGAAGAAAATGTTATATTAAAAAAGATGGTGAGAACATAGAAAAATTTTATGCTAGATGTGATGAAGGTATTTTCCTTAGATATTCAACTAATAGAAAAGCTTATAGATGCTTCAATAAATGATTGAGAAAGATTGTTGAAAGTGAAAATGTAAAATTTTATGAAGATATGCACAGATTAGTTGAAATAAGTGAAGTTGAACCAAATGAACCTATCTATGAAAAAGTAAAAGAAGAGAATAAGGAAGAAGAAGAAGAATATATATTGAAGAAGAAGCTCGGGAACCTACTCCTAAGAATCCAAAATATGTATAGAAAAATCATCTGGAGGAATAGATAATTGGAGAAAAAAGTGAATGTGTAAAGACAAGAAGAAAGGTGGTAGAAAATGAGGTAAATTTGTGTTTTCTTTCCAATATATAACCTAAAATAGTGTGTCAAGGATGCAAAGATGAAAATTGGGTTAGTGAAGTGAAAGAGGAATTACAACATTTAGAGAAAAATTAGACATGGGAATCAATTCATAGATTGGTAAACAAGAATGTAATTGGTACAAATTGAGTTTTCAGGAATAAGTTAAATGAGAATGGTGAAATAATAAGAAACAAATCAAGCCTTGTTTGAAAAGGTTATTCATAGGTTGAAGGAATACAAATTTAAGAGACATTTTCTCTGGTAGCAACAATGGAGGCTATTTGGTTGTTTTTGACATTTTTTGCTCACAAAGATTTCAAGGTATACCATATGGATGTTAAGTCTACATTCCTGAATGGAAAATTGGAGGAAGAGGTCTAAATGGAAAAACTAGAGGGATTTTAGTTATGGGTATGTGCAAGATCATCATGGAAAAAATAGGCCCTTATGTGGCAAAAAATTCAAAAAAAATAGAGTTAGGCAACTTGACGTAAAAATTTGAATAAGTTAACTATATTATTTCAAAAATATGTAAGAATAGAATCTATAGCAAATTGAATGTAGTTTCTAAACTACTAGGTTTGTTTAAAAGATAAAAAAATCTATTAGGTGAAATTTTGAAATTTAGATGGAGTAGTACCTAAATTTCAGGAAAAAATAAGTAGGTGTTTGTCGACCACCTAGCAAATAAAAGCGATAATTTTATATTATAAGATTTTAGATATAAGTAGAGGACTGATGCGATGTGATGCATATTTCTTTGTAATTTTTTTCCAAGAAAATAATTAATTATGAATTTTTATTAGAACATTTTAAAAATATAAAAGCTTCATTATGTCTAACCACCTTCTTGGTCAAAAATTCATTAAATTTAGATTTTTATTTTTTTTAATCCTATAGTATGTGAAGCATAGAATGTGACACATGTTTTGGATTCAAAAAATGTGATACCATTTGAAAGCTATAGATGTTCTTCAATCATCCTATCAATTAGGAATTTAGTCTTAATTCAAATAGAAAATGAATAATGATTACTTATTAAATTCAAAGTAGAGCATAATTTATATTGGTGGAAAGCTGAGAATATCCTTTAAAAACCCTTTTCATTTCATCAATTTTGGGTAAAAAAAAATTTGATAGCCACATACCCATTATATTGCCACTTTTTGGCCCATCACGATCCTGCATATACCCTTATCAGATCAGCCAAACATGGTCTATAAGTTGAAAAAGGAGCTATATGGTCTTAAGCAGGCTCCCAAAGCATGGTATGCAAGGTTGGATAGGTATTTTACACACTAAAAATTCAACAAAGGCTTTGCAAAGAATAATCTTTATTTCAAGGTTGAAGTAAACAAAATTTTGATAGTGGTTGTGCATGTTGATGACTTTATCTTTGGAGGAAATGAGGGTATGTGCAAGAAATTTGTAGAGGAGAGAAAAAAGAGTTTGAAATGTCTCTGATTGGTGAGTTGAATTTCTTTCTTGGAATTCAAGTGAATCAAACTAACAAGGGCATATTCATTTCACAATTAAAGTATGTTAAATAATTGTTGAAGAAGTTTGGAATGGATGACTCCAAACCGATGAGTACCCCTATGGTGAATGGATGCAAATTGAGTAAGGATGATGAATCTCCTAAATTTGATCAAAGCATGCACATATTTATGATTATTGGACTATTATATCTTACTACTACTAGACCAAATATCATGAATGCAGTATGTTTGGTTGCCATATTTCAAGAAAAAACCAAAGAAACACATGTTATAGCTATGAAGAGGATATCAAATATCTAAAAGGCACTCTAGATTATGGTTTTTCATATCCTAAGGATATTGATTTTACTTTGAGTGCTTACACTGATGAAAATTAGGCTGGTTGTGTAGATGACCATAAGAGTACAAGTGGTGGTGCATTCTTTCTTGGATTCAGGTTGGTTTCATGGCTAAGCAAGAAACAAGATTCAATTTATTTATCCACTATAGAAGTTGAGTACATTGTAGCAACAAACATTAAAGGATATAGGAGGGATGTGTGATGATCCTATCCCTATCTTTTGTGCTAATACATGTGCAATAAATATTTCAAAGAGTTTGGTAATTCATTCAAGGAAAAAAACATATATCTATCAAATATCATTTATAGAGAGAGAAGGTATTCGAGAATGAAGTTAGGCTTGAATATGTGGCTACAAAGGATTAGATTGCTAATATATTTACTAAGGCTCTTTTAAAGGATAATTTTGAGTATCTCAAGGAGAATTTGGGGTTTATTGCCACTCCTTTGAACTAGGTGCACATAGAGGTGCATCAATCCAATGGATCTATGAATTCATCATTTTTCTCAATTGATGACTAGGGTCTACTCCTTAAGAGGAGTAGGAAGCATCATTGTTGCAATATGAGATGTGTGGGTGGAATCCTAAGGGTGGGTAATAAAAATTATGTAAAAAACATTTGTTCTTTGCAATTGATGTCAAAGGGGGAGGGATAGTCGTGTGTTGTCATCAATGAAAAGGGGTAGATTGTTACAAGTATGAATGAGTATTGTAGTGTTGTCATTAATGTTGTCATTGATGTCAACATCATATAGATTGTTGTAGAGAAAGGAAACAAGTGATTAAAAGTGGTGAATATATAGTTGAGATATTATTGAGATGTTGTGAGTACATGGAACTATCTTTATGGTGTTGTAGGTGTGTTTATATGATGAGTTACCAAGTGCTTCTGAGAAAATTAACAAATAGTGAAGTTAGAATTGTTTGTGTGTTCAGAATGGGCTCTAGTATGCACTTCATATTTCTTCTATGTTGATCCTATTCCTATTCAAATCTGAAGTGTGGTTGAAGGGCATCCTTGGGTGATATATTCTAGATTATAGCTTCTAGATTGATGAAGAGTGAAATTTGTGTTCACTGGTGTGTGAACTAGTCTTATAGAGTTGTTTGTCTTTGGAATGGGAGAAATGTATCTACTCCATAGTCCTCTAACAATTTGTTTCATGTCTTGAAAATCTGGAAGAAGGATTGTAATGGTTTTATCTATGTTCTATCAAAGTTTTTCATGGTTTTTTGCTCTAGAAGACTAGTTTCAGAGTTACTATGTGTATTTGTCCAGTCTAGACAGACTAATGAAAAGTGTTCTATGTATGAATGTTGTTTCAGTAGCTATAGATGAATCTGAAGGAATCTAAGATACATTCCAATGTATCATGAAGCATGTTATGTGGTTTGCATGTTATCTTCTTATTTCAAAAGCATGTACCTCAAATTTCATTTGTGTTTTCATTATGTTTGGCTGACCTGATGTTTAAAAGTCATGAAAAATATAAGTATCAATTAAGGAAGCATGTGGTTGATCCAAGATGATGTTATGGGTCCTAGATAAGTGTTTTATTTTTCCTCTCGCATTCTCTTCCACCACAAGAATGTTGAGTTTCCAACCTAATTTGAATTTGTAAAATGAACTATGTGTAGCTGACCTTGAAGAAAGTGTCTAAGGTTAAATATTGTGTAAATACAAGGAAATATGTTAAGGATTGTACATCACAAGTTTTACAAGAAAGGTAGTCATGAGAGATTGTGTTGAAGAGAATTTATTCAGTAAGAACTTTAATTTTCTAGACTCTTGAAAGAAGTGAGTTGATGGTGTTTGTAATTCTTTGATCAAGGATGCTGATGTGTGAAAGTTGTTGTGGTGGATCTTATATTGCATTGAGATAATTTTCTCTATATAACATTCTTATTTCTATATTTTTGTATCTATAGGTAGTGAGCCTCCAATTTGGACAATGAGTCTTGTCTAGACAATGATTCCTATCTTGGGCAGTGAGCTTCTTTGTAAATGGTTTTGCAATTACTCTTATATTGTGAGTTAATCCTCACTGTATTTTTTCCCTTATTGGTTTTTCCCTCTTGACTTCATGCTCATACTTAACAAAAGGATAAAGTGGATGTGGAGTTAATAATTGTTTGAGATTTGTGAATTTGATTGGTGGCAAGTGATTCATCCCCCCTCTCATTTGTCTTGTTTATTTCAACATAAGGTTGTGGATTGTAAAAAAGGTCTGATAAGAAGAAATAATTTTGTCAGCAATAATGCATTTTCACATCTATTCAATTTTAATATCATCTGCTACAAATGCAACAATTTTGGATACATTACTAGGAATTGCAAAATCAACTTTGTAGGTTTTCCTCTACCAAAAATAGGAAGGAAATGATCAAAATTTAGAATTCATGAATTAGATAAAGCCTAGAAGAAGGTTCTAGAAGAGGAAAAGTTAAAGAAATGAATGATTTCTCAAACTACACTAGATCCTCAAAAAGAGAAGAAGTTGTGGATCATAGACAATGGATTCCAAAACCACATGACTGGAGATAAAATTAAGTTAATGAATTTCAATAATTTTGATGGAGGTTTTATGAGTCTTGGAAAAACATTGTTTCTAGAATCATCAATAAGGGTACTTTGAGTCTTGGTGGTGTTAGGAAAAAGACACATTATGTTTTGTATGTTGAAGGACTAAAGCATAATCTCTTAAGTGTAATTTAGATGTGTGATAAAGGTTATAAGATATCATTTAGTGATGAAGGATATGAAATCAAGAAAGAAAGTATTGGAGAATAGATTGTAAAAGGAAGTAGGAAAAATAAGGACATGACATCTCAGTAAGTTGAATGGAAAAAATTGTCTTTCTATGCAAAAAGAAGAAAATTGGCTTCCACGTAGAAGGTTGGGACATAAATTTTGATGATGTTGTGAATATTAGCTCAATAGGAAAGGTCTAGGATTTTCCCAAGATTAAGAAGCCCAATTCTACTAGCTACAAACCATGTCCTGAAGGAAAACAAAAAAATAGAATATTTCCTACTAAGGAGTATTCTACATCAAAACCATTAGGTTTGGTCCATTTAGAACTATGCAAACTTATGAGAAAAAATTTCTACAAGGAGATAGGTATTTCATGATGATCATTGATGATTACACTAGCATGGCTTGGATTACATTTCTAAAAGAGAATTCAGAGGAATTTGAGAAGTTTAAGGAATCCAAGGAATTAGTAGAGAATGAAATTGGAAGAAAAATCAATGTTTTGAGATTAGATAGGGGTGGAGAATTCATTGTTAAAAATTGTGAAAAATTCTATGAAGAGCATAGTATTTAGAGGAAAATGTATACTCTTAGGAATCCACAATAAAATGGAGTTATTGAAAGGAAGAACTAGACTATACAAGAGATGGAAAGAATAATGTTGTTTCAAGAAAATCTACAAGATATGTATTAGAGAGAAGTGGTTCAAACTACAATATATATCCTAAACAGAGTTCATATCAGATTGAAGACTTTGAAAACACCATACGAGTGGTAGAGTGGAAGACTGTATTTAGTTAAACATCTTTGGATATTTGAAAAAAAATGCTACATCAAAAGGGGTGAAGGAAATTTAGCTATTTGATTCTAGATTTGATGAAGGTATTTATCTTGGTTACTCTTTGAAAAGTATGACATATAGATGCTATAAAAAATTACTTTAGACGATTGTGGAAAGTGTAAAGTGAGAGTTGATGAAATAATTCAATCAACTGGTAATCAAAATTTGTTACAAAACCTCTAGAAATGTATGTTCATAAAAATCACTTTGAAGACCAAATTATAGGGGATAAAGATAGTGGGGTTCAAATGTAGTAGAGACTTGAGAAAGAAAAATGAGAAGTATACTTTACATTATTATTAAAGATACAACCAAATTCTTATAATAAAAAAAAGCAAAGAAAAAGGCTGGATATAAGATATGGAGGAAGAGTTGAATTATTTCAAGAAGAATGAAACTTGGGAACTTATCCCAAGACCTAAAGGAAAGAATGTTATTGAAACTAAGTGGGTTTTTGAAAAATAGCTAAATGAAAAAGGTAAAGTCATCTAGAACAAGGCTAGACTTTTGTGTAAAGGATATGCTTAGGTTGAAGGTGTTGATTTTGAAGAGACATCTTCTCTGGTATAAAGACTAGAAGTAATTAGGATATTTTTAGCTCTTTAAATATTCAATAATTTTAATATATAGTAGATGGATGTTAAGTCAACATTTCTTTATGGAAAACTAGAAGAAATGTTCTACATTGAACAA